>CM046943.1:83419162-83943692 GCA_025698515.1 Gossypium sturtianum
CGTTCTCGAGCTATTCACTTTCACGGGTTTGCTCACACAAGCTGTCGGTCATTCGTTACTACTCAGTGCTGCTCACACAAGCTGTCAGGTATCCGCAACACATGCCGGTATACCCAGCCACTGGTAGAACTTACGACCAGCACCCGGATTCACTTAGTCACAATTTCACATAGATTTCACATAGGTCCCTAGTGACATGTCACTCGTATCCATTTTTATTCCTAAGGTTCAACCGGGAAATTTATCACTTGTCGATATTTTGTCAATTACATCAAATATTCAGCCAAAATTCATACCATTTATCAAAATATGAAAACGTAAGTAAAAACGATGCATTATTTACATACAAACTTACCTCGGTAGCACAATCGGTGAAAAGAACTTATTCGTCAATTTCTCGTTTTTCCGTCGTTCTAGTTCCAAACCTCGTTTTCCTTGATCTATAATATCACATTTAATTTATTTATTAGTCACATTGTTCAATGTGACCCAAAAATCATATTATGACAAAATTACATTTTTGCCCTTAAAGTTTCACATATTTACAATTTTGCCCCTAGGCTCGTAAAATGATTTTCATTCAATTTATTTGTACTTTAAGCCTAGCCGAACCATTGTCATAACTAAAGTAGCCCACAAATTCCATTAAAACACAATTTTAAGACACATTTTATAACTTTTACAAATTTGTCCTTTTAGGCATTTTCACCGAAAATCACTTAGTAAAAGTCATTTCTCTAACCATAAAAATGCATTTTCTACCATTAAACACAAAAATACACACATATTCATCATGGTTAAAAACCCTAGACTTTAACCATATCTCAAATTAGTGGTAGAAATAGATAGATCTTGTTACGAGGATTTCAAAAACGTAAAAATCATTAAAAACGGGGCTAGAACGGACTTACAATCGAGCTTGGAAGCTTGAAAACCCTAGCCATGGTTTCCCTTTGTGAAATTAGGCAATGGGGTTGAAGATGGACAAAAATTGGCTTTTAATTTTGTTTATTTAATCATTTAATCACTAAATGACCAAAATGCCCCTAACTTAAATATATTCTATTTCACATATTTCATGTCCATTTTTGTCCAAAAAATTAACCAATGGTCTAATTAAAATTTAAGGACATCCAATTTAAAATTTCATAGCAATTGGACACCTCTAACATGTAGAACTCAAGTTTTGCACTTTTTACAATTTAGTCCTTTTGACTAAATTGAGTGCCCAAACGTCGAAATTTTCGAACGAAATTTTCACGAAATCATTCCGTGAAATTGTAGACCATAAAAATATAAGAATATTAAATTTTTCCTCGTCGAATTTGTGGCCCTGAAACCACTATTCTGACTAGGCCCAAGTTCAGGCTGTTACAATAAGTATTGTTATATTTGTGTTTTAAATGCTTTAATATTGCATAAATTGTGAATACAACGTTGCAGACTTATTCGAAAAAGATTTGGCATTGGAAACCCCGGTTGAACCTTAGGAATAGATTAGGATACGAATGACATGTTGATACGACCACGGCTTCATTGAGTTGTCCGAGTCGTTTATGTGCCCGATCGTTTAACGAAGAAGTATCGTTCAATTTTGAAGTATGGTTGGAATTAGGCTAAGTATGGAGTAAGATAACAAACATAGGCTCAAAATGGTTAAGTATAGGATGATATAGGTTCGGCTAACAAGGAAAATAAAGAATTGAAATGGTTTGGGGTGATGGAACGAAATGGGCTTAAGGGTCAAGAATGAACCAACACTATATACGAGTGTTGACCCGAGACTTATAGAACTCTTAAGGTGATTTGGGAGATAGGATAGGACCTTGACCCGTTACAGAGGAAGGTAAGAACCAAAGGTATAGTTTTGGTAAACGCCACACTACGAGAGTGATAAGTTCGGATAAAAGAAACAGGTTGACGCCACTGACTAGCAAATAAGTCAAGCTGAGTCTTAGACGAAATTTGAGAGTTGAAAATGCTCACAAATAACTCAAAGTTCATAAAAAATGGCAAAAGTCCATACAACCAGAAATTAGCTAAGTATTTATAGTAGAATTCCTAATCTAGCCGAATAGGCACTTTGGGTAGCCAAATGGACAGTATGTAGCAGCTTAATGGAGCTGGAAGCTTCGTTGAAATTTCCTAGCATTGGAGACGCCAATGGACAGCTTCTAGATGATGCACATTCAGCTGGAGTTGATTTGGAGTGAAGGGAAGCTGACTAGACTTGTCTATGTTCGGCCAATGTGTTTAATGAGCTGGAATTAAGTTGCCTTAATCAGCTGGAAAGCTTGTGTTTAATTAGTGAGCAGCTTGAGTATTGCAATGGACATCAAGTGTGAAACCGATTACAAACAACCCTCCATGTATGAACACACAAAACCGAATGGGCACTCAATGTGAATGGAATGTCCAGCTGGTGTGAAAACTCTTTAAGGCTGCTTGGTAAGCTAAATGGTCAACTTGGGAAGAAGAAACAACAGCTCTCCCTTGTCCCTTGCTGTTGATGAAAGAGTGCTTGGAAGAGCTGGACCATCAGCTCCTTGCATTTATGCCGTCCCAAGCATGTACCTGCACCAAATTAATTCAACACTTAATTAAGCTTAAGACACATTAATTCGGCAGTAGCTAGGACATCTTAAAATCATGCATTAAGCTAGGACATATTAAACACAAGTAATAGACTAGGACACATATTAAATTCGACTGAAATTAAACACATTAAAATCCGGTAATGGTCTAAGACAAATTAATAGCATGTTCTAACTATGACACATTAAAGACTTGTTTAAGAAATCAGACTTATTTAATACTAAATTATGAAATCCAAATTTGAACATATTTATGAGCTAAAACCTAATTAACTAATTTAACTAAGAACATTAATTTATTCCAGTCAAGTAAAACACATGAAGTAAAGAAATAGACATGAGCTGAATTGAATTAACTAGCTAGGCTAAACAAATTGATTTATTCCAGCAAGTTTAGAAAGCATAAAATAAAAGGATGAAAATGAGCTCGAGGAGCTAGAATCGAGATGAATTGAGCTCAACGAGTTGGATTTGAGCTAGGTCAGCTTGCAAAAGATGGCAAGCCTCGCTTGGTAATCTGGTCCAAGGGTGTTCCAGGGGCGTGGCCGTATCATTCTCTCACTCTTTAAAGTGATTTGTCCTCAAATCAGGCCACTTGCTTGCGACAAATCTTTCCTCGTCACAAGCCCCTTGGTTGACGAATTTGACAGACTTGCGCCAAACAACCTGAAATTCATGTATAACTCAAAAAGAACACCGGTTAATTACTTGCCCTCCCTCTTTAGGAGGGAACCACATCAAAATGCCACCTACACGAAAATAAAATGGATTAGTGGTACTAGGGATCAGAAACTCAAAAACACTTCCCAAATTCGTATTCCAAGCTAGAGCACATAATCCATTGCTGGATCGAGTAGTATAAACTGACCTTACAATTCCAAAATGAATCAAAAACTTCATGTCCAGCAACATAGAAGGAATAGCAATCAATTTAAAGTTGCAATTAGAATGCACAAGTTTCGTTTCCTTAGTTAAGGACCTAGTATCAATTAAGCATAAGTCATGCTCACGTTCAGCCTCACAAAATTTGGGTTGCTTGACTTTTTTCAATATCGAACCAGATTGAAGAACTCCAGGTTTGAACACATGAGTTTGGCCACTCGTTCTAAGATGCATCACGAATTTCTTAACCTCCAACAATTCACACAAGTGACACAAAGAAAATTTAGGCATGCATATATTGAAACAATCATACATTGCAAATCTCATTGGAACAGACTTGCACAAGCATGTGGGTTTCACACAACAGATCAAAGAATGCACATTACCACCACAATCAAAAAAATTGGGATGTTTATATGAACATTTACTGTCACGCATGACCAAGTTTTGCATTTGCCGATTGACCATTACTTCACCCACACACTTGTCAACGCAATAATCTTCATTAGAAAAGCTCTTCTTGCCATCATTTAAAACGAAAGCATCAAAATTAATCAAAGAATGACAATTAGCCATATCAAGGTACGGAGCCTTTTCAAAGACTAAGTCATCAGCAATATTATCACCAACATTCGAATGGGGTTGTTGAGACTTAAAGGCTATAGATCCCTTACCTTGCTTACCTTTAAGCGATGGTGGACTAGGGTCATTTACGACCTTACCTTTGTTGATCAACTTGAACTGCCTCTCATCAGGAAAGTATTGAAGTTGAAGCTCATCAAATGGTTCTTTAGGAACCTGAATTGAGGAGACAATACAAAGGTAGTTCGCAGTCGATTAGTAAAAACACTCCTCTCTTTTTCACTCGTTTCATTTTTGAGTTCACTCTCTTTTTCTCCACTCATTTTATTCTCACAAACTTTGTTCTTTTCTCTCGATTTTTCCACAAGACTTTTCGAACTTAACTTGATCCTCGTAGACTTGCTTTGGCATTAAGGGAGCCAAAGTCACATGTTTACCATGATGCTCGAAGATATAGTGATTTGTGAAACCATCGTGTTTGACCTTCTGATCAAATTGCCATGGTCGTCCCAAAAGCAAGTGTCCGACATGCATTGGTACCACGTCGCATAGGACTTCATCGTTGTCTTTTTCGATTGAAAATGCGACTAGGGCTTGCTTGGTCACCTTCAACCCGCCGCCTTCGTTGAGCCATTGTAGTCTATATGGATGAGGGTGCTTAGTCGTTGGAAGGCCTACTGTTTCCACCATTAATATGCTTGCAACATTGGTGCAACTCCCGCCATCAATAATCAAGCTACACACTTTGCCTTGTACGTGGCACCGTGTGTGAAATAAATTTTCTCATTGTTGCTCACTTTCGGTGTAACACCCCAAACTCGGCCTAAACATCACGACCGAATCTGGTATGTCACATGGAAAGATTGTTTGTAATTTTAAAGGAAACTTCACAATTTTAAAAACTTTTCATTTTGTGTTTTTAAAACTTGAAAATTAACTTCAGTTTCAAGGGTTTCTTACCAACTTTTATTAAAAGAAAATTAAAATAGTGGAAAACATATTTTGTGATATGAAAGCCGAAATTAGGGGATTTCATAAGCGTGACATTTAAAAATATGTTGTGTAGTTCTAAGAAAATTTCCGAATTCAATAATTTATTTGTTTGTTATCCGTGTGTTATTATTTGAAAAGGTTTGTTTATGTTTTGTTTAGAAAACTCCCAAATTTAATGTCTCATAAAATATAATCACCGTAATAAATCGAAAACCAAATTATAAAAGAAACCCAGGAGGCCTTATTACATAACAAATTCCCAAATTCAAAGTAAGTTTAAATAAAGGAAACGGAGTTTACGAAAGAAGTAATGCATGGCCACCTCAGAGTCCACCTCGACTCCAAACCCGCAACTAGGGGTTACCTGCAAAATTAAACAGAGGGGTGAGTCACCAAGACTCAGTGTGTAATTCCCCTTACGAACGTAATCTGGCCTTAAGCCCACAGATGCACATTGGGCCCCAGCCCTCACAATGTGGCATATCAAAAAGTGTATGCAATGCAACCCAGCCCAACCTAGTATTCCATCCTCTACATCACTTGAACCAGCCAAACACCTGTGGCACCAAGCCACTGTGGTACCAAACCACTGTGACAGAGTCACTGATAAAAATATGTGGGGCCAAACCACTGTGGTACCAAACCACTGCGACAGTCACTGATGAATATATGTGGTGCCAAACCACTGTGGTACCAAACCACTGTGACAAAGTCACTGAATTGCACTTCCCCTTTCAATATCATATCCCAAAGCCCATGCAACACATTATCATAATATGATGAATGCAATCATACTCCCAATGTACAACGAGATAATCAAATCATGCATATATTTAGGCCATGTTATTGAAAGATAGAATCATAAAGGTACTTACGGTGTCTCAACCTTACCCACAAGGGTATCTCAACTGTCGATCTGATCGTTTGACTTTCAACCAACTGATTATTAACGTAAAATAATAAAATAAGGTGTAAGCATTACACACCTGATTACGCGAAGAACTAAACACTCTAGATCGTCGACAATCTCACTAGCGGGAATAACAGCGATTTGCCTATCCCAAATAGATGTCGGCTCTTTACCACAACCCAGCGAAAAGTCTCGAACCGTCGACACAGCACGTCGTTTGAACTTAGGAGAAGAGACTACGGGTTCACTCCCCTGCTTAGATCTGCTAGCACCCGCATCCATGAAGAGAATCTTGATCAGTACTCAAAGAGAAACGTTGGTTGTCTAACAAGAGAATTTGGTTAAGGCAGACTAAAACAAAGAGGAAAGTAATAGTCAAGAAATCGAAAAGATGGCTCCTTACCTTAACTACTCAAAAGTCGTACCAAAAGATTCGGCTTGCGATTTCAGATGAATCCCTAATAACTCACAAGTTAGAAAATGGTGCTCCTAAATAATAAAGCAACAGCCTTTCGGCCCAAACGAAACATGAAAGAGACCTCCCTTAATCGGCCAACAAAACTTACCACCCTCCTCATGAGATTTCGAAACCAAGAAGAGGCTTAAAGGGTGCTTGCACTCCAACAGATTCGGCCCTTGCACAATCAAACTCGATTGAAGAAACTATCTATAGACAAGAAGATTCATAGCACCTTGCTCCCCAATATTCGGCTAACAGCATAAAGTGACAAAAATAGATTTGTTTAGCACAATAGGAGATTCGGCCAGCCAAAAGAGAATGAAAAAAAATAAAAGAAATAACAGTAAGGAAAGAAACCCAATCCGGCTATGGAGGAAAACTAGCCAAGAGTCACAAGAAGCAGGGGTTTCGATTTAAAGGAGAAAGTAGAGAAGTGAAGAAAAAGTATGGAGGTTCGGCTATGGTGGAAATCGAAAGAGAAAGGTTTGGTAAGGAGGGCTTCAAGAGAAATCGGCTTGTGGTGAAGAAGAAAAGTAGGAAGAAAAGAAAAGACGAGAAGAAAAAGGGAAGGTTAAAGTTTCGGCTATTAAACTTGAGGAAGAAGAGAAAAGAATTGAAAAGCAAAGAGGATAGTCACTTACAGTTTCGGTAAAGAAGAGAGCAGAAGAGAGGTACAAAAAGTTTTGGCCAACACCAACTTGAAGACAAGAGAAGATGAAGAAATGTGGCTTGAGTATTTCAGCACTAACAAAAAGAGTTGACAACCAAAGATCCCTAATGCTTGAGTTATCGAAACTAAAATGCAAAACACCAAGATTACCAGCATAGAATTTCGGCACCCCCTCACATGACCCAAAACCGAAACACCCACACACAAAAGACCCCTTTCATGACCAAAATTCTCCCCTCCAAGACCCCCACATTTGGCCAACACCTCCACCACACTCCAAATCCCTTATTTTACTCCACACTTTGCTCCCCATCACCCATTCAAACCAATTTGACCACTTCCACTCCTCAAGCACCTCTCATCCATCCATTTCAAATAATTTGACTCATTCAAACTCCTCCTAGAAGAGTCCCAGCCGAATGCTACCTCCTCCTCTCCTTGAGCACAAAAAAAAAAAGTTCCACCATGCAACAGATGGGATTCGAACTCCTTCCCCCTTGCTCTTCTAGTGAGGCCACAACCACTCCACCTCATGCTCACCTTGTGTCTTCAAACGCGAATGAATATCCTTAAAGCCTACTTCCCTGTAGCTCTCCCCCCTTATTCCCAAAACAAAAATTTTACCAAGGCTCTGGCTTGAACCCGAGCCTCCCCAGGACCCCCAAGCATATCTAAATAACAAGCAGAACAAACCAAACACAAAGAAAAACATAAAATGCAGAACCCCTAATTATAGGATGTTACAGTTCTACCCCCTTAAAAAAATTTCGGCCTCGAAATTTACCTGATCAAAAGAGGTGAGGGTATTGCTTTCGCATCACATCCTCTGGCTCCCATGTGGCTTCCTCTGCACCGCGATTCCGCCATAAAACTTTGACCAACAAAACCGACTTCCTTCTCAACACCTTAACATCTCGATCTAAGATCTGCACTGGTTCTTCTTTAAAAGATAGATCCGATCTTACTTCAATTTCCTCCACCGGCACTACGTGAGATGGATCTGAATGATAGCACCTTAAAATTGAAACATGGAATACATCATGTATCAATTCAACTCCGGAGGTAACTCAAGCTGATAAGCTACTGGTCCTACACGTTTCATCACTCGATAAGGCCCGATGAATCTGGGGCTCAACTTGCCCTTTCGCCCAAATCTTAAAACCCCTCTTCCAAGGTGAAACACCTGATCACCCACCAAAAATTCTATTCCTTTACGCTTCAGATCTGCATACGATTCGTGCCTGTCGAAAGCTTCCTTCAACCGAGCCCGAATCAACTTAACCTTTTCCTCCGTCTCTGACACCAATTCTGGAGCCAACAACTGTCGCTCACCTAACTCTGTCCAGTCGGTGAAGTGCGACACCTATGACCATACAACGCGTAGGGTGCCCATCGAATCTTTGGATTGATAGCTATTGTTGTATGCGCAAAACTCGCCAATGGTAGAAAATCCTCCCAAGCGCCCCACGAAGTCGATAACACATCCTCTCAACATGTCTTCAGAATCTGAATTACCTCTCTCGATGACCATCGATCTGTGGATGAAACGCCGTGCTGAAATCCAATCTTGTACCCAACGCTTTATGTAACGCCTTCCAGAATCGCGATGTAAACCTAGGGTCTCTGTCTGATATGATAGACACTAGTACCCCATGTAACCTCACAATCTCTGCTACATACAGCTTGGCTAACTTCTGTAGTGAGTAATCAACACGAACCGGTATAAAGTGAGCGGACTTCGTCAACCGATCGACAATCACCCACATCGAATCTTTCCTAGTAGGCGTAAGAGGTAGCCCACTAACAAAATCCATCGTTATCCTCTCCCACTTCCAAAGTGGAATCTTCACTGGCTGAAGCAACCTCGAAGGCAACTGATGCTCCGACTTCACCTGTTGACACGTCAAACACTTACTCACAAACTCGATAACTTCTCGCTTCAGACCTGGCCACCAAAACTGTTCACGCAAATCTCGATACATCTTACTTCCACTAGGATGCATAGCGTATGGGCTATTATGCGCCTCTCGCAGAATCATCTGTCTCAACCCAGAATCCTTTGGCATACAAAATTTTCCACGAAAGCACAATACTCCATCCCTGTTCCAACCAAAATCTTCTGTCTCACCACCTTCCACTTGCTGAAGTCGAGAACTTAACAATTCATCTGACAACTGCTTCTCTTTAATCTGACTTACCCATGAAGGCTTCACTTGAAGTTCGGCTAACAAGCTTCCATCTTCATACAAATTGAGATGAGCAAACATTGCCCTCAAATCTGATATTACCTTACTGCTCAATGCATCCGCCACTACGTTAGCTTTACCTGGGTGATACTCAATCTAGCAGTCATAGTCTTTCAACAATTCAATCCACCTTCGCTGCCTTAAATTCAACTCCTTCTGGGTAAGGAGATATTTCAGGCTCTTATGATCGGTGTAGATAATTGACTTCTCCCCATACAAGTAGTGTCTCCAAATCTTCAGAGCAAACACTACCGCAGCTAACTCCAAATCATGAGTGGGATAATTCACTTCATGTGGTATTAATTGCCGAAACGCGTACGCTATCACCTTCCCTTCTTACATCAACACACATCCTAACCCTGTGTGCGACACATCACAATAGATGACAAACTCCTTTCCAGCCTCAGGCTGAATCAACACTGGTGCCTCCGTCAAAATCTTCTTCAATTTCTCAAAACTTTCCTACTGTTTATCTGACCATACAAACGGTACCCCTTTCTGTAATAGCTTGGTTAATGGTGCAGCAATCAACGAGAATCCCTCAATGAACCTTACAGTAGTACCCACTAACCCAAGGAAACTTTGAATTTACGCTCATCGACTTGACGGTTTCCAATCCAAAACAGACTTCAATCTTTCGGGATCAACCCTAATCCCCTCGGCGGACACAACATGTCCCAAAAGGTAACTTCCCTCAACCAAAATTCACACTTCTTTGAATTTGGCATACGATTACTTCTTTCTCAAAATCTGCAGAACTATCCGAAGATGCGAATTATGCTCCTCTTCCGTCCTTGAATATACCAAGATATCATCTATGAACACTACAACAAATCGGTCCAGGTAGGGTTGAAATACCCAGTTCATCATATGCATAAATGCAGCTGGTGCATTCGTCAACCCGAACGGCATCACTAAGAACTCGTAGTGACCACAACGAGTTCGAAAAGCAGTCTTATGAATATCCGCCTCCTTGACCTTAAGCTGATGATACCTTAACCTCAAGTCTATTTTTGAGAAGACCGAAGCGCCTCGCAGCTGATCGAACAGGTCGTCAATCCTTGGCAATGGGTATTTGTTCTTAATCGTCAACTTGTTCAATTGCCTATAGTCAATGCACATTCGCATCGACCCGTCCTTTTTCTTAACGAACAACACCGGCACTCCCCACGGAGACACACTTGGTCGGATAAAACCACGGTCCAACAATTCCTGAATTTGAGCTTTAAGCTCTACCAGCTCCTTCGGCGCCATTCAATATGGCGGAACGGATACCGGAGCTGTCCCAGAAGTAGATCAATGCCGAACTCCACCTCGCGATCCGGAGGTAACCCTGGAAGCTCTTCTAGGAAGACGTTCGAGAACTCTTTCACCGTTCTAACATCTCCTACAGACAATTCTTTGGCCTCCAAAGCACTAATGAAAGCTAAGAACGCCTCTGATCGCTGTGAATCAGAGCTTTAAAATTTACAAAAAGAATGATCGAACCTGAAAACTAACTCTGACAACGATTGAGGCAAGTGCACCTATCGAACAGTAGTATAGCTTAGGCAAGAGCGGATTATCAAACCCAAAGGAACTAAAAGTACTAATACTAACTTTCTTTTTATTATTTAGCCTAAAATAAGTGAAGTTGTTTATTAATCTAAATTAATTAACTACTAAACTAAAGATTCTAAGACAAAGAAGAATGAATTTGGAAAATAACTTGGGAAAAACTCAGTTGATTTAGACGATACCCTAGGAAGAATTCACCTAGACTTCACTTGTTATCTAACTCTGAACCATACGATTTATTCACTTAGTTTGATCCGTAAGACTCCCTAACGTATATTAAACCCACTCTCGAGGCGAATAACGTCTAACCCTAGGTTAATTAGTGGAACTCTCGTTCTCTTATAATAACCCCCTAGAATAGCAGTAAATCGATCTGTGGATTCCCATATTAGGTTTCACCCTAATCAAAAAAAATCTCGTCACCCTATCTCTAGGCATGCGATCAATTTTGCTTAATTATGTTGGATCTACTATTAGGCAGGGTCTATTCCTCCTCCACCTAAGCACATTAAATTTGGATTAAGCTCACATAATTAAGAACAAACTAAGTATTTATCATATAATTCAGAAAACAATAACAAGATTCATCATAGGTTTCATCCCCTTCAGGTATCCGAAGGGTTTAGTTCATAACAATAAAGGAAAACATCTCAAGAGAAAAGATAAAACAAAACATAAGAAATCCCTAAAACCCCCTGAAGGAATTGAAGGAGAGATCCTCCGTCTTGAGTAGAATTCGGCTTCTTGAGATGGATCAAGCGGCTATCCCTGAGTGAATCCCCACAAATCTGCCTTCTTTGGCCTAGCACGACGCCCCTAGACGATGGCTTTGGGCTCCCCCTTTTTAGGTCATACTTAGGGTGTATTTATAGGCTTTTGAAATACGTTTCTTTCTCCCTAAGTATCCTTTACCGAATGAAATTGCTCTTCTCCACGACAGAGGCACGGCCATGGCGCACGCCCTTGTAAATCGTAGACAGGCCGTGTTCGGATTTCTTTAATGAGACACGGCCGTGTGAGTCGGGGTTAGACCGTGTTCTAGATGATTGACTTGGCATGGTCGTGTGGATCCAAGTCCAGGCCGTATCGATTTCTTCTTAGGTCCGTTTTGGTCTATTTTGAGCCCGTTTCTTGTTCTTTTTATCCTTGGGTGCTTTCCTGAGTATAAGACATGAAAAGAAAGGATTAAGAGCACCTTTTTACATAAATCAAGGGATAATTCAGCCAAAAGCATACTAAATGTGGGCCTAAAATATGTTACTATTTCGGTTTATCAAATACCCCCACACTTAAGCTTTTGCTTGTCCTCAAGCAAAATTCTCAACTTACAATTAAAACGAACTTCCTATAATTCATAATAGTCATTGATAGTGTCTCATCATAATTCAGGGATAATTTATACATGGATAATTCAACTCAAAGTGTCCTAAAAATTCAAACAGTATAAGTCATAGATTTTGTAGCTCGAAAACATAGGCGTCTCCCCTTATCTAGATAATTACCTTTAATTTGAAATCGATAAGGATTGACATCCTCACAAAAGATCCACTCAAATCACTCAAAGTGTTTAAGGTTCAAAATTTAGGCACTCAAAAAGTCAAACATGAAGAGTTAATCCCATAGGCTTGCATGAAAATCAAATCTCCACCACTGAAATATGAGATGAAACACAAATCAAAAGGTCTTTGTTAGGGTTGTAACGGGGCTAGGGTTAAGGTGTGGAGTAAGGCTGAATTAGAGGGTTAGAATCAAGTTTGAATTGACAAATTACCTAACTAAGAACTAATGAACTAATAATAATAATTACATCAATTGAAAACTAATAATACTAATAATACGAGCTTCTTTTTTTGATATTTGGAATTTAAATGTATAAGCTCGTTTAATCACATAACTAACGAATATTGAATATATATATATTTTTTAGGAATCAAACTAAATACATAATAAAGGATAAACTACTAAAATTCATAATTAGGCAACTAATCAGATCAAATCTCGATATAAGGGTAGTCAAAAGGAATGGTGATAACAAAAACAAAGGGGTTCTGGGTTAATATTAGCGGTTATGTTAATAAATAGGGTTGTTAGGATTAAAAGGGGTTCACTAGGGGTTAATTATGAAGGTAGGCTTTTTAGTGGAGTGAGTGGGTTAAATTTTAGGTGCCTTTATCATCTCTTTATATCAAATCAAAGATGTGGTCTCGACATGTATAATCGATGCAAGTTCTAGAATAACAAATCAGTGTTGACATACTCATAATCAATAAAGTGAGCAAGAAAAAGAATTTATGCTCTATAAGGCTCAAAATCTCACAAAAATTATGGGTATTTTGATGTCAACCTCGTAAATTTCAAACTTCAAAGTAATATTAAACTCAGTTCGACAACCTAGAAAATTTTTAATTCAGAAAAATAGACTTATCATGCTTGATTCTCTAGTAATCTTCAAATTTAATAATCAATGCACAATTATCAATGACTTAATCTAAAACCTATCAATAAAAATCATAAATCATCAGAAATTTCATCCTAATTAGTAATATGAGTAAATTACTTAAAAACAAGACTAAATTCAGGGATTTTGAGAATAATGAAAAAAATTGGTATATCTAAGATTCACCCCCCACACTTAAGATGTACATTGCCCTCAATGTACAAAGATATATAACAACCTTGTAATAAAATCATCAGATATGGGGATAAGTGAAAACTTCCTGAATTTTCAGATGATTCCTTGAGAGGAGATTGTGTCTTTGGTGGTGGTGATGGGCCATCTGGATGACGAACCTGCGCTAGATGAAGAAATTGGGAGGCTCGTGGAGAATTAGCCAGGACATCTAGAGTAATATTAAAACTATACTAATAATGTAATTAAAGACAAGAAAGATAAAGAGAAGGAGATTAAGAAGAAAACTAAAATTAAAAGAAAAGATGAATGGACTGGGAGGTCCTTATTGTTGGGTGTGATTTCTAAGGCTGAGGTTATGGTGGTGGTGGTGGCGTGATTCCCAAGCAACCTTAAGAACCTAAAAACAAGAAACTAAAACAAAATAAACTGAATTAAGCAGAAGAGAAGTAAAGATAAAGAAAATAAAGGAGAAGATAAAAATAAAAGAATAGATAATTGGTCTCAAAGACCCTTGGCTTGTTGTTTGGATGAAGCTGCCGGCATGAACTCAGGTGAATTGGTCTCCTTTGAGGAGATTGGCCTTTTACGCTTCTTTGCCATGGATATGATTTTGTTGTAGCTCAAGAGTCTGAGGATTTATTGGGAAAAGAAAAAAAAACAAAAGGGAGAAAAGAAAAAAAAGAAGAAGAAGAAGAGTAGGTAAGAAGAGAAAGGAGAGGGGCATGGTATTTAAATAGAATCTCAAGTCGGCAATTTACCACGCCCGTGGGTTGAGGGGTGTGTCGATTCTGCGCGCATCGCGCGGCCGTGTTTCTAGGCGTGTTGGTTACCCCACGCCGTGTTCAGCCTTTGTGTTCGACAAGTCGGTATGTTGGCACGGGCGTGTTTTGCCCGTGGTTGGAAAGTCGGTAGCTTCACACGATTATGGGGCGCGCCGCGTGCCTTTGCTTTTTGTCGATGCCCGTGGTGTAGTGGTTGGATCCGTGACATTGAAAAGTGGTTGGAATTGATTCGCACGGCCCTCGCTATGTCGATGCGGGGATTCTTATGGTCCCACACGGCCACGGCCACGGCCGTGTGTAAGGCCGTGTGTCTTGGAATTCTGCACCCCTTGTTAGTTTAAAGCTAGGTGTAAAAAAGAGAAGAAAAAGAAAAATAAATTTAAAGCAAGATGAAAAAATAAATTGTGTTAGTGCTCGGGTTGCCTCCCGAGAAGCGCTCGTTTATAGTCTTAAGCTAGACTCTCCTCTCGTTTGCTTTGTCAGGGTGGTTTGAGGAGTTGGAAGTCCTTCCTCATGCTATCATTTGTGTCTTTGTGAAAAAATTTAAGTCGAGATGTGTTTATAGTAAAAGTACCAAAAATAGGATTACTTACCTCAACTGTTCCGTGTGGGAAAACACTGGTTACCCTAAAAGATATTTCTTTGTTTGTGCTAGGGTTCGGAGGAGATATTTGAGGATCTGCCTGATCTAACAGTACATGGTCCCCTATTTTGAAGTGGTTTGTTGTTCCGATTAGCTCTTTTGGGGGCTCCTTCGGTTTTATCTTGTGTGGTCCTAGTTCTTCGTCGTGTATCCCTAATTTCTCCTTGAAGTGTGTCTTCCACTCGTCTAGATCGTCGAACTGAATCCCTCGATCTTCATGGGTTATTTCTTTGTTGGCATGGGGTTTAGGATCGGGTTCAGTTGTATTCTTTGGTGGTGCTTCCTGAAAATAAGGGTTAACCGAATGGTTATCAGTAGAATTTACGTTCTCACCTTGATTACTCGATGTTCTAGCCGAGTCGAGAGCCTTGATGGTGACTGTCTCATTACCCACACAAAGTATGACTTCTCTTGCATCAACATCAATTTTAGTCCTGGCAGTCGCTAAAAAGGGTCTTCCTAAAATTAGAGGGGTCGAATTATCCTCATCCATGTCTAAGACAACAAAGTCTACTGGGAAAACGAATCTATCAATTTTTACAAGAAAATCTTCGATAATACCCCCCTAGGAATTCTACTTGATTTTATCACCTAATTGAATACTCATCCTAGTTTGTTTGGGTTTCCTTAGACCTAATTGTTTAAACAATTTATAAGGCATGACATTTATGCTTGCACCTAAATCAGCTAACGCATTATCAACAGTTAGTCTACCAATTAAACATGGAATTGTAAAACTCCCTGGACCTTTTAGCTTTTGTGGTAGTCTATTTTGGAGAATTGCTGAGCACTTTGCGTTAAGTTCCACATGTGACGACTCGTCTAACTTCTCATTTGTTTGTCGGAAGCTCTTTTAAAAATTTCTAGAATCGGCATCTGCGAAAGAGCTTCAAGTAATGGTAAGTTAATATGTAATTTCTTTAAAAGTTTAAGAAACTTACCAAAGCGTTCTTACGTGTCGTCTCTTGTTAACGCCGGGATATGGTATGCGAGGTTGGTACTCCTTGATTACCGGTTTTGGCTTGTCTTGTGGTACCTCATTTTTACCTTCTTCTACCTCGTTTCCTTGTGTTGGGTGGGTTCGTCTACTTCTTCGCTTTCTTGAGTTGTTATGGCTTGGATTTGCTCCTTTGGATTAATTTGGTATTACTCGGTAGACGCCCTTGCGGTTGTTCGGATAATAGCTTTGCAATTTCTCCGATCGATGGGTAATTTCCCGATTGCCTTTGTAAGTCCTCCAACTTGGTTCTCGATCTTTTGATCGATGTTTGTTGGGTGTCGAGTGTTACCTCTCGTTTTTAGAGACGGGCTTACGTGGATGCTATAAATTTGTTCAACGTCTCTTCAAGTTTGGCTTTTTTTCCGTGGATAGGGCTGATTTTGAAAATTTTGAGGAGGTTGTTGTCTTTGGTTTCCTTGTCCTCCCCACGAAAAATTTGGGTGGTTCCTCCAACTTTGGATTATAATTATTACTATATGGGTTATTATTAGATCTGAAATTGTTACCTATATAGTTCATCCATTCGCTCTCTGTGCTGGTTGGTATTGTGGGTACTCGGGATTCGCCATACAGTTCCACTTGCGCCGCATCTTGCATATTTGGATGTACTGCGAAGAACACAAACTATCAATCTTCTTATTCATCAACTCTACCTGATTTGATAGCAAGGTTACTATGTCGAGGTTGTAAACTCCGGCTGTTTTTGTTGGCCTTGTTCTTGTAACTTGCCACCGATAGTTATTCAGCAACATCTCTTCAATAAACTCGTAGGCTGCCTCAGGAGTTCTATTATTCAGGGTTCCACCAGCCACTGAGTCGATTAGTTGCCTCGTTGAGGGGTTTACACCGTTAGAGAAAGTTTGGACTTGGAGCCACAAGGGTAAACCATGGTGTGGACACCTTCTCAAGAGATCCTTATATCTCTCCCATGCATCGTATAATGTCTCTAAATCCATCTGCACAAAGGAAGATATATCATTACGTAATTTGGCCGTTTTGGCCGGTGGGAAATATTTTAATAAAAAATTTTTGGTCATTTGTTCCCATGTAGTGATTGACCCTCGTGGTAATGAGTTTAACCACTATTTAGCTTTATTCTTTAATGAAAAGGGAAATAACCGAAGTCGTATGGCATCATCAGAAATGCCATTTATTTTGAAGGTATCACAGAACTCTAAAAAATTAGCTATATGAGCGTTTGGATCTTCGTCCTGTAAACCATCAAATTGAACAAACTGTTGAATCATTTGTATAGTGTTAGGCTTTAATTCAAAATTATTAGCAGCTATAGCAGGCCTAACAATACTCGATTCTGCTCCTGTTAAATGAGGTTTAGCATAATCAAACATAGTACGAGGAGCATTATTTTCTGCCACCTCTTGTGGTGGAAATTTATTTTCGTCCATCCCTTCAGTAGGATTGGATTTGTCTTCTCGCTCTCCTTGGTAATTTAGGCCTCGCCTAATTTCTCTGCGATTTCTTCGAGCGGTAGCTTCAATATCACTGTCGTATTCTAAAGGTCCTCTCGGGTTCCTTCTAGTCATAAACTAGAGGTACCTGCTAGGAATAGAAAGAAAGAAAGTTTACCAAATTTAAAATTAAAAATAAAGATAAAAATAAACTGCAAAAAAAAATAATGGCTAAATTAATAAAAAATAATGGCTAAAGTAATAAAAATAGAGTTTTCTTAATATTTTAGTTCCCCGGCAACGGCGCCAAAAACTTGATCGCTGTGAATCAGAGCTTTAAAATTTATAAAAAGAATGATCGAACCTGAAAACTAACTCTGACAACGATTGAGGCAAGTGCACCTATCGAACAGTAGTATAGCTTAGGCAAGAGCGGATTATCAAACC
Organism: Gossypium sturtianum; assembly: GCA_025698515.1. Lineage (NCBI taxonomy): Eukaryota > Viridiplantae > Streptophyta > Magnoliopsida > Malvales > Malvaceae > Gossypium > Gossypium sturtianum. The sequence continues at coordinate 83,436,970 of CM046943.1, forward strand.
CAAAGGAACTAAAAGTACTAATACTAACTTTCTTTTTATTATTTAGCCTAAAATAAGTGAAGTTGTTTATTAATCTAAATTAATTAACTACTAAACTAAAGACTCTAAGACAAAGAAGAATGAATTTGGAAAATAACTTGGGAAAAACTTAGTTGATTTAGACGATACCCTAGGAAGAATCCACCTAGACTTCACTTGTTATCTAACACTGAACCATACGATTTATTCACTTAGTTTGATCCGTAAGACTCCCTAACGTATATTAAACCCTCTCTCGAGGCGAATAATGTCTAACCCTAGGTTAATTAGTGGAACTCTCGTTCTCTTATAATAACCCCCTAGAATAGCAGTAAATCGATCTGTGGATTCCCATATTAGGTTTCACCCTAATCCGACAAAATCTCGTCACCCTATCTCTAGGCGTGCGATCAACTTCGCTTAATTATGTTGGATCTACTCTTAGGCAGGGCCTATTTCTCCTCCACATAAGCACATTAAATTTGGATTAAGCTCACATAATTAAGAACAAACTAAGTATTTATCATATAATTCAGAAAACAATAACAAGATTCATCATAGGTTTCATCCCCTTCGGGTATCCGAAGGGTTTAGTTCATAACAATAAAGGAAAACATCTCAAGAGAAAAGATAAAACAAAACATAAGAAATCCCTAAAACCCCTTGAAGGAATTGAAGGAGAGATCCTCCGGTCTTGAGTAGAATTTGGCTTCTTGAGATGGATCAACTGGCTATCCCTGAGTGAATCCCCACAAATCTGCCTTCTCTGGCCTAGCACGACGCCCCTAGACGATGGCTTTGGGCTCCCCCTTTTTATGTCATACTTAGGGTGTATTTATAGGCTTTTGAAATATGTTTCTTTCTCCCTAAGTATCCTTTCCCGAATGAAATTGCTCTTCTCCACGGTAGAGGCATGGCCATGGCGCACGCCCGTGTAAATCATGGACAGGCCGTGTTCGGATTTCTTTAATGAGACACGGCCGTGTGAGTCGGGGTTAGACTGTGTTCTAGATGATTGACTTGGCACGGTCGTGTGGATCCAAGTCCAGGCCATGTCGATTTCCTCTTAGGTCCGTTTTGGTCTGTTTTGAGCCAGTTTCTCGTTCTTTTTATCCTTGGGTGCTTTCCTGAGTATAAGACATGAAAAGAAAGGATTAAGAGCACCTTTTTACATAAATCAAGGGATAATTCATCCAAAAGCATACTAAATGTGGGCCTAAAATATGCTACTATTTTGGTTTATCAGCCTCACACCCTTTTTGTACCATCCTTTCAGCCTTTAATGCAGACACCACATTGGACAAGTAATTCCTTCTCTCACCTATCACCAGCACCTCCTTATCCTTAAGAGTCTTTAATATCATGCGCTTAGCAGCACAATCTAAGTTTGCTCGATACTTAACTAACTAGTCCATGCCTAAAATCCAGTCGAACTCGCCGAACGGCAATTCCATCAAGTCAGTCGGGAAAACAATCCCTTGCACTTCTAAAGGCACACTCCTAAATAGTTTGTTCACCACTACAGATTGTCCTAAAGGGCTAATCACAGTCATTTCTCTAGAAGCAACCTCAGATTTTATACTCAAAGTTCTCGACATAGTACTAGCAACATATGAATGTGTAGACCCAATATCTATCAAAGCTGTAAAGGGCACACCAAAAATAAGGAACGTACCGGTTATGACGTCCGGTGCATCGCCATCCTCTCGACGTCTAGCTGCATAAACCAACCCAGGATGTCTTACATCTGCACTCCCATCACCTCTGCCTGGTGCTCCACGCCCTCGACCAAATCCATTTCCTCCTCTGGCCGGTCCACGACCTCTCTGGTGGGGCCGCCCACCTCTTCCTGGGTGTGCATATCCTCGACCTCGGCGCGCCCTGTCTTGCCATTGTGGACAGTCCCTTACCCGATGATCCATAGATCCACACCTGAAGCATCCTCTATTACCTACCCAACACTCCCCCGAATGAAAATTCCCACATTGAGCACACGGTTGAGACCGACCAACGGCAATAGGCCTTGCAACTCGACCCAACCCCTCAAACCTAGGCCTCTTTTGAAAACCCCTAGCAGATCCTGACGACCCAAAATTCCTCTTATTCCTACTCCTATCCTTATCCCGATTCTGCCTCTCAGACTGCTTTACCTCTTCAGCTATCTTTGCCTTCTCAACCAGAATAGCAAACTCTCTTTCCTGTTGCGGAGCTATCAGTACTCGCAATTGTCCCTCAGACCATCCTCAAACCGAACACATCGCTCGTAATTGGTTGCAACGATACCCCGAGCATAGTGGCTTAAACGCAGGAACTCCACCTCATACTCAGCCACTGACTTATTCCCCTGGACCAAGTTTAAAAAGGCCTTCCTCTGAGCGTACACATAACTTGCCCCAACATACTTTCCCTGGAACGATGTCTTAAAGAAGTCCCAGGTAATACGGTCTGCTGATGTACCATCCCTTATCGTGAGCCACCACTGGTATGCTTCATCTCGAAGGAGGGACACAACTCCTTTCAACTTTTCCTCCACCGTACAGTCTAGATCGTCCATGATTCGTTCAACCGATTCCAGCCAGTATTCAGCTACGTTAGGGGCCACGCCAGAAATACCCGTAAATATCTCAGCCCCATTCGCTCCCAGTCGCTCAGGAATAGATTTCCGAGCTACTGATCCCGTGCTTGCTCCAGCAACCCTCTTTAGAACATGCAGCATAGCTTTGGACAAAGCATTATCCCCACCAGATCGATCCTGAGATTCCGCTTCCGCTACTGGTGATGCTGGCACTTTGTCTTCCGGTCCATGCCCTGATTTCGAGGGTCCAGCCTCAATACCCCGGCCTCTACCACGGCCGCGTAAACCACGTCCACGTCCTCTAGCGCTCATGATTATGAAATTGACTTAATCTGATTAAAAATTTTATGAATTAGTATATCTTCCACTGTTTATTACCGGATAGTCTTATGAAAATAGAATTAGAAGTAGTTTTTCGCAGAACATATTTGTAAAGGTCTCAATCTCTAAAATTGAATCTCTTAAAACTATCAACCACAACATAATATAATCTTTACATAAGAAATCAAACAATAGTCAGAAGACTTACAGTACAGATTGGCGCCGGAGACTCGGGTGCCATACTTCCAGAAAACATGTATTTTTCTAAACCACATTTCAAACCAACTTTAGAAACATTTTTGAACCCATTCCACAGCCGAGTTTTGCAACCTAGGCTCTGATACAATAATTGTAACACCCCAAACCCGGCCTAAACGTCACGACCGAATCTGGTATGTCACATGGAAAGATTGTTTGTAATTTTAAAAGAAACTTCACAATTTTAAAAACTTTTCGTTTTGTGTTTTTAAAACTTGAAAATTAACTTCAGTTTCAAGGGTTTCTTACCAACTTTTATTAAAAGAAAATCAAAATAGTGGAAAACAGATTTTGTGATGTGAAAGCCGAAATTAGGGGATTTCATAAGCGTGACATTTAAAAACAGGTTGTGTAGTTCTAAGAAAATTTCCGAATTCAATAATTTATTTGTTTGTTATCCGTGTGTTATTATTTGAAAAGGTTTGTTTACGTTTTGTTTAGAAAACTCCAAAATTTAATGTCTCATAAAATATAATCACCGTAATAAATCGAAAACCAAATTATAAAAGAAACCCAGGAGGCCTTATTACATAACAAATTCCCAAATTGAAAGTAAGTTTAAATAAAGGAAACGAAGTTTACGAAAGAAGTAATGCATGGCCACCTCAGAGTCCACCTCGGCTCTAAACCCGCAACTAGAGGTTACCTGCAAAATTAAACAGAGGCGTGAGTCACCAAGACTCAGTGTGTAATTCCCCTTACGAACACAATCTGGCCTTAAGCCCACAGATGCACACTGGGCCCCAGCCCTCACAATGTGGCATATCAAAAAGTGTATGCAATGCAACCCCACCCAACCTAGTATTCCATCCTCGTACATCACCGAACCAGACCAAACACTGTGGCACCAAGCCACTGTGGTACCAAACCACCTGTGATGAGTCACTGATAAAAATATGTGGGGCCAACCCCTTTGTGGTACCAAACCACTGCGATGATCCATCGATGAATATATGTGGTGCCAAACCACTGTGGTACCAAACCACTGTGACAGTCACTAATAATATATGTGGTGCCAAACTACTGTGTTACCAAACCACTATGACAGTCACTAATAATATATGTGGTGCCAAACCACTGTGACAGAGTCACTGAATTGTATTTCCCCTTTCAATATCATATCCCAAAGCCCATGCAACACATTATCATAATATGATGAATGCAATCATACTCCCAATGTACAACAAATAATCAAATCATGCATATATTTAGGCCATGTTATTCGAAAGATAGAATCATAAAGGTACTTACCTGCTGTCTCCAACCTTACCCACAAGGGTATCTCAACTGTCGATACAGTCGTTTTGGCTTTCAGCCAACACAGTTATTAACGTAAAATAATAAAAGAAGGTGTAAGCATTACACACCTGATTACGCGAAGAACTAAACACTCTAGATCGTCGACACTCTCACTAGCGGGAATAACAGCAATTTGCCTATCCCAAACAGATGTCGGCTCTCTACCATAACCCGGTAGAAAGTCTCGAACCGCCGACACAGCATGTCGTTTGAACTTAGGAGCAGAGACTACGGGTTCACTCCCCTCCTTAGATTGGCTAGCACCCGCATCCATGAAGAGAATCTTGATCAGTACTCAAAGAGAAACGTTGGTTGTCTAACAAGAGAATTTGGTTAAGGCAGACTAAAACGAAGAGGAAAGTAATAGTCAAGAAACCGAAAAGATGGCTCCTTACCTTAACTACTCAGAAGTCGTACCAAAAGATTTGGCTTGCAATTTCAGATGAATCCCTAATAACTCACAAGTTAGAAAATGGTGCTCCTAAATAATAAAGCAACAGCCTTTCGCCCCAAATGAAACATGAAAGAGACCTCCCTTAATCGGCCAACAAAACTTATCACCCTCCTCACGAGATTTTGAAACCAAGAAGTGGCTTAAAGGGTGCTTGCACTCCAACAGATTCGGCCCTTGCACAATCCAACCCGATTGAAGAAACTATCTATAGACAAGAAGATTCCTAGCACCTTGCTCCCCAATATTCGGCTAACAGCATAAAGTGACTAAAATAGATTTGTTTAGCACAATAAGAGATTCGGCCAGCCAAAAGAGAATGAGAAAAAAATAGAATAAATAATAGTAAGGAAAGAAACCCAATCCGGCTATGGAGGAAAACTAGCCAAGAGTCACAAGAAGCAGGGGTTTCGATTTAAAGGAGAAAGTAGAGAAGTGAAGAAAAAGTATGGAGGTTCGGCTATGGTGGAAATCGAAAGAGAAAGGTTCGGCAAGGAGGGCTTCAAGAGAAATCATCTTGTGGTGAAGAAGAAAAGTAGGAAGAAAAGAAAAGACGAGAAGAAAAAGGGAAGGTTAAAGTTTCGGCTATCAAACTTGAGGAAGAAGAGAAAAGAATTGAAAAGCAAAGAGGATAGTCACTTACAGTTTCGGTAAAGAAGAGAGCAGAAGAGAGGTACAAAAAGTTTTGGCCAACACCAACTTGAAGAGAAGAGAAGATGAAGAAATGTGGCATGAGTATTTCAGCACTAACAAAAAGAGTTGACAACCAAAGACCCCTAATGCTTGAGTTACCGAAACTAAAATGCAAAACACCAAGATTACCAGCATAGAATTTCGGCACCCCCTCACATGACCCAAAACCAAAACACCCACACACAAAAGACCCCTTTCATGACCGAAATTCTCCCCTCCAAGACCCCCACATTCGGCCAACACCTCCACCACACTCCAAATCCCTTATTTTACTCCACACTTTGCTCCCCATCACCCATTCAAACCAATTTGACCACTTCCACTCCTCAAGCACCTCTCATCCATCCATTTCAAATAATTTGACTCATTCAAACTCCTCCTAGAAGAGTCCCAGCCGAATGCTACCTCCTCCTCTCCTTGAGCCCAAAAAATAAAGTTCCACCATGCAACAGATGGGATTCGAACTCCTTTCCCCTTGCTCTGCTAGTGACGCCACAACCACTCCACCTCATGCTCACCTTGTGTCTTCAAACGCGAATGAATATCCTTAAAGACTACTTCCCCCTAGGTCTCCCCCTTATTCCCAAAAACCAAAATTTTACCAAGGCTCTGGCTTGAACCCGAGCCTCCCCAGGACTCCCAAGCACATCTAAATAACAAGCAGAACAACCAAGCACACAAAAAAACATAAAATACAGAACCCCTAATTCTAGGATGTTACATTCGGCACTTTGGATACTTAAACTCCTTTTGACAATGAGAGTTTCACCTTCAACCATGTATTCCAAGTCTTCTTCCTCGTCGGTGGGTGCCTCGGACTCTTCTTCATTCTCTTCCTCCAATTCAATTTCGCCGTTCGCTCGCACCACCATAGTGTTTCAGTTTGGACATTGATTGGCGATATGCCCCCTCCCGAGGCACTTAAAACATTTAATGTCCCTCGTTCGGTTGGAGATTTATTTGATCTTGTTTTTACTAGCTTCGCCAACGGGCTTGTTAGATTTTGCTGGCATCACTTCATCCTTTGCACGACTTGGTGCGTCTTCCTTGCTATTACCTTGGCTCCATTTTAAAGTTGCATTGGGGTTGGAATAGCCTCGCACAGTCCCTTTTATTTTTATTTGCTTCTCGACCTTGATGGCCATGTGCACCATGTCTACTAATTTGACATAGTGCTGAAGCTCCACGATGTTGGCGATGTCTCGGTTGAGACCGGCTAAGAAACAAGCCATTGTAGCCTCTCGACCCTCTTTAACATCCGCGCGAATCATTACGATTTCCATCTCCTTGAAATAGTCTTCAACACTCCTTGATCCTTGGGTAAGATTTTAGAGTTTTTGGTAGAGCTCGCGGTGGTAATATGATGGTATAAACTGCCGACGCATCACCACCTTCATTTCGGCCCAAGTTAAGATTGGTCATTCCCCGTTCCTCCTTCGACTAGTGGTTAATTGATCCCACCAGATCATTGCATAATCAAAAAATTGAATCGCTGCCAACTTGACCTTTTTGGTCTCAGAGTAGTTGTGACAGTCAAATACTAACTCAATCTTTTTCTCCCACTTGAGGTAAGCCTCCGGATCTGATTTGCCTTGGAACGGTGGAATAGAAAGCTTGATATTCTTTAAGTCATCATCCACTCGCCCACGCTCTCTTTGGCCTCGGTTGCTTGGCCCTCTCCGTCGTTCACTTTGGTTGGAACCTTGGTTACTTTTGGCATTGCTAGAGTCATAAAGATCATCTTCATTGAGCCTTGGTCGACCTCGTTCTCTCCGTGGACCTTGAGGAGTCCTTTCACATTGGCCCCTCTCCTCGACTCATTCCAAATGCTCATTGAATGATTCCATCTCATTCCGAAGCATGCGTTGGAATTCTCGTAAAAGAGCTTGCTTGCCCAAATCGGGACTCCACCTCCTCCGGGAACTACATTTCTAATGGGTTGACGACCTCCGCCTTCCGCCATATTGCGTTCTGGACTTCTAGACATAGAAAAAGAAAACCTCACCATAAAGCCTCACGTTCACTCGGAAGAAAGAGTTAATGGCACTCGCACTCGTGTTTGCACTCTTTAATTGGCTTTTGCTTCTCTCTATTGCTCTCACTTCTCTCGTGCCTTTTTCCGCTCGTTTCTTCTCTCATGATTTTACAAAAGACTCGTTTAGGCTTTATCGTAGTCTAGGGGTCGGCTTCAAATGGTTTGCAAGGGTATTGATGAATAGGTGCAAGGTTGGCTAAAAGAAAAGAATTAGTTTTGAGTGTGGCGTGAAGGTAGATGATGGTAGTAGAAAGGGAACTTGATGATCGGGAACACAAGAAGATGAACACAAAACTTTAACACTTTTTTTTAAACTTCGAATATCTTTTTCTTTCCTTTTTTTAATTACAATATGATGGATGCAATGAAAATAATTTGATTCACGATTTTTTTCAAAAATTTTTTCACGAACCTACTCCAGAATAGCTCCGAACGTCTGTACTTCTCGTTTTTTCAAGCTCTGATACCAAATGATACGACCACGGCTTCGTTGAGTTGTTTGACTCGTTTATGTGCCCGATCATCTAACGAAGAAGTATCGTTCAATTTTGAAGTATGGTTGGAATTAGGCTAAGTATGGAGTAAGGTAACAAAGATAGGCTTAAAATGGTTAAGTATAGGATGATATAGGTTCGGCTAACAAGGAAAATAAAGAATTAAAATGGTTTGGGGTGATGGAACAAAATGGGCTTAAGTGTCAAGAATGAACAAACACTATATATGAGTGTTGACCCGAGACTTATAGGACTCTTAAGGTGATTTGGGAGATAGGATAGGACCTTGACCCGTTACCTAGGAAGGTAAGAACCAAAGGTATAGTTTTGGTGAACGCCACACTACGAGAGTGATAAGTTTGGATAAAAGAAACAGGTTGACTCCACTAACTAGCAGATAAGTCAAGCTGAGTCTTAGACGAAATTTGAGAGTCGAAAATGCTCACAAATAACTCAAAGTTCATTAAAAATGGCAAAAGTCCATAAAACCAGAAATTAGCTAAGTATTTATAGTAGAATTCCTAAGCTAGCTGAATAGGCACTTAGGGTAGCCAAATGGACAGCATGTAGTAGCTTAATGGAGCTGGAAGCTTCCTTGAACTTTCCTAGCATTGGAGACGCCAATAGACAACTTCTGGATGATGCACATTCAGCTGGAGTTGATTTGGAGTGAAGGGAAGCTGACTAGACTTGTTTATGTTCGGCCAAGGTGTTTAATGAGCTAGAATTAAGTTGCCTTGATCAGCTAGAAAGCTTGTGTTTAATTAGTGATCAGCTTGAGTATTGCAATGGACATCAAGTGTGAAACCGAATACAAATAGCCCTCTATGTATGAACACACAAAATTGAATGGGCACTCAATGTGAATGGAATGTCCAGCTGGTGTGAAAACTCTTTAAGGCTGCTCGGTAAGCTAAATGGTCAACTTGGGAAGAAGAAACAACAACTCTCCCTTGTCCCTTGCTATTCACGAAAGAGGCTTGGAAGAGCTGAACCATCAGCTTCTTGCATTTATGCCGTCCCAAGCATGTACCTGCACCAAATTAATTCAACACTTAATTAAGCTTAAGACACATTAATTCGACAGTAGCTAGGACATCTTAAGATCATGCATTAAGCTAGGACATATTAAACACAAGTAATAGACTAGGACACATATTAAATTCGGCTGAAATTAAACACATTAAAATCTGGTAATGGTTTAAGGAAAATTAATAACATGTTCTAACTATGACACATTAAAGACTTGTTTAAGAAATCAGACATATTTAATACTAAATGATGAAATCCAAATTTGAACATATTTCTGAGCTAAAAACTAATTAACTAATTTAACTAAGAACATTAATTTATTCCAGTCAAGTAAAATGCATGAACTAAAGAAATAGAGATGAGCTGAATTGAATTAACTAGCTAGGCTAAACAAATAGATTTATTCCAGCAAGTTTAGAAAGCATAAATAAAAGGATGGAAATGAGCTCAAGGAGCTAGAATCGAGCTAAATTGAGATCAACGAGCTGGATTTGAGCTAGATCAGCTTCCGAAAGATGGTAAGCCTCGCTTAGTAATCTGGTCCAAGGGTGTTCCCGGGGCGTGGCCGTATCACATGTCATTAGGGGTTATTATTGTCTTGGGTGCTGGTCCGTACGTCTTACCGGTGGCTTAGTTATCCCGGCATGTGTTGCGATTTCTACCACGTGTGTGAGCAAAGACTGTGTGTTGCTACGTCATGACCGTCAGCTTGTGTGAGCAGACCCGTTGATAGCTCGAGAGTGAGCATTATTAAGATATGATATTGAGATAACTTCGGCTATGTATTGGCACTTCGGTGCAAGATTTCATTGAGATAGCTTTGGCTATATATATTGGCACTTAGGGTGCGAGATTCCCGAGTATCCTGTATTATTCCAAATTGTTCAACGGGTATATCAAATATATGAAATTGTGAGAAATAGATAAGTATCAATACAGGTATGTACGAAAACTGAATATGCATTGAACATATGAATGAATTGAGTTTATGGTTAAATAGATGATTGAATATATGTTAACATTGTGGTTATATATATTTTGTAGTATATTATATGCATATTTTGAATGGTAATTAAATGGTGAGTTTTTGCTTATTATTTTCATACGAGCTTACTAAGCTTTATAGCTTACTTCATTTATTTTTCCGTGTTTTATAGTGAAATCAAGCTAGCTCGGATTCGAGAATCGTCGTCCAACTATCACTTTGGTACTTTTGAATTTAAGTATTTTGAGTATATGGCATGTATAGGGATTTTGGGTCATTTTTGTGTATGTGTTGTTAATGAATTTAGTCATTTGAAATGGCTTGTAAATATTAAGAGTTTGGTTTTGTATATAGCCATGTGAGTTGGCTTAATTTGTTGGTTTGGTTGTGTATATATATGTGTGTATGGCTCATGTTGTGAGTTTCTATTGATAGGCATATGATGATTGTGGATTATAGGTATGGTGGATGTCAAATGGTTGATATTGGAGAAGATATATGCTTATGAGTTTGAGTATAATGATACATGTTTGAAAGTGTTTAATTAGTTGAATTGTATATGTGAAATTGGTATAAATGGAATGGCCTATTTTGTGACTTGTGTGTATTGTGGAAAATAGTATTGAGTTAGCATGAGTTATGCTTGATTATGTTTGGTTGAGGCTATTAGAATGCCTATTTTTATGCCATGAATTGTGCCATTTGAGTTTGGTGTAGGTACTTACAAATTGGGTGGCAAATTGGCTTGGTAAATAGCCTATTTTTGTCCACACGGGCAGAGACACGGGCGTGTGTCTCAACCGTGTGTGACACACGGTCAAATTACACGGCCGTGTGTCCCCTGGTGTTGAAATAGAAATCAAGTTAGTATGCTCCACACGGCCCAGCACACGGGCGTGTGACTTGGCCGTGTGGAATAAGTCAGTATACCCTACGGGTTTGGCACGGCCTAGCACACGGCCTGGCACAAAGGCGTGTATGGCCATTTTTAGGGCACACGGGCGTGTGTGTTGGCTGTGTGACCCAAGTCAGAGAGTTACATGGGCTCGGACACGGGCTGGGACACGGCCATGTGATCCCATTTCGAAAGTCCGCACGACCTGCGACATGGGTGTGTCTTTGGCCTGTGAGACACACGGTCGGGCCACATGGGCGTGTGTTCCCTATATATTGAAATTTTTTCTATGTTTTCTAAAAATTTCTTGACCTATCGGTTTAGTCCCAAACCACTTCTAAAGCATGTTTAGAGCCTCGTAGGCTCGTATTAGGGACAATGTGATTGAGTTTGAATGATGATTGCATGGAATTTTAAAATGTATGTGAAATGAATGTTTAATTGTTTTATAAGTCTGGTAATGCTCTGTAACCCTATTTTGGTGTTGAATACGGGTGAGGGGTGTTACATTTATTGGTATCAGAGTTACGGTTTAGTCGATTCTCGGACTAACATAGCGTATGTAAAAGTCTAGCTATACATGCCATATATAACCTGTGATAGTGTGATATCTCCTGGCAATTTAAATCGTGTTTTCATATAGTAAATGGATCCCAATCGAGCTGTAGCTGATGATGTCGAAAGAGACTCCCCGTTCATAGAGTAGCGCAATCTGAGTCGAGACCCGTATCGGGTAGCCAGGGAGGAGAGGCTAAGGAAGCCTTCTTCCAAATGATTAACGAGTGGTTCACGAAGTTTGTTTAGACAAATCCGGCTGCCCCACAACCTCCACCCCCACCTAATCCCCAACCGGTTCCCGAAGCTCCTCAAGGTGTGGAACTTCTACGACTGAATAAGCTGCCAGTTGATAAGATTTGAAAAAATAGGGCCGAGGAGTTCAGAGCTACTGTTGATGACGATCCCGAGAGAGCCAAGTTTTGGATTGAAAACACTATTAGAGTATTTGATGAGCTTTCTTGCACACCGGCTGGGTGTGTTAAATGTGCTGTTTCACTTCTGAGAGACACTGCATATCAGTGGTGGAATACTTTGATATACCAAGAGAATGAGTTACCTGGGAATTCTTTCAAGCCAAGTTCAGAAAGAAATACATCAGTCAACGGTTCATTGATAAAAAACGCAAAGAGTTTCTAGAGTTGAAACAAGGCCGTATGTCTATGACAGAATATGAGCGAGAGTTTGTGAGACTCAGTAAGTATGCTCGGGAATGTGTTCCAACCGAAGCAATTGTGTGTAAAAGGTTTGAAGATGGATTGAAAGAAGACATCAGACTGTTAGTCGGGATTCTAGAATTGAAAGAATTTTTGTTTTAGTTGACAGAGCTTGCAAAGCCGAAGAATTGGGCAAAGAAGAGAGAAAAGCTAATTTCGAGGCTAGAGATTCGAGGAAGAGATCGATGAGCAAACCATATCAATCCTCGTCAAAGAAATCACGAGATTCATATACTCGTTCAAATGCTTCAATCGGGTATCCAAACAGAGATCGTGGAAAGCAAAACTCAAATCCTAAAGCTCAAGCAAAAATGACTTACATGCACAAGAAGACTTGGTCGAACCTTGAAACACAAAAATAGAGTTTCTTCCTTCTTATTTTAGGTGGACAAATTGACTAAGGAAGATGATAGCTTGTTATTTTTTTATTTAATTTGTCTTTATTAACTAAATTACCAATTTAACCTTTTTAATTAACCATTAAACATCACTCAAAAGATTTCCATAAATGTCCACCCACTATAACAATGGTCTAATTACCACATAAGGACCTCCACTTTAAATTTCTATAGCTATTTGACACCTTTAGCTAATAGAACACAAGTTTTACACTTTACGCGATTTAGTCCTTTTTATCAAATTGAGCATTCAAACGATAAAATTTCTTAACGAAATTTTCACACAATCATATTATCATGCTGTAGAATACAATTTAATAATAAAATAAATTTTTCAACCTCGGATTTGTGGTCCCGAAACCACTATTCCGATTTGATTAAAAATAGGCTGTTACAACTCTCCCCCCTTAAGGATTTTCGTCCCCGAAAATCTTACCAGAAAAGAGGTTAGGGTACTGTTTTCTCATAGCTTCCTTAGTTTCCCATGTAGCTTCTTCAATCCCGTGACGCTGCCACAAAACCTTCACCAAAGCTATGTTCTTATTTCTTAACTCTTTAACCTCTCGAGCTAAAATTTTGATCAGTTCTTTGCTATACGTCATATCAGGTTGAATTTCAATCTCTGCCGGAGAAATGATATGCGATGGATCTGATCGATACCGTCGTAACACCGACACATGAAATACATTGTGGATCATTTCTAATTCTGACGGCAAAGCTAGTCGATATGCTACCGGCCCTATTCTTTCAATAATCTCATACGGCCCGATAAATCGCGGACTCAATTTGCCTTTGCGACCAAAACAAAGGATTTTCTTCCACGGAGATACTTTCAAGAATACTCTGTCGCCGATTTGAAATTTAATGTCTTTACGTTTCAAATCCGCATATGATTTCTGTCGATCTGAAGCTGCTTTCAAACTTTCGCGAATTACTTTCACTTTCTCTTCAGTCTTTTTAATCAAATCAACCCCGCGAATCTTTTTTTCACTGAGCTTGGTCCAATATAATGGAGTTCGGCATTTGCGACCATACAATTCTTCTAACGGTGCCATCTTTATGCTTGATTGAAAACTGTTGTTATACTCAAATTCAACTAACGGTAAATATTTCTCCTAGTTGCCTTCAAACTCTAAAACACAGCAAAGAGGCATATCTTCGAGAATCTGGATTACTCTCTCAGACTGACTGTCAGTTTGCGGATGAAATGCAGTACTAAAATGTAACCGCGTACCTAAAGCTTCTTGCAGTTTCTTCTAGAATCATGATGTAAACCTCATATCTCTATCCGAAATAATAGAAACTGACACTCCGTGCAATCTAACAATCTCAGATATGTACAACTCAGCTAATCTATCAAGCGAGAAGTCTGTACGTACCAAAATAAAATGTGTCGATTTCGTCAGTCGATCAACAAGAACCCAAATAGCATCATTCTTTTTCGGAGATAAGGGTAATCCCGATACGAAATCCATCATAACTTTATCCCATTTCCACTCTGGTATCATCATAGGCTGTAATAATCTCGAAGGTACTTGATGTTCTTCTTTAACTTGTTGACAAACTAAGCATCTCGACACAAACTCTGAAATGTCTCGTTTCATGCCCGACCACCAATACAAATGTTTCAAATAATTGTACATTTTAGTACTTCCCGGATGAACAGATAAACAACCACTATGTGCTTTGTGTAGAATTTTCTAAATAAGCTCAGAATTCTTTGGTACACATATTCTACCTCGGAACATTAAACAATCATTGGATCCGATCTGATTGTCTGAATCAGTAGTCGACTCACATTGCACTCTTTTATCTTGCAACTCATTATCACACTTCTGAGCTCCACAAATTTGTTGAAGAAATAATGGTTTAGCTTTTAACTCTACTAGAATCGAACCATTATCGGAAAAATTTAACTGAGTATTCATAGCTCTCAAAGAAAATAAAGATTTTCTACTCAGAGCATCCGCGACTACATTCGCTTTTCCCGGATGATAATCAATTACTAACTCATAGTCTTTCAGCAACTCTAGCCATCTTCGTTGTCGCAAATTCAAATATTTCTGAGTCATTATATACTTTAAGCTCTTGTGATCAGTAAAGATATGACACTTTTCACCGTATAAATGATGAAGCCAAATTTTTAATGCAAAAACTATAGCGGCCAACTCTAAATCGTACGTCGGATAATTCTTTTCATGTGGTTTCAACTGTCTGGAAGCATAAGCTATCACCTTGCCCTCTTGCATCAAAACACAACCCAAATTGTTAAATGACGCGTCGTTGAAAATCAAAAATTCTTTACCTGACTCAGGTTGAACCAAAACTGGTGCCTCAGTTAACAATGCTTTCAACTTTTCAAAACTCTGTTGACATTTCTCGGACCACTCAAATTTTACATCTTTCTGTAGTAATCTAGTCATCGGTGTAGCAATCATCGAGAATCCTTTTACAAAATGTCGATAATAGACAGCTAATCCCAGAAAGCTTCTGACTTTAGATACATTTCTTGGTGGTTTCCAATCAACAACTGCTGAAATCTTACTCAGGTCAACTCGGATGCCTTCCGCTGAAACAATATGCCCAAAAAATCCAACCTCTTGGAGCCAAAACTCACATTTGCTGAATTTAGCGAACAGTTGCTTGTCTATCAATGTTTGTAACTCAATTCTCAAATGTTCAGCATGCTCAAATTTATCTCGGGAATAAATCAAAATGTTGTCAATAAATACAACAACAAATCTGTTTAAATACGGTCTAAAGATCCGCTTCATCAAATCCATAAAAACTGCAGGAGCATTAGTTAATCCGAAGGCATAAAAAGAAATTCATAATGCCCATACCTTGTTCTGAATGCAGTTTTTGGCACGTCTGAATCTTTAACTCGCAACTGATAATAGCCAGATCTCAAATCAATCTTTGAAAATACTGTTGCTCCTTTCAACTGATCAAACAAATCGTCAATTCTCAGCAACGGATACTTATTCTTAATCGTAACCTAGTTAAGCTGAGGATAATCAATACACATTCTCATTGATCCATCTTTCTTCTTTACGAACAGAACTAGTGCACCCCAGGGTGAAAAACTAGGTCGTGCAAAACCTCTATCAGTAAAAACTAGGTCGTGCAAAACCTCTATCTGTTAACTCTTGCAACTGAGCTTTCAATTCTTTCAATTCTGTCGGGGCCATTCTGTACGGAGATATCAATATCGGTAATGTTCCTGGTATTAATTCAATAGCAAACTCAACTTCTCTGATCGGTGGCAACCCAGGCAACTCTTCTGGAAACACATCCGGATATTTACATACCACTGGTACTGATTCGATCTTCGATTCAGATACTTTTGTATCCAATGCATATGCAAGATAAGCATCACAACCTTTTCTCACGTATCTCTGAGTTGACATCGACGAAATCACAACAGGCAATCCAATCGAGTTATCTGATTCAATTCAAAGAATTTCACTATTCTGACATTTCAATTCAATAGTTTTTCGTCTACAATTCACAACAGCATCATGTAGCGTCAACCAATCCATACTTAGAATTACATCGAATTCATCAAACGGTAAAAGCATCAAATTTTTTGGAAAACAGTAACCCCGAGTCAGCAAAGGGCAATTCTTGCAAACTTTATCAACTAGGACATACTTGCCTAAAGGGTTTGATATTTTAATCACAAACTCAGTAGACTCAACAGGCAAACTCTTACTAGACACTAAATTCATACAGATATATGAATAAGTCGATCCAGGATCTATCAAAGCAATCACATTAGTGTCATAGAGAGAAAATGTACCGGTGATAACATCAAGTGACGAAGCATATTCGCGAGCGCGAATAGTGTAAGCTCTAGCTGGTGCTCTACCCTCGGATCTTACAGCAGAGTCCTTTGTCGTTCCTCTGCTACTGGACACATTTCCCGCTTTTCTAGGTGGTCTTCCTCTAGCAGCTGTATTACTCGATCTTGCATTCTGATATCTATCTTTCTCGGGTAACTCAGAACAATCTCAAATGAAATGATCTTGCGAGCCACATTTAAAACAACATTTATTATTCATCCAGTAGTCTCCAAAATGTCACCTTCCACATTGTTGACACTCGGGTTTATTGTTTCTCACACTACCCACACTCGACACTAAAGTAGCCTGAGCTTTAGGACTCGTGTATTGCTTTCCACGATCTCTGTTTGAATAATCCACTGAAGTTGTTGAACGATTATACGAATCCCGTGATTTCTTTGACAAGGATTGATAGGGTTTATTCATCGATCTCTTCCTCGAATCTCTAGCTTCGAAATCAACTTTTCTCTTTTCTTTGCCAAGTTCTTCGGCTTTGCAATCTCGATCCACTAACACAACAAATTCCTTCAATTCCAGAATCCCGACTAGCAATCTGATGTCTTCGTTCAATC
Source organism: Gossypium sturtianum (assembly GCA_025698515.1). Classification (NCBI taxonomy): domain Eukaryota; kingdom Viridiplantae; phylum Streptophyta; class Magnoliopsida; order Malvales; family Malvaceae; genus Gossypium; species Gossypium sturtianum. The sequence goes on from CM046943.1 coordinate 83,454,112, forward strand.
CGTCTTTGAATCTCTTATACATAATTGACTCAATGGAAACACATTTTCGAGCATATTTACTGAGTCTCACAAAATCTCTCTCATACTCAGTTACAGACATTCGGCCCTGTTTCAACTCCAGAAACTCCTTTCGTTTTTGATCGATAAACCTCTGGCTGATGTATTTCTTTCTGAACTCAGCTTGAAAGAATTCCTACGTGACTCGTTCTCTCGGCACTACCGATATCAAAGTATTCCATCATTGATACGCAGTGTATCTCAGAAGTGATATGGCGCATTTTACACATTCAACTGGCGTGCACGATAATTCATCAAATACTCTGATTGTATTCTCAAGCCAAAACTCGGCTCTCTCAGGGTCATCATCAATAGTAGCTCTGAATTCTTCAGCCCCGTATTTTCAGATTTTATCAACAGACGGCTTATTTAATCGTAAAAGTTCTATACCTTGAAGAGCTACGGGAACCTGTTGAAGACCAGGTGGGGGTGGAGGTTGCTGAGCAGCCGGATTTGTTCGAACAAACTCCGTAAACCACTCGTTCATCATTTGGAAGATGGCTTCCTTAGCCTCTCCTCCCTGACTACCCGATACGGGTCTCGACTCAGATTGCACTACTCTGTGAACAGAGGTTGGCGCTGTAACACCCTGGAATTGGGCCTAGTAGAATTGGGCCTATTGGGCCTTGGGCCTTGGGCATGGGAGCGTTTAAAATTTTTGAGAACAAGAGAACGACACAATTGCATGATGGATCTATTGGGTGAGTGATTTTGGAAGGTTAGGGGGCTTCTATGAAGTCCTGGGTTCAAGCCATGTCATATGGAAAATTTTTATTTTTTAGCATTAGGGGAACCCTGACTCCTGGTATTAAGCCTTTTAAGTAATTGTGATTAAAAAGAGACACAAGAGAGCCTGTGGTGGAGTGGTTGTGGGGTCATAGGTATGGCAAGGACGACAGAGGTTCAAGTCTCACTGCATGCAAAAGAGATTATTTATTTTACTCTTGTGTGGGCAAGAGTGTAACACCCCTAACCCGTAACTGTCGTCGCATTAGGGTTAAGAGGCATTACTAATCGTTTTCGAAAAATTCTTATCATTCACAACCAAACACAACAATTCACATTCATATAGTCGCTTAAATAGGTATACGAAATCTTAAACATGCTTTAGAATAGGGCCGGGACTAAACTGAACACTTACGAAAATTTCTGAAATTCAAACATTTTTCTAAGTTACAAAGGTCACACGTCCGTGTGGGTAGGCCGTGTGCCTCACACGGCCTCGGACACGCCCATGTGTCCAAGCCGTGGCGAAACAGGGCATACCTACTGACTTGACCACACGGCCTGAGACACGCCCGTGTGCCTTACCCGTGGTCGAGCCTGACTTGCACCACACGGCCAGTCACACGCCCGTGTGTCCAGCCCGTGGTCGAGCCTGACTTGATTCAATTTGCAAACTTGAATGACACGGTCGAGCCACACGCCCGTGTGCTCAATCGTGTGGGGAATTATAGGCCATTTTCAAGGCCAAACTACCATCCACACTTAGAAATCACCTATATGTATCAAACAAATACCAATTCATGCCTCAAATGCAACTAAACATACCATTTCAAGCACCAACTAATTATCTATTACATCATTTATTACCACATTCAATTCCTACTAAATTAACTCCATCCAAGACATAATATTCTCAACTCAATTCATATAGCTATACATCATCTAGTCATACCACAATTTCACACTTAAAATACCATTCCCATCAACCAAATTCAAGCATGAAATATACCATTTTTACTCTCACTATTTCATACCACATTCATCATTTCCATAACTTCACATATAAACCATCAACATTCAACATCCAAGCCATATCACATGGCAAGGTCCAAACATTATAAAGCATAGCATAATCACTAGCCTATACATGCCATATCTAATATACACATCTTTTAAAAGTACCAAAATAGATAGCCGATAGTGTGATTGACTCACTGACGATCCCCGAATCCGAGGTAGCTTTACTGACACTGTAAAACAGAGAAACACATCACACAGTAAGCTTAAAAGCTTAGTAAGTTCGTAATATAATACATTCAAGTCAATAAATCAAATACAATATACAAAGTTAATCCATCACATAGATCAATTCACAAATAATCACACCATATCATCCATGGCTAATATACTCACTCAACCATTAATAAATCCATTTACAACTTCATCAACCACAAAGGTTCAATACATACCTTAGCCAACACATAGTTACTCACCATTCATGCTACTCAATAGCTCGATATTACATCTCGTTCAACCTTTGTTAATCATTCAATTTAATCGCACACTTAGTGCCAATTTCGTAGCCTAAGCAATATTTTCATCGCACACTTAGTGCCTATACTTTAAACCGAACTTATCTCGGTATCGTACACACAGTGCCAAATCAATGAGCCGAAGCTTCTATTATTTCGCACACACAGTGCTAATCATCTCTGTCTCGTTTCTAATTTCGCACACTTAGTGCCTTAATATTCGATTTCATATTTAACACATTTCTATTTCCTTTACTATACATTCATTCAATTCTCATCACATACGTATAAATTTAACAACTTGCATTATATCCGAACTTACCTCGGACATCGAAATACCGAAACTAGTCGATCAATCGAGCATTTTGTCTTTGCCTCGATCTCGATCCGAATCTCTCCTTTCTTGGTCTATACATATTCAAATTTAACTCATTTAATCACCAATTCATTCAATTTAGTCCAAACACACATATTTAGGGCATTTTACAAAATAGCCCTCACATTTTCACATTTCGACACTTTAGTCCCTATTTCATAAAATCATCAAATACACAAAATTTCGTTTCACCCATGCCTAGCCGAATTCTCCCTATATCCGTACAAGTCCACACATTTCATTTATTTCACATTTTAGTCCTCCAACTTCTTATTTTCACAATTAAGCCCAAATTACTCAATTTTACCAAAAATTCAAAGACAAAATATGTTAATCTTTCACCTAACTTTCATATTTCATCATCAACTATAAAAAATCTCAAACATTCATCAATGACATATCTCAAAATCACCATCAATTCACAAAATTAAAGCATGGGTATTGAAGAACACGAAGCAACGATCACAAAAACGTAAAAATCATCAAAAACCGAGCTCAAAACATACCTTGATTTTGAGAAACTATGGCCGAATACCCTAAAGCCCTATTTCTTTCTTTTTCCTTGAAGTTTCGGCAAGAAAGATGATAATATGGCTTCATTTTTCTTTTGGTTTCAATTATTATTAACTTAATTAACAATTTCCAATTTTAACCTTTTTATTATCATTCAGTTCCCACAATCCATTGGTTTTTATGTCCATTCAATTTATAAGTGGAATAATAACAACATAAGGATTCATACTTTAATAAGCCATGCCGAATTAACACCTTAACAATCAGCACTCAGCTTTTACATTTTATGCGATTAAGTCCTTTTTCACAATTCGACACACAAATAATAAAATTTCCACACCAAATTTTCACACATGCTCAATCACATATTATAAACATCTAAAATAATATTAAAATATTTTTCTGACCTCGGATTTGTGGTCCCAAAACCACTATTCTGACTAGGGTCTAATCTGGGCTGTTACAACTCTCCCCCTTAGGGATTTTCGTCCCCAAAAATCTTACCAGTGAATAGGTTCGGATATTGCTCTCTCATAACATCTTCAGACTCCCACGTAGCCTCTTCGACTCCGTGTTTGTTCCACAACACTTTCACTAAAGAAATCTTCTAATTTCTCAACTCTTTGATCTCACGAGCCAGAATTCGAATCGGTTCTTCACTATACGACAAATCTGACTGAATCTCAACCTCTGTAGGAGCAATTATATGCGAAGGATCAGATCTGTATCGTCAAAGCATCGATACGTGAAATACATTATGAATCTTCTCTAATTCATGTGGTAACAACAACTTATAAGCAACTGGCCCAATTCGTTTGATTATCTCATACGGCCCTGATGAACCTTGGACTCAACTTGCCTTTTCGGCCGAATCGAAATATTTTCTTCCATGGAGACACTTTCAAAAACACTTTCTCACCAAACTCGAATTCGATATCTTTTCGTTTTAAGTCTGCATAGGACTTCTGACGATCTGACGCTGCTTTCAAACTGTCACGAATCACTTTCACTTTCTGCTCAGTCTCTTTTATTAAATCAACCCCGTGAATCTTATTCTCACTCAGCTCAGTCAAATACAAAGGAGTTCGGCATTTTCGACCATAAAGAGCCTCATATGGTGCCATTTTAATGCTAGATTGAAAACTATTATTGTATGCGAATTTAATCAAAGGTAAATGCTTTTCCCACGTACTCTCAAATTCAAGAATGCAGCATCTTAACATATCTTCAAGAATCTGAATGATCCGCTCGGATTGTCCATCCGTTTGCAGATGAAATGTAGTACTGAAATACAATTTTGTGCCTAAAGCCTCTTGCAATTTCTTCCAAAACCGTGAGGTAAATCTCAGATCTCTATCAGATACAATAGATAATGGCACTCTGTGCAATCTCACAATCTCAACAATATACAGTTCAGCTAATTTATAAAGTGAATAATCTGTTCTCACCGGAACAAAATGAGCTGATTTCATCAATCTATCAACTATCACCCAGACTGCATCTTTCTTTCCCAGAGATAAAGGCAATCCTGACACAAAGTCCATCGTGATTCTCTCCTATTTCCACTCAGGAATCATAATCGGTTGTAACAAACTGGATGGAACCTGATGTTCAGCTTTAACCTGCTGACAAATCAAACATCTTGGAACAAATTCTGAGATATCCCGTTTCATGCCATGCCACCAATAAAACTGTTTCAAATCGTTATACATTTTTGTACTCCCGGGGTGACCAGTCAAACGACTATTGTGAGCTTCGTTCAAAATCAATTGAATCAACTCTAAATTCCCCGGAACACAAATCCGATCTCTAAAACTCAAACAATCATCGTTATCAACTCGAAATTCTGAATCAGAATTCAAATCACATAGAGTTCGTTTTGCTATCATTTCATCATCACTTTTCTGGGCATCACAAATCTGATGTATAAACATCGGCTTAACTTTCAACTCATCCAAAATCAAATCATCATTACACAGATTCATTTGAGTACTTATTGCTCGCAAAGCACATATAGACTTTCGACTCAAAGCATCAGTAACCACATTAGCTTTACCCGGATGATAATCAATCATAAGCTCATAGTCTTTCAACAATTCTAGCCATCTTCTCTGTCGTAAATTCAAATCTTTCTGAGTCATCAAATATTTCAAGCTCTTGTGATCTGTATAAATATGACATTTCTCACCAAATAGGTAGTGACGCCAAATCTTCAATGCAAATACAATCGCGGCTAATTCAAGATCATGTGTCGGATAATTCTTTTCATGCGGCTTTAACTGCCTCGAAGTGTAAGCGATGACTTTGCCTTCTTGCATCAACACACAGCCAAAACCATTCAATGATGCATCACTGTAAACTATGAATTCTTTACCAGACTCAGGTTGAATTAATACCTCTATCAACAATGCTTTCAACTATTCAAAACTCTGCTGGCACTTTTCTGACCACTCGAATTTAACATCTTTTTGTAGCAACTTCGTCAACGGAGTCGAAATCATCGAGAAGCCTTTCACAAATCTTCTATAATATCCCGCTAGTCATAGAAAACTACAGACTTTAGACACATTCCTCGGAGGTTTCCATTCTAGAATAGCTGAGATCTTACTCGGATCAACTCGTATTCCTGCAGCTGACACAGTATGCCCCAGAAAACTAACCTCGCGCAACCAAAACTCACATTTGCTGAACTTTGCATACAATTGCTTTTCACGTAGAGTCTGTAATTCAATTCTCAAATGCTTGGCATGTTGCATCTCATCACAGGAATAAATTAGAATATCATAAATGAACACCACAACAAAACGATCCAAATATGGTTTGAATATCCGATTCATCAAATCCATAAACACTGTAGGGGCATTCGTTAGTCCAAAAGGCATAACTAAGAATTCATAATGTCCATACCTCGTTCTGAAAGCAGTCTTCGATACATCTGATTCTTTAACTCTCAACTGATAATAGCCCGATCTCAAATCTATCTTAGAAAACACTGTAGCTCCTTTTAGCTGATCAAACAAATCATCAATACGTGGAAGGGGATACTTATTCTTTATTGTCATTTTGTTCAACTGTCGGTAATCAATACACATCCTCATAGTGCCATCTTTCTTTTTCACAAACAACACAGGAGCACCCTAAGGCGAGAAACTCGGTCGTGCAAATCCTCTATCTGTCAATTCTTGCAACTGAGACTTTAACTCTTTCAATTCAGTTGGTGCCATTCTATACGGAACTATTGAGATAGGAGTCGTTCCCGGCAATAGATCAATACCAAATTAAACTTCCCGTATCAGAGGTAGTCCCGGTAATTCTTCAGGAAACACATCAGGGAATTCACAAACCACAGGCACAAATTCAATTTTCTTTTCAGTCACTTTTGTATCTATTACATACGCCAGATAAGCTTCACAACCCTTTTTCACATAGTTCAAAGAATTCATCGAAGATATAACAACCGACAACCCATTCAAATCACTGGATTCAATTCGTATTATCTCACCATTCTGACTTTTCAAATCAATACTCTTCCGTTTACAATTCACAATAGCATGATGCAAAGTGAGCCAATCCATACCCAGAATAATATCAAATTCATCAAAAGGTAGCAACATCAAATTAGCTGGAAAACAAACATCCCAAAACATCAAAGGCCAGTTCATGCACACTTTATCAACCAAGACACACTTGCCTAAGGGGTTCGATACTCTAATCATGAATTCAGTAGACTCAATAGGTAGAGTCTTACTTGATACTAGATTCACACACACATAGGAATGAGTAGAACCTGGATCTATCAATTGAATCACATCAGTATCAAATAAAGTAAAGGTACCAGTAATGATGTCTGGAGATGACGCTTCTTCTCGTGCACATATAGCATAAGCTCGGGCAGGTGCTCTCGCCTCGGATCTTACAGCTGTATCCGTCGTCTCTCTCCGATTACCACTCATATTTTCGATGTTTCTGAGAGGTCTACCCCTAGCCGTTGTATTACTCGGTCTCGCACTCTGAACATTATCTTTCTCAACTAACTCTGGGCAGTCTCGAATGAAATGATCTTGTGATCCACATTTGTAACAAGTTCTATTATTGTACTTGCCCCAGCATTCACCAACGTGTCGTCTTCCACACTGTCTACACTCAGGCTTGCTGCTTTTAACACTTCCAACACTTGATCCAGTCGGAATTTGAGTTCTTGGACCAACACTTTGTCTCACATGATCTCTACTCGAATGTCCAAACGAAGCATTCAAACGATTGCTTGCATCTCTAAATCTCTTCGTCGAAGGTTGAGACGACTTACTCATCGATCTTTTTCTTTCATCTCTAGCCTCAAAATCTACTTTCTTCTTTTCTTTGCTAAGCTCATTGGCTTTGCAGGCTCTTTCAACTAATACAACAAATTCATTCAGATCAAGTATTCCAACCAACAATTTGATGTCTTCATTCAACCCTTCAATAAAACGTTTACACATAATAGCTTCGGTAGAAACACATTCCCGCGCATATTGTCTCAGTCTCACAAACTCCCGTTCATACTCAGTAATGGACATGCGGACTTGTTTCAACTCTAAAAACTCTATACATTTCTGATCTATGAATCGTTGACTGATATACTTCTTTCAAAATTCAGCATGAAAGAAATCCCATGTGACTCTCTCTCTCTCGGAACCACAGATATCAATGTCTTCCACAAGTTATATGTCGTATCTCTCAACAAGGAAACAATAAATCTAATACATTCATCAAAAGTTAACGACATCTCATCAAATACTCGAATGGTATTCTCGTGCTAAAACTCATCTCGCTCGGCATCATCATCGGCTGTGGCCCTAAACTCTTTGGCCCCTACTTTTGGATTTTATCTACAGGAGGTTTGTTCAATCGGATCGGATCTATAACTTGTAAAACAACAGGTATTTGTGGGGGTGGAGGTTGTGGAGCAGCCGGATTCGTTCGAACGAACTCCGAAAACCACTCACTCATCATTTGAAAGAAGGCTTGCTTAGCCTCTCCCTCTTGGCCACTATCATTCGGCCTAGATGTGGGCTGTGCATTGTCCCTTTGAGGGAGCAGCGCTTTACTCTTTTTACATCACAAGAATCGCTCGATCGGGATCCATTTACTATATGAAAACACATTTATAGCTGTCAGGATTCATCACACTATCGCAATTATATATATATGGCATGTATAGCTAGACTCACACACGCTACGTTAGTCCGAGAATCGACTAAACCGTAGCTCTGATACCAATAAAATGTAACACCCCTAACCCATAATCGTCGTCGAATTAGGGTTAAGAGGCATTACTAGTCGTTTCTGAACAATTCTTATCATTCACAACCAAACACAATAATTCACATTCATATAGTCCCTTAAATAGGTATACGAGACTTAACCATGCTTCAGAATAGGGTCGGGACAAAACCGAACACTTACAAAAATTTCTGAAATTCAAACATTTTTCTACATTACAGAGGTCACACGCCCGTGTGGGTAGGACGGGTGCCTCACACGGCCTCGGACACGTCCATGTGTCCAAGCCGTGGTGAAACAGGGCATACCTACTGACTTGACCACACGGCCTGAGACACGCCCGTGTGCCTTACCCGTGGTCGAGCCTGACTTGCACCACACGGCCAGTCACACGCCCGTGTGTCCAGCCCGTGGTCGAGCCTGACTTGATTCAATTTGCAAACTTGAAAGACACGGTCAAGCCACACGCTCGTGTGCTCAACCGTGTGGGCAATTATAGGCCATTTTCAAGGCCAAACTACCATCCACACTTAGAAATCACCTATATGTATCAAACAAATACCAATTCATGCCTCAAATGCAACTAAACATACCATTTCAAGCACCAACTAATTATCTATTACATCATTTATTACCACATTCAATTCCTACTCAATTAACTCCATCCAATACATCATATTCTCAACTCAACTCATATAGTTATAAATCATCTAGTCATACCACAATTTCACACTTAAAATACCATTCCCATCAACCAAATTCAAGCATGAAATATACCATTTTTACTCTCACTATTTCATACCACATTCATCATTTCCATAACTTAACATATAAACCATCAACACTCAACATCCAAGCCATATCACATGGCAAGGTCCAAACATTATAAAGCATACCATAATCACTAGCCTATACATGCCATATCCAATATACGCATCTTTTAAAAGTACCAAAATAGATAGCCGATAGTGTGATTGAGTCGCTGACGATCCCCGAATCCGAGCTAGCTTTACTAACACTGTAAAACAGAGAAACACATCACACAGTAAGCTTAAAAGCTTAGTAAGTTTGTAATATAATACATTCAAGTCAATAAATCAAATACAATATACAAAGTTAATCCATCACATAGATCAATTCACAAATAATCACACCATATCATCCATGGCTAATATACTCACTCAACCATTAATAAATCCATTTATAACTTCATCAACCACAAAGGTTCAATACATACCTTAGCCAACACATAGTTATTCACCATTCATGTTACTCAATAGCTCGATATTACATCTCGTTCAACCTTTGTTAATCATTCAATTTAATCGCACACTTAGTGCCAATTTCGTAGCTGATGTAATATTTTCATCGCACACTTAGTGCCTATACTTTAAATCGAACTTATCTCGATATCGTACACACAGTGCCAAATCAATAAGCCGAAGCTTCTATTGTTTCGCACACACAGTGCTAATCATCTCTGTCTCGTTTCTAATTTCGCACACTTAGTGCCTCAATATTCGATTTCATATTTAATACATTTCTATTTCCTTTACTATACATTCATTCAATTCTCATCACATAGGTATAAATTTAACAACATGCATTATATCCGAACTTACCTCGGACGTTAAAATACACAAACTAGCCGATCAATCGAGTACTTTGTCTTTGCCTCGATCTTGATCCGAATCTCTCCTTTCTTGGTCTATACATATTCAAATTTAACTCATTTAATCACAAATTCATTTAATTTAGTCCAAACACACATATTTAGGCCATTTTACAAAATAGCCCTCACATTTTCACATTTTGACACTTTAGTCCCTATTTCATAAAATCATCAAATACACAAAATTTCATTTCACCCATGCCTAGCCGAATTCTCCCTATATCCATACAAGTCCACACATTTTATTTATTTCACACTTTAGTTCTCCAACTTCTTATTTTCACAATTAAGCCCAAATTACTCAATTTTACCAAAAATTCAAAGACAAAATATGTTAATCTTTCACCTAACTTTCATATTTCATCATCAACTATCAAAAAGCTCAAACATTCATCAATGGTATATCTCAAAATCACCATCAATTCACAAAATTAAAGCATGGGTTTTGAAGAGCACGAAGCAACGATCACAAAAACATAAAAATCATCAAAAACTGAGCTCAAAACATACCTTGATTTTGAGCAACTATGGCCGAATACCCCAAATCCTTATTTCTTTCTTTTTCCTTCAAGTTTCGGCAAGAAAGATGATAATATGGCTTCATTTTTCTTTTGGTTTTAATTATTATTAACTTAATTAACAATTTCCAATTTTAACCTTTTTATTATCATTCATTTCCCACTATCCATTGGTTTTTATGTCCATTCAATTTATAAATGGAATAATAACAACATAAGGTTTCATAATTTAATAAGCCATGCCGAATTAACACCTTAACAATCAGCACTAAGCTTTTACATTTTATGCGATTAAGTCCTTTTTCACAATTCGACACACAAACAATAAAATTTCCACACCAAATTTTCACACATGCTCAATCACATATTATAAACATCTAAAATAATATGAAAATATTTTTTTGATATCAGATTTGTGGTCCCAAAACCACTATTCCGACTAGGGTCTAAACTGGGTTGTTACAAAGAGTTTGTGTTGGATTTGAACTCTGTGTTGGAGAGTTTGAATTGGTCAAGTGAGTGATTTAAGGAGTAGATTGTGGAGAGATAAGGGGGAGAAAATCATGGACTTTGGGTGGGAAGAGTTGTACCGTATAGGGACTTTGGGCACTCAGAAATTTGGAATTTTAGTGTGGTGGGGGAGTGAGTGCCGATTCTTTCTCTCCATCTCGGGTTTTGAGCACTTTTTGGAGCCAGTTTTGCTAAGGGACTCTGGGGTTCTCTCGTTTCCTCTTTTGATTGCTTATTCCGAGTCTGTTTTTCCTTTTTTCATCTTACTTCTTTAATTGAATATCTTTTTCTCTCAAGTCTGTCGGTCTTAGCATTTTCCTCTCCTTGCATCTTGATTCTTCTTTTAGCCGAATGCACTTTCTTCCCTCCTTCAATTCTTTTTGTTAACGGATTTCCTTTCTCTCCATCTTGCTATTAGGACCGAATACTGCATCTTCTTCTCTCTATTCGCCCTCAAACCGTTTCGCCTATCATCTCTTCTTTTTGATAACCAGGTCAAATTCTTCACCTCTCTCAAACTTTGTTCGGGTGGAGCAACTATTTCTGGCAAATCGGTGAGTAGTTTGTTCAACTTCTGTTTGTTCTTTTTATTCTTTAAAGAGTATTACGTCTCTTCTCTACAGTGCTCTTCTAAGCCGTTTCCTTCCTTCCTTTTATGGTCGAATTCTCTCTTCTCTTTGTATGGTATGTTGATTCGTTTGATTCCTAGGTTTTCTCGTGGAATGAAGGAGTTGTGAGTGTTCTGAGATAGACGAAGCTTTTCTCTTATCCCTCCATCAAGATACCCTTCAAGGGGTTTGTTATCAATCTCCGTCAATGGTTTAAGCGGGCTAAACCGCGCTCGTTCAATCAAAGCAGGTATCGACATTGTTTGGTTTAAGTACTAGAAGAGAGTGTTTGACTTTGTCATTAAGTAAATAATAGAATATCATCGTTGATTGTAGGTTCAGTGCTCGTGGGTTTTTCACTCGATTTTGGTAAATAGGTGTGTAGCAATACCCTGTGATTGATAGTCGGCAAAAGAGCCAAAAAGCGTGTGTACACACACCATTCCAACTATAGATCGGCAAATGCCGAAATGCTAAAATGCCGAAATACTGAAAATATGGTAACGGTTACCATACGAGTGCACGAACGCTCGTGTGGGGAAGTCGACACAATGGCAGAGGCCATCATGAGCGGTCTCATGGTCTTTGACTGTTTTTGGGTCTAATGGGTCGAAATAGGCCATATGGGCCCAATGAGCCTGTAGGCCCTACGCGAGTCAATTTTGTGATAGATAGGAATTAATGACCCGTCCATGATGATCACATGGCCAAAGGCAGTTTTGGGCTAAATGGGCCACACGAGCGTGTGGCCCATTTGGGCCAAATAATGGGCCTTGGGCCCAATAATACCGTTTTGACCACATATGTTATCTCTGTCGCTCGAAGTGACTGTAGACCTTCGAGAAGGTTGTTAAACAACCGAAATACCCCCTATAGGGTAAATTGACCGAAATACCCCCATAGGGTAAATGACCAAAATACCCCCATAGGGTAAATGACCGAAATACCCCCATAGGGTAAATGACCGAAATACCTCTAGAGGGTAAAATGACCGAAATACCCCTAGAGGGTAAAATGACTGAAATACCCCTAGAGGGTAAAATAACCGTAATACCCCTATAGGGTAAATTGACCGGAAAACCTCTGTAGGGTAAAGTGACTGTTATGCCCCTGAAGGGAAAAATGACCAAAAGGCCCCTACATGTAATATGATTGTTATTGTATGCTATTTATAGTATGTCTGCATTCATGTGATATTATGCTGCATGGGGGATGGGATTATTGATTTGGAGGAAGTGTAAGACTTGTTAGGGTCGCATGGTCACTTGACGACTGTGGATCCACCGATGGCTTTAAGCCGATTATGTGATTGGCAGCTCTACTGCAACATTGGTTAGTGCCGCAACCGGTGCTACATAAGACCATAGTTGGACTATGGCATCAGAAAATCAACGTACTTATATCGTAAGCATTTATAAACTCAAAGTGATTCGATAAGCGAATTGGTGAGAATAGATATGTATTAGTACAGGTATGTACAGAAAACTGTTTAAATGATGAATTAAAAGAAGATGAGAACTTATGAGTTGCTTTGTAGTTAAACTTTATGTTATCTCATTGAGTGAGGTTTTAATTGAAAATTATGTATCTATTTGGAATTGTTAATGAATGATGTTGATTATTTCATATATACATATGAACTTACTAAGATTTATAGCTTACTTTGTTTATTTTCTTCTATGCTTTATAGTATATTGAAGCTAGCTCGAAACTGGGGATTATCAGAGACTTCATCGCATTATCGACCATCTATTTTGGTACTTTTGAGTTGTGTATATATGGTATATGGCATGTATAGGCTTGAGTCATTTTGGTATGTTTGATGAACATGTATTTTAGGCCATTTAAGTTGGCTTGTGTTGATGATTTTGTTAATGTATAAAGATGTGTAAATGGCTTTGTTTTGAGTTAGGTAATTGACCTATAATGAATGAATGAGGTTGAATTGATAATGCATATTTGGAATGGTTTTATTAAATGAATCATATATGTGAATTATGTCTAGTAAAGCAAGATGAGTTGATAGGTATTTCAATAGGTAAATGGCATTGAATTGAGTATTGAAATGTATATAGTATCATTGTGTATTGGTTGAAGACTTTTGGCTGCATATTTGTGTCTTAAATTGGTACCAATTGAGCTTGTATAGGTATGTGGAAAATGGGTGGCAAAATGGCTTGGTAAATAGCCTATTTTTGTCCACACGGGCGTGTGTCTTAGCCGTGTGTGACACACGATCATGTTACATGGCCGTGTGTCCCCTGGTGTTGAATTTGAAATCAAGTCAGTATGCTCCACACGGTCTCACACACGGGCGTGTGATCGAATGTGTGGCATAAGTCAATATACCCCCTAATTGGCACATGGCGTAGCACACGGGCGTATGACTTGGTCATGTTGCATAAGTTAGTATACCCTACAGGTTTTGCACGACCTAGCACACGGTTTGGCACACGGGCGTGTGTGGCCACTTCGAAGGGCACACGGGCTAGACACACGGGCGTATGGTAGGCCATGTGACCCAAGTCAGTATGTACCTATTTTCACACGGCCTGTGACACGGGCATGTCTAGTGCACGGCCTGGCCACACAGGCATGTGTCCTTTGTTTGAAGCAAAAAATTTCTAAGTTTCACAAAAATTTCCCGAGCTATCAGTGTAGTTTTGAACCATTTCTAATGCATGTTTAAGGCCTCATAGGCCCGATTAAGGGACACTATCATTAGTTGTGATTGAATTGTATTTGACAAGATAAATTGTATATGAAATGTATGTTTATAAGTGTTGTAAGTGTGGTAATGCTCCATAACCTTATTCCAGCATTGAATACGGGTGAGGGGTGTTACAGTTAGATTCCAGGTGTGGACTTCACAGGTGTGTTTTCTCCAGTTGTGAAGCACAGTTCATGTAACACCCCAAACCCGACCTAGACGTTACGACCGAATCTGACTTGTCACATCGAAGTGATTTTTGAAATTTGGTCTTGTTGATAAAACTCCGTATTTAGGTTAAACCCATTTAGTTTTTATTGCTTCAGAAAATTTGACAAATTAAGTTATTACAATCTGAAACCAGCTTATCAAAATGATTTCCATATTTATTAATGTTGATTTCTTTAAACTGAATAAAATCGCAAAGCTTCTCTAATTAAAACCTTGAAGTTTAAAATGCGTGTTTTTCTTGAAAACCGTTGTTATTTTGAAAACCTCTTTTGTATCCGGTTGGCAGTTTAAAACAGGAAATCAAAGCCCAATTAAAAATTAAACCCACCAATGGCCTTATTACATAATCAATAGCCCAATATGAAAATTGAAATTAAATAACTTAGTCTAAAATAGAATATCAGCGATCGTGTGGCCACCTCCGAGTCCCTCGCAGCACCAAATCGTCTAAGGCTGGGGATTACATGTACAGTAAAAATAAGAAAGGGTGAGTTTACAAAAACTCAGTGTGTAATCCCCTATCATCGATCAAGAATAATATGTAGTAATGATGCGGGCTTGAGCCCTATTCGAAGAATGATGCAAAGATGGATCTTAGCCCATTACAAGAATGATGTGGGCCTAAGCCCAATACTGAAGATCGATGACGGTGCAAATATGCAACCCACCCCAATCCAAACCCAACACACCACCCGTACCAACCAACACACCATGTGGGGATAAATCGACCCACCCGGCCAAAGACACCAATATCGTGAGCATAGCCGCCAATACATAACACAAAGAGAGCCGCAATAATGTAATGCAAAGAAAGCGCCAAGATGAGATATGTGGCAGAGCCACCAGTACAGTAAACTTCCACTATAACAGTATCCCAACCCCATGCAGTTTGTCATGTCATAAATCATACGTATATGCAGAATGTCATACTCAGTAACAATCATATACAAATCATGAACACATCAGTCAACCTACCCTTAGGGGTATAACGGTCATTTTATCCTATGGGGGTATTTCGGTCATTTTACCCTATGGGGGGTATTTCAGTGCAGATAACAACCTTTCGGAAGGTCTACAGTCACCTTGAGCGACACAGATAACCTAAACAGTCATAACGATGTAAATGGGCCCAAGGCCCAATATTCGGCCCAAGTGGGCCCACACGCTCGTGTGGCCCATGTAGCCCAAATTTAGTCACGGCTATGTGAACTACATAGTCTAGTCCAGTATTTGTTAATTATCGAGGATTTTTTCCGTGTGGGGCCCACGAGCCCAATGGGCACACACGGCCCATTTTAGCCAAACGAGGCCCATATCAGGCCAAGAGCACGAGAACGCTCGCGGTGGCCTCTACAGTCTATCGCCCCCAATTTGTGGGCTCGGTTCACCCCTCGAGCGATCGCAAGCTCGTGGGGCCACAAATGCCGAAGTTTTGACTTTTTGACTTTTCGGCTTTTGCCGATTCACAGTAGAAAGGGGTGTGACTACACACCTGTTTGCGCAATGAACAGATTACCCCGCGCACGATCAACCTACAATCAACCCAACATAATAAGTCTCTCATCCTTTAGATCATTAACAGTAAAGCCCCAAACCGATATCACCACTTACCTTGACCGATAGTTACGCGATTTCTACTCTTAGATCGCTGGTTGGAAACGATCACACCCTTCTTCTCGATTTACTGCGCATAAGACAGATTTCATTAGCCATACTTGTGTAATACAAGGCTTGAATCGATGCCCATAGTCCAAAGAATCAGAGTTAGAGCAAATTGAGTATTCAGCAAATACTACAAAATAAATCTACTTACCCCACAGTATTCGGCCAAAGAAGTATTATAAGAAGAAATTAGAGATACAAGGCAGTCGATGCTCCACCGATTGTCAGAGACTACCCTCCAAATGGTAACAAGACAAGATAGATATTCAGTCACTGTTGAATAAGAAGAGAAACAAAAGAGAGGGAAAAAGAAGATGAAATATTCGGCTTACCAAAATGTTATGAGGATTCGGCTATTTCTTTAGGAAAAGAGAAAGAGAGGCGAAAGCACAAATGATCCCGCGATGGTATATTCGACCAAAGAGGGGAGAACTTGAGGAAGAGAGGAAAAGGAAGAAAAGAGAGGAAGGATTGCTCACAAAATCCACCTATTGACCGACAAGAAAAAGGCAAATGAACCAAAAGCCAAAGAATGGAGGAAAGTTAAAAGGAGATTCGGCAGAGGAGAAGAAAGAAGAAAAAAATGCAAAAGTTTCAGAGAAAAGTGTCAAAGAGCCTACCAAATTCTGCAGAGACCAACTCAAATGCCGAAATGACCCACATCCCTTCCCCAGCCAAAAACACAAGGCATAAGTTCCCCCAAACGGCACAACACCTCCTCTCACCCAAATTCTGTAATAGTTCAGTTTAGACCCTAGTCAGAACAATGGTTTCGGGACCACAAATCTGAGTTAAAATAATATTTTAATATTATTTTCTGTGCCTTTAATATGTGATTAAGTATATGTTAATGTTCCGTAAGTTAATTGGTTCGTCTGCGTGTTAAATTTGATAAAAGGATTAAGTTGCATTGAATACAAAATGTGCATGCTTCATGAAAAGACACTTAATTGAGATGGCTTTTTAATAGGGAGGCCTTATGTGGCAATTAAGCCATTTATAAGATAGTGGATTGTTAATGGACAAAAATGACCTTGAATTATATTTGTCTTTTATGTTTATTAAAGGTCAATTTAGTAAAATAGGTGTTAATGTTAGAATAATAAAACAAAAATATGAAAGTGGTCATCTTTTATTCCTTCATTTGACCGAATATACAAAAGAAAAAGAAAGAATAAGAACCTTCAAGGCTTCGGCTAGTTTTGATCCAATTTTAAGGTATGTTTTGCTTCGGTTTTCGATAATTTCTACGTTTTCGTAATCATTGCTTCGTATGCTATAAAACCCATGTTGTAATTTGAAGAATTTATGATGTTTAAAGACATGTGACAATGATGAAATAGTGAGTTTTGTGATGAGTATTGGTGTTAAATGTAAGATATGTGTTTAATGAACATGTTTTATTCTTGAATTTTTGATGAATTTAGCTAATTAGGGCTAAATTGAGAAAATGAAATTTTGAGGGACTAATTTGTAAAATAAATGAAATGTATGGATTGATATGATCATGGGGTATATTCGACTAAACATGGGTACAAGTTAATTTGAGGTATTTTATGATTTTGTGAAATAGGGACTAAATTGTCCAAATGTGAAAATGTGAGGGCTAAATTGAAAATTTTCCCTAAATATGTGTTTTTGGATTGATTTGAATAAGTTGATGAATAAAAGGGTTAAATTTGAATATGTATAAATCAAGAACCGAAGAAAATAGATTTAGATCGCGGGAAGGCGAAAGTAGTTGAATAACTGAGTCCGATCAAATATTTGAATCCGAGGTAAGTCGATATACAAATAAATGTATTTGTATTGAATTATGTATGTTTATATGACCATTGATAATGATGAATGCATATGAGATGATGTATACATGAATTTTCGAGATAGAATCGACACACTGTCAATGTCCGAGAAGTCCTGTTTGAACCTAGGGATAGATAGGATAGTATATGTCATGACATAGGTGTCCGTTATGTGATATCATGTAAGACCACGTCTGGGACGTTGGCATTGATTCGAGATTAGTGTAAGACCACGTCTGGGACGTTGGCATCAATGTGAGATTTACGTGTAAGACCATGTCTAGGACATTGGCATCGTACTTGATTCATGTAAGACCCTGTCTGAGACAGTGGCATCGATACCCGATTACATGTAAGACCGCGTCTGGGACGTTGGCATTGTACGACTAATCTGATCATTCAAAAATACCTATTAGATTCCGAATGGTTCTACGGGCAAATTCGAGATACGAATGAGGTTTGTATATCTGTTTCAGGTACGTCTGATAAGTATACATTGTGTGTATAAGAAGGTAAGTATATTCATAAACTTACCTAGATGAGTTATGTATTTGTATATGAGAATATAAAAGTGATACATGAATGGAAAAGCTATGAGCTAACAAAGTATATGATGATATGCATGATTGAAAGATGAATGGCTAAGTAAATGTGCCAAGAAGAATTATGGCTATGCAATTGAGCTATTAGTGAATTCATATTGATTATATGTCTTGAATGCTTATATGTTAAGTTCATTTGTATATGGCTTTCTAAGCTTTTAGAAGCTTACTTTGTGTGTGTTTGTCCTGTTTTATAGATCGTCGAAGCTACTGAAGGCT
The DNA here is from genome assembly GCA_025698515.1 of Gossypium sturtianum. Classification (NCBI taxonomy): domain Eukaryota; kingdom Viridiplantae; phylum Streptophyta; class Magnoliopsida; order Malvales; family Malvaceae; genus Gossypium; species Gossypium sturtianum. The sequence continues at coordinate 83,473,112 of CM046943.1, forward strand.
CGGGGACCGTCGAGGATCATCATCACACTACTCAAACTTGTTTTGGTACTTTGAAAATGTATATATAGCTAAATATGGCATGTATAGGCTAGTTATCTGGTATAAGTTTGAGATATGAATTTAGCCATGTGATGTGGCTAGTTGTGTGTTGGTATTATGCATTTGTGAATATGGTATATGATGTTGGTTTTGGCATGATCTCATGACTATGAAATGGATAAGTTTATGGTAAGCATATGAATGAAATTTTGAGTATGTATGTTTGATCTAAGAAATGATTATAAGAAAGGTAAATGTGGATGAAATCATGCTTGAATATAAGTATGTGTTTTAGTTGTGCAAATTGACATGAATGGAAATGAAATTGAATGTGGAGACTTGTTGATTATTTGGTATGTCTTTGATTGTCAATTTTGTATGATTTGAATTGGTATATTGCTTGTAGGTATGACCCTAATGTAGGTGGCATTATGGCCTTGCAAATGGCCTGTTTTGCTTACACGGTCGTGGCACACGGGCGTGCCTAGTAGCCATGTGGATAAGTCAGTAGCTAGCCTAATTTTACACGGCCATGGCACACGGGCGTGTCTGGTGGCCGTGTGGACAAGTCAGTAGGTATGCTCTGTTTTGGCACGGCCTGGACACATGGTCTTATGTTTTGGAATCGAGGAAAGGCTAAAGCTTCGGATTAGTGTTCAACTCTACTTCTACGACCAAAGTTATCGAGGTAAGTTCGTATGAAATATGATCGTATTACTGTTAGCTTAATTGATTATTGCGATGTTGTGCTAATATAAACGGACTTGAAATTGTGTATTTATCGATGTATGAGAAATTGACGGATAACGAATCTTGTTTGAACCTTAAGAATTCTTAGGATACGAATGACATGTCATTAGGGATTTCATGTCTCGAGTGCTGGTCTTGAATGTCCTATTGATGGCTGAGGTCCTACATTTGTTGTGGATTCTCCATAGCTCGTGTGAGCAGGCCCATTTCAAAGCTCGTGTGAGCATTATTGAACAGAAAAGGTTACGATTCTATGGAAAGGCACACTATGTGTGAGCATTCCCGACTATCTGATGCAATTCTAAATGGTTCAACGGGTAAGTAAAGGAATGGTATGGTAAGTACACTATGGGATATTGAATCATGATTTATGAAAAGGCTAATATAATAAATGATGTGCATATGAAAATCTATTTATATTATGGTTGATTTCATATGTATTATGGATGAGCCTACTAACTTGTGAGTTTGATGGTGCTTGTATAGGCTTTTACTAAGCTTATGATCTTGGTATTGACTGCTTATTTTATAAACTGTGCTAATGAAATGGTAAGTTATGTTTGAATTTATACCAGCTTACTAAGCACTAGTTGCTTATGTTGTTACTTTCCTTTATTTTATAGATTATCGGAAGCACGATTGGTTGGAAGCTTGTCGGCGATCAATCACACTATCCAGCAACCACTTCGGTAGTTTTTTTGAGTATTTTGGCCAAGGTTATAAATGGCATGTATAGGATCTTTTGTAATGGTATTTCATGAATGTTTTTGTAACACCCCTTACCCGTATTCTGTAACACCCCAAACCCGACCCAGACGTTATGGCTGAATCTGGCGTGTCACATCAAAGCATCGTTCAAAAACTGAGTTTGTCGTTAAAAGTTCATTTCTATGTTTAAATCCTTTTGCTCGAGTTTAGCAAATCATCCCGTCAAAAACATTTACTTAATGTCTAGCATTGATACTTTAGGTTATTCCAATCGCGGAAGCTCCTAAAGTTTGAAATATAAAAACGTCTGTTTTTAAGTGTTTTTGAAAATAGTTGTTAATTTTGAAAATTCGTGTTTAGTAGTTTTAAATAACGAAATCTAAAGCCCATTTAAAAATTTAATCCCTCAAAGGCCTTATAACAGAGTTAAAACCCAAAATATAAAATTCAAATAAAAAGTCTACAACAGAGCATCGATCATGTGGCCACCTCCGAGTCTCTCGCGGCTCCAAATCGCCTAAGGTCGGGATTACACAATGTGATTAGCTTAGACGAGAAGGGTGAGTTTGCGAAAACTCGGTGTGTAATCCTTATAATACAAACAATCGGATATACGATATCTGAAATGCAGTGGGCTTGAGCCCATCACGCACCACGATGATCAGGTGGGCCTTAGCCCATAACAGAACCAGGTGGACCTAAGCCCATTACAGAATCAACATCAGATGCAGATATGGAAACAGAAATCCAGCCCAATCCAACCAATACACCACCCGTACCAACCAACACACCATGTGGGGATAAAATCGACCCACCCACCAACACACCAAGCTTAGCACGATTTATAAAAGACAAAGTCAACAGAATGGCTCAAGACCGAGAGTAATGCAGCTAGAAGCCATAAATATCGCAGAAAGGCTGGAAGCCTTGAACAGAACGGCAACGGCCATACACTTCCTCCGTAACAATGTCCCAACCCCATGCAATATGTCGTGTATGTCATGTTCAATCATCACGGGTGTATGCAGAATGGCCATGCTTTCGAATGATCATTTAAACATATATTAAAAGCATATCAGTCACACGACCATAGTCAAGTCAGTTAAAACACAGTCATACGATCACAGTCAAATCAGTCAAATTCATAATCTAAGTCAGTCATTTACCCACATGGCCAAAACAATCATTTTGTCCTACAGGGGTATTTCAGTAATTTTACAATTATTGGGGTCTCGATACTTATTACGACCTCCTAGAGGGTCTATCGTCGCTTCGAGCGAATCAGATAACCTACACGGCCAGAACAGTGTATACAGGCCCAAAACTCGCTATTTGGCCCAAGTGGGCCCACACGCTCGTGTGGCCCATTTAGTCCAGATTTACAAACGGCATCCCGAGCCTCATAAACCAACCTATCAATGATCACCTACCGAGGATTTTACCTGTGTGGGCCCACAAGACCATTGGGCCCACGCGGCCCATTTCAACCCATCGAGGCCCATAACGGCCCTAGTCCACGAAAACGCACGTGGTGGCCTCTACAATCTGCTACCCACGATTTGGGGCTCGGTTCACCCCACGTGCATTTGCACGCTCGTGAGGCCTCGAATACCGAGGTTCTGGCATTTTAGCTTATCGGCTTTTGCCGATTCACAGATAGACAGGGGTGTGAATACACACCCTTATCCCGCGTTTGACAGTCACGAAATCGGGCGTACGGTTACACACCCTTTTCGACTTTTAAGCCACTTATCCTTTACGGAAACTGTTACACACCTGATTACGTAGAGTACTAAAAATCCACGAGCGCCAGAGCCTTGACTAGATCGGTCGACTGTGATTTGCTTACTTGTTCCAAAGCTCGGTGTAGCCACCCTTCCGCATCCTGGCGAAAAATCCTGAACAGTCGACACCTTACGTCGCTTAAACTTGGGAGTAGAGGCTATGCGCTCAAACTCAGCCGGTACCTTTGCCATTACTTTATTTGTAACACCCCTTACCCATATTCAAGCCGGAACAGGGTTTGAGGCATTACCTAACTAGTCTTGCTTAAACATCTCAAATAGGGTTATAAAATTTTGTTTAAACCCATCACTTGCACATACTCAGCCTAGGAGGCCCTAACATACTTCCGAGAGGTATCGGATCTATTCCGGGAACTTTTACGAGTTCGAGAAACTTTTCAATGAAACAGGGGCCATACGCCCGTGTGGGGGTCTAGGGACACGCCCGTGTGCCTCTAAGACATGCCCGTGTCTTTCACCCGTGGTCAACACTGACTAATTTCACACGGCCTTGACACGCCCATGGTCCTGGCTCGTGTGCCAAACCTTGGCTTTCTGACTTATCCACACGGGCTATACACACGCCCGTGTGCTTCAGCCGTGTGGCTATTCAAATTCCAAGTGCAAGGTGCAGACTTCACACGACTTGGGCACATGCCCATGTTCTAGCCGTGCCTCCCACACGGTCTAGACACACGCCCGCGTGTCTACCCATGTGGACAATTAGCAGGCTATCTACCAAGCCCTTTGCCACCCTACATTGCATACATTCATACACCATCACACAACACTCTCAAATCATCGATTATAACACATTTGATTTATCAAAATGAAGTCTTCATCCCCTACACGAGGGAGAACTATTTCTAGTATAATTACAATCGACTTAAGCCATCATCTATGGCTATGCACAACCTAACCGTAAACTTTCTTAGGCCAACACATTTAGCTATATCAACTATGACTTAATCAACTTTAAAAGAGATCCCTATACATGCCATGACTCATAAAAACTTGAAACCTCATACCAAGTGTCTGCTCGATAGTGTGAAACATCTCCGGCGATCTCCGACCCGAGTTAGCTAAATTAACCTATAAGAGGTGAGAAAGAAAGAGAAGTAAGCAATAATGCTTAATAAGTTCATATGCATTAATAATCAACTACTGGTAATCATTGATTATAATCAATCGTAAGGTATTATAATGAGTTTTACATCTTAAACTTATGGTTACCTACATAATCATCCTTGAAGCTTACTTATTCTGTCTCTTACCACATTCTAACCATGCCACAAGCCAAATGCTCATGTTAATTAGCATACATCCCTGCACTTGTCACCACATAATCACATAAAACAACATATCGAATATTTTCAATAAGCCATTCATACTATCAATTACTCGGTGGTTTTTGTAACACCCCGAATTTGGGCCTAGAAGTATTGGGCCTATTGGGCTTTGGGCTTTAAATCTCAGAAAAATTTTAAGTAAGCAAGAAAAAGACAATTGGCATGTGGGCTTTGAGGGTAATGAATTTGGAGTGTCTAGGGGTGTTAGAGATGTTTTGTGATCAAGTAAGGGTATAGGAAAAATTTTAGTTTTAGCCCAAGGGAACTGTGACTTCAGTTAGTAGGCCTTTTAAATAAATGAAGAAGAAAAATTACACAAAAGAGCTTGTGGTGTAGTGGCAAAGTGGCGCCACTTAGGGAGCAGGGAGGTGGCGTCATTAGCAGGCAAGGGAGTCCAAGGTTCGAGTAGTGGCATGGTATTTTGTTGGGGATTTAATTTTTGCCTTCTAGATGGTTAGTAGTGGTGTTGGATGTGAACTCTGAAGGAAGTGTACATGAGAGAAAATTAAGGAAGGGATAAAGGAGCTTATCTTAGAGAAAATTTAGGATGAGATTGAGGAGTTATCAGGGAGAAAAGTTAGGAGCTGAGAAGTGTGAAGAGTTGGTGTCGTTGTGGGAAGTGGGAAGTGTATAAATTCGGCTTATGAGGGTAAATGAGTGCCGTTTTTGGGTCTTTTAGGGGGTATTACGAATTTTCATTGTGGCTTTCGGCATTTGGAGAGTTTTGCAAATAAGTTAGTCTTTTTTTCTTTACCGAATATCCTGTAGTTACCCTCACACAAGCACATTTGATCTTTTCTTTTCTCCCCCTCATTCTGTTCTTCTGTTGCCAAATTCTTCCATTGCCGAAAAACCATCATTCTTCTTTGCCAAATTCTCTCTTAGCCAAACTTGTCTATTGCCGAATTACCATCATCTTCTCTTGCCGAAATCCCCCATTAGTGCCGAATCTTTGTTGTTTTTCTCTATCACAAATCAGTTGGTATCTACTATCAGTCAGGGTTAAAAGCCGAATCTCGTTTGGTAGGCTGTAGGATCTAAGGTTGGATTCGGTAAGTATTTTGTTAACTCCCCTTAGTACGTTTTGTTGAAAGCCGAAGGACTATCTAACCCCTCTTTTCCGTTACCATGTATTAACAAGGGTGAGGTTCAGCAATCGCAAGTGCGGTAGGTAAGGATTGCTATCAAGGCAGTAAGTATTCTCGACTCAGTTAGGGTTTAGTAAATGACCGAATCTATTGTGGCTCATAGGGGTGACTTATGATCAATATGGATCACTTGGTTTTGACGATATTGGTGTTTGGGTGCAGATCTAGAGGTTAATCGCCAATAGTAACAAAGGAAGGGCTACTAGAACGTGAGACACATGGTAAGGGTACGGTGAGGTTTTGGTTTTTGGTTAGTATGTGTTAACGCTTTGGTTAATCGCTAGTAATGTCAATTGTAGGTTCGTGATTAAGGAGTTCGCAGCACGCAAGGTTACCAGGTGTGTACAAACACTACACACACGATATCGGTAATGCCGAAAAGTCGAAAAGCCGAAAGTGGCTAAATGGGCCCGGTTTAATTCTGAACAACTCTTAAATCACATAAGACTTAATCTAATAATCAAACATGTCTGTGGACAAGTCGATTAGTTAGAGTGTGGTAACCGACAAATGCATGTCTAGGATTGGATCTAGTGAGAGCTTGGTACTTAAGCGGTCTGAGTGACCCACCTCCTCTTTTCTGAGATCCTACCTGGTGCATAGTGTTTGTTCACTTTAACCGCGAGGACTTGTTTATGGGCCAAAGTTTATAACTAAAACCCGAGAGGGACCAAATACCCTTATATTTGTAAAATTACTAAAATACCCTTATATGTGTAAAATTACTAAAATACCCTTATATTTGTAAAATTACTAAAATACCCTTATGTGTAAAATTACTAAAATACCCCTAGATTTGTAAATTACCAGAATACCCATGTTTGCAAAAGTACCAAAATACCCCTATTTTCAAAATTACCAAAATACCCCTGTAGGGTAGAATTACGAAAATACCCCTGGGTAGTGAAATGACGAGAATACCCCTATGTGACGAATATAAGCTTATAGATGTTACTTGTGTGTTTGATGCATTCATATGATATTCTACTTAGGATGCATATGGGTGGGAATTATGGTATGGAGGAAGATTTGAGGATCGCATGGCCGTATGGTATGGATCCACCACAGGCTTTTTAGCCACCGAGCGACCATCTTTGCACCGATAATGTTACCGAGGGTCGTGTGTGCCATTAATATGGGCTTCGTGCCGTAATTATGGGCTTTGTGCCAATACCGAAGGCTTTGTGCTGTTATTATGGCTTTGTGCCAATCATATTTACCATGGCTATATGCCTAACATATATATACTGATGACTCTGTGTCAATATTTAAGGATCGCATGGCCGTATGGTATGAATCCAGGATTGTATGGCCGTATGGCATGGATCCACCGGAGGCTTTAAGCCCAATATATGATTAGAAGCTTTGCTGCAACATTCGGTAGTACTGCAACTAGGCTACCCATGGTGTGTAGCGGAGGGGTGGGTCGAGCTAGAATTCCCCACAGGAGCCATAAGGTTGGAAGGGAAATGGTGTGTGTAGTGGATGGATTTTTGGGGTGGGTTTTGCATTATCTTGTTGTATATGATGCGATATGATATGATATGAGGTCATTGTAGGCTAAGGCCCAAGACCACCGATTTTGTTAGGGCTTAGGCCCAATGTGAATATTTGTATGTGATTTGATTGCCAAGGTTTGTACACACTGAGTTTCGAAACTCACACCCTTTAATTTAATGTTTGAGTAATCTCGAATAGACGACTCGACGTGGGAGAGGACTCGGAGATGGCCACACTACAAGCTGATAAAATGTTTTTAATTTGTTCAAATGAATTTATTTTAAATACTTTGTTTTTCATTGAATTGTAATAAGGCCATGTAACTCCTAATTGATTTTGGATTTTGGGTTTATCATTATTGTTTCAACTATCCGCTTAATAAATTTCATAACATTTCTAAAGATAACATGGTTTTCGAAATAACTCAACATATGATCGTTTTCTTAAATTTTGGGCTTTTAGGCCTTAAATGGTTAAATAGTAAAATCATTTTGAAGTGCGCCTTTAATGTGACATTCTGAACTCGGGCCTAACTTCTAGGCTGGGTTTGGGGTGTTACAGTTTCGCACTCAGCCCACCCTCAATCTCTAATAAGGTGGTATTGCACTTAGCCCACCAATCATTTCTAATTACGGTGGTATCGCACTCAGCCCACCAATAAGAATAATATAAGCGATGGTATCGCACACAGCCCATCATTTAATAATTAATAAGGTGGTAACGCACACAGCCCATCATTATTATACATTCATGGATAGTTATCCACATGCATTTCTCTATTTCAAATGTTCCTCCCGGGAACATCCTCACACACACTACCATCCTTACTTAGCTTTCTACGATAATCGTTCGCATCCACACAATGTATTAATAATTATAACTTATGCAACCAAGGTGCATCATTTACACATAACCCACTATGGGTTCATCATATACCGAATTCATCTCAATTCAGTTCTAACACATACCTCTCGTGGTACAACCACATTCATTCTCATTTTCAACATACTTATTGAATCACTCAAATTGTTAAATAACACCTTTGAGTCTCAGACACATAAAGTCACACTGACACCATACCCCCAATAGGGTCTTACATGAATTAACATATCGATGCCATGTCCCCAACGTGGTCTTATACGAAATCCCATACCGAGGCCATATTCTAAATATGGTCTTACACGGAACCTTAATTATCATCGTATCATGCTATTTGTATTTCCACTATTCATGGTTTAATTCAAGACTTTCATTTCTTGATATTACATCAAAACATATTTAACGTATACATGGAGGCAATGAAAAATCTATACAACATTTAAATATTAAAAATACTTCACTTAGAGTTGTACAATTTGACACATGAACTTACCTCGATACCGAAAAGGGTAGAAAGGGACCCTTTTGCCCACATTTCTCTTTTCTCCCGTTCTAGGTCCAAATCTCGTTTTCTTTGATCTAGAATAATAGAATTTACTCATTTAATCACTTATAACTCATAATACAACAAAGTCTATACTTAGGCAAAAATGACTACTTTGCCCTTATACATTGGCAAAATTACGATTTTGCCCCTAGGCTCGTAAATCACTTTTCATCAGATTTTCCTATTAAACAAGCCTAGCTGAACATTTAATCCTCTTAAAACTTTCCACAATTCCAACTATTTCATGCATTAATGAACAAATTTCACCATTTGCATCTTAGTCCTAATTAGGTGTTTTCATGACAACACCTTTCACAAAAGTTGTTTCTCATCTTCCTAACATTCATTTTATTCCATAAAAACTCAGCAACCAACATAAACTCTCTCATGGCAAGTCCCTAGACTTTCAACCATATTGCAAATTAGTCCCCTCATTGGCTAGCTTAAGCTTTGGGGACTCCAAAAGTACAATTTTTATCAAGAAAGATCACCAAAATCACTTACTTGTGAGGAGAAATGTTTGCTGAAATTTTTGAGCTCTCCAACCCTTGTTTGCTGCCAATTTTCGTTGGTGATGAAGAAAAGAAAAGATGATACCCTTCTTTTCTTTATTTTTCTCTTATTTTATTCATTTAGTCAACAAAAGTCACAAACTCTTGTCAATTTTAAATTCCTTGTCCCCTTGACCGTCCATCACTCTTACGAAGGTATAATTGCACTTAAAAGACCTCCAATTTACACTCTATAGCTATTTGTCACCTCTAGCAAATAAAATAGGACTTTTGCACTTAATGCGATTTAGTCCTTTTTCGCGATTAAGTAAGAAATCGCTAAAATTAAAGCACCAAAATTTTCATGCACCCTTATAAACATGTTATAACACATAAAATAACATGAAAATATTTTTCTCTAACCTCGGATTAGTGATCCCGAGATCACTGTTTCTCGACTAGCCCCTAAATCAGGTCATTACAATTCTCCCCCCTTAGGGATTTCGCGTCCCGAAAATCTTACCAGAGAAGTTGCTCTTAACATTCTGAAACGTTTTCACCAACTCATCAAAATCACAAATCGACTTATCCTTAAGCTTCTCTCGCCAACAACCTTTAAGCTGTAGTACACAAGGTCGAAGCAAACTTGAAACCTAGATTACTCTTCCTCCCGGGCGTAAATACTCAGTAATCTTACAACTGTGAACTCGGCACATGCTAAAATGATCATTCGGATCCTTATCGCATACTTCACTAAAATTCAGATGACAACCCCCTCCTTGGAAATCAAGTCACTTCAAATTTGACATCTATTGCATTTATCTCACTTTATTACTAGGATATTCACCGACTGTAATAGTCCTGACTTGTACGCTTTGAAAATTCAGCTTTTAGTGGTCGACTACTTCAGACCATAAACTCAATCATATCGTGAAATGTACTCAATCGTTAAAGCATTTATGCATATAACTGTACTTTTTCTTAGTCTTGCATGAGTAGACATGCTATTACTAAGTCTCATACCAAAACCTTCTGTATAAGCTCTGAATTCATCGACATACAAATTCTACCTCAAGGCAACATCAACAATGAAAATCTTATTCGACCTGAATTTTAACGTCTTAAACAAGCTCACTCAGAGTTTATTTAAAATACCATCCACGGCATAACTAACCATACACAAGTCATAGGCTTCTTGCCATACTTACTTACAATTGCCCCTATTTAGAACATATCGTGCCACACCTCGTAATCGCTTCTTTGTGACTCATTCATGAGTACCTGAATTCACTCATTCATATGACTTTAGTACAATTCTCATTTCTACATCTAAACTCATCTACTTATCCCATTACTTACCAGGGATAGTTAAAGCCGCATATTCATCATCATCGAGGTAGGCATAAAGCCAATGCCACATCCCCGAGGTGGTCTTACATGGGGTCACCTCTAAATGCCAATGTAATATCCCGAATAAGGTCTTATGTGGACCTTCACATCAAGTATCGATGCCATATCCCGGATATGGTCTTATACGGGATCTCAACTCGATGCCGAGGCCATGTCCCGGACATGGTCTTATACGAGACCTTATCTATTTCATATCTCGATGATAGCATTTTCATATTCAATATGGTCCACTAGGACTTCAACATTTCATTAAACATTAACTACTCAATTTGGTAGAGTATCATGCATCAATATGATACCAAGCATTCTCAATTATGCCAACATGAAGGTTTCATTAATCACATTCAAACTTACAAACTCTTTTCCTCGATTCATACTGAACTCAATACTAAAACTTTCAATTTATAGCACCTTTAATGACTTTCATCTTAACCATCATGGTTAAATGTTTGAACGAACATACCTCTGTATCATGCTCCTTACTCCTGTACACATAAAATTTCATTCTCCTTATTGCTTCATGCATAAATATACACATAACTAAAATCATATCTCAATACATCAATCTACTCTTGTCTCCTCACTGAGAATATATTTCAAACACACTCTCGTTTGAGTTTCTCTTGATGTGCTAATTTAAAACCTTTACTATCGTCATATCCCAAGATAGCAGGGACATTTCAATCGAGTACATTAACTCTATTCGGCTTACCCGAAAACCCATCGCACAATGTGAAACTTGTGATTTCACTTCTTATACTAGAATTATAACCTTTCTATGATCAAATCAAAAGCACAATCATAGTAGATATAATTATCACAACTCAAAGAACACACACTTAAAAAAAATAATCATGATCAACGGAAGTATAAGAGAAATCTCACATAAAGTTTTATCACTAACTTCCTCCTCAAAGCACCAGAATAAGGTTACGAAGAGATAAAGGAATGTCGATTTCAATTGACTAAATCGGCAACCATTTTGTCTGGTCTTACAGTCAACTAACATTCTCACACGATCATGATTCATGAAAAGGACAACTACATCACCCCTGAAAGGCAACAGATATAAATACGTAATACTCAAAGAGATCATTATGATCCATACAACTATGGTTGTCATGATCAAACACTTTCGCAGTTCAAATATTGTTTCTCCAACCATTTCCGTTATCAAAACTTCTTGACTATTCCTTTTCATTTGTGAACATCAATTCAAGGAGGTCTCGATAAGCATATACCTCAGGCTTCCTACTCAATTTAGTCAAATAGCCTAGGCTAACTTTATCCTTACTCTTAACATTGCATAATCAGTGCAATCTTTAAAACATTCTGATGTTCTTCTCAAAGCTGTTCTCACTTTCTAACTACCTTTATCTCTATATACGTTACTACTTGTTTTGCCACTAAACTCTTTCATTTCGTACTCATGAGCTTATTCAATTTAACCCTCGTAAGGATCTCATTATAAATCAACAGTAGTAAGGGGGTGAGGTCGTAAAGCCTCTAACTTGACTCTCATGACTACATACATATGATTAACATTCATCATTAATGAAATATCATCGTAGTCACACAACTCGCTCCATATTAATGTCTACTCGAGTACTCAACATTTAACCCTGATTTCTCTCACCATCACTTACCAAATTAAAGAATGTCTTACGGGTTTGAGTACGTCGTTTACTTGATTGCCATAGTCCAACTACGGTCTTACTCGTATCATAACATCATAACCCAGCTATTACCTTACATGTCGTCACGATGCCATAGCCTCGCTATGGTCTTACACGAAATCTCATATCAATACCAATGCCATATCCCAGATATGGTCTTACATGGAAACTCATGTTGATGCTGATGCCATATCCTAGATATGGTCTTGCATGGGATCTTATATCAATATCGACGCCATATCTCAGATATGGTCTTACACGATTTCATGCCGAAGCCAAGTCTGGGACGTGGTCTTACACGGAGTCACTTTTCGATGCCGACGCCATATCCCATATATGGTCTTACACGGGATCACGTATCGTTGCCAATGCCATGCCCCAGACATGGACTTATATGGGATCACACGTATTGCCATGGTCCAACCATGGTCTTATTCATCAATTTATCATTGAACGACCGTACTCATCTCCTGCATTCTACTTAGTCAAACTTCCGGTTTAACTCCCACACTATAATATGTGTGGCTTCATAATGAGTCATAAAATAAAACATTATACATCCTCTACTTTAATGAAATGCACATGAGATTCAACTATGTGGACATATTGTTCATACATCATTCAAACAGTCGTACATACACACATATCCGGTTCTCTGGATATATATTTACTCACTATATACACTTAACCCAATAGGTCGAGTATATAACACCGTATGCATATCAAGCCAATACAGATAAGCTTATCACTTTATAACTATCATTTCAATCCTTATCACATACATGTCATAAACTTCTATTTATACCTCTCCGCATATCATTAATGCATGAGCACATTTCAATTTCTTCATTATCACTTACAACATTATTGGATTTAGCTTGGTTGGGAATCATCTCTGTCTTAACAAAACAATTTCATTAGAGCCGGGAGATATCACACTATCACGGTCCACCTATGGCATGTATAGCTAGACTCTTACTCACTCTAGGTTAGTCCGAGAACCGACTAAACCATAGCTTTGATACCACTAAATGTAACACCCCTTACCCGTATTCAAGCTGGAACAGGGTTTGAGGCATTACCTAACTAGTCTTGCTTAAACATCTCGAATAGGGTTATAAAATTTTGTTTAAACCCATCACTTGCACATACTCGGTCTAGGAGGCCCTAACATACTTCCGAGAGGTATCGAAACTATTCTGGGAACTTTTACGAGTTCGAGAAACTTTTCAACAAAATAGGGGCCACACGCCCGTGTGAGGGTCTAGGGACACGCCCGTGTGCCCCTAAGACATGCCCGTGTCTTTCACCGGTAGTCGACACTGACTAATTTCACACGACCTTGACACGCCCGTGGTCCTGGCCCGTGTGCCAAATCGTGGCTTTCTGACTTATCCACATGGGCTATACACACGTCTGTGTGCTTCAACCGTGTGGCTATTCAAACTCCAAGTGCAAGATGCAGACATCACACGACCTGGGCACACGCCCATGTTCTAGCCGTGCCTCTCACACGGTCTAGAAACACGCCCGTGTGTCTACCCATGTGGACAATTAGCAGGCTATCTACCAAGCCCTTTGCCACCCTACATTGCATACATTCATACACCATCACACAACACTCTCAAATCATCGATTATAACACATTTGATTTATGAAAATGAAGTCTTCATCCCCTACACGAGGGAGAACTATTTCTAGTATAATTACAATCGACTTAAGCCATCATATATGGCTACACACAACCTAACCGTAAACTCTTTTAGGCCAACACATTTAGCTATATCAACTATGACTTAATCAACTTTAAAAGAGATCCCTATACATGCCATGACTCATAAGGACTTGAAACCTCATACCAAGTGTCTACTCGATAGTGTGAAACATCTCCGGCGATCTCCGACCCGAGTTAGCTAAATTAACCTATAAGAGGTGAGAAAGAAAGAGAAGTAAGCAATAATGCTTAGTAAGTTCATCTGCATATAATAATCAACTACTGATAATCATTGATTATAATCAATCGCAAGGTATTATAATGAGTTTTACATCTTAAACTCATGGTTACCTACATAATCATCCTTGAAGCTTACTCATTCTGTCTCTTACCACATTCTAACCATGCCACAAGCCAAATGCTCATGTTAATTAGCATACATCTCTGCACTTGTCACCACATAATCACATAAAACAACATATCGAATATTTTTAATAAGCCATTCATACTATCAATTACTCGGTGGTTTCGCACTCAGCCCACCCTCAATATCTAATAAGGTGGTATCGCACTTAGCCCACCAATCATTTATAATTACGGTGGTATCGCACTCAGCCCACCATTAAGAATAATATAAGCGATGGTATCGCACACAGCCCATCGTTATTATACATTCATGGATAGTTATCCACATGCATTTCTCTATTTCAAATGTTCCTCCCGGGAACATCCTCACACACACTACCATCCTTACTTAGCTTTCTACGATAATCATTCGCATCCACACAATGCATTAATAATTATAACTTATGCAACCAAGGTGCATCATTTACACATAACCCACTATGGGTTCATCATATACCGAATTCATCTCAATTCAGTTCTAACACATACCTCTCGTGGTACAACCACATTCATTCACATTTTCAACATACTTATTGAATCACTCAAATTGTTAAATAACACCTTTGAGTCTCATACACATAAAGTCACACTGACACCATACCCCCGATAGGGTCTTACATGAATTAACATATCGATGCCATGTCCCCAACGTGGTCTTATACGAAATCCCATACCGAGGCCATATTCTAAATATGGTCTTACACGGAACCTTAATTACCATCGTATCATGCTATTTGTATTTCCACTATTCGTGGTTTAATTCAAGACTTTCATTTCTTGACATTACATCAAAACATATTTAACGTATACATGGAGGCAATAAAAAATCTATACAACATTGAAATATTAAAAATACTTCACTTAGAGTTGTACAATTTGACACATGAACTTACCTCGATACCAAAAAGGGTAGAAAGGGACCCTTTTGCCTACATTTCTCTTTTCTCCCGTTCTAGGTCCAAATCTCGTTTTCTTTGATCTAGAACAATAGAATTTACTCATTTAATCACTTATAACTCATAATACAACAAAGTCTATACTTAGGCAAAAATGACTACTTTGCCCTTATACATTGGCAAAATTACGATTTTGCCCCTAGGCTCGTAAATCACTTTTCATCACATTTTCCTATTAAACAAGCCTAGCTGAACATTTAATCCTCTTACAACTTTCCACAATTCCAACTATTCCATGCATTAATGAACAAATTTCACCATTTGCATCTTAGTCCTAATTAGGTGTTTTCATGACAACACCTTTCACAAAAGTGGTTTCTCATCTTCCTAACATTCATTTTCTTCCATAAAAACTCAGCAACCAACATAAAATCTCTCATGGAAAGTCCCTAGACTTTCAACCATATTGCAAATTAGTCCCCTCATTAGCTAGCTTAAGCTTTGGGGACTCCAAAAGTATAATTTTTATCAAGAAAGATCACCAAAATCACTTACTTGTGAGGAGAAATGTTTGCTAAAGTTTTTGAGCTCTCCAACCCTTGTTTGCTGCCAATTTTCATTGGTTATGAAGAAAAGAAAAGATGATACCCTTCTTTTCTTTATTTTTCTCTTATTTTATTCATTTAGTCAACAAAAGTCACCAACTCTTGTCAACTTTTAAATTCGTTGTCCCCTTGACCGTCCATCACTCTTAGGAAGGTATAATTGCACTTTAAAGACCTCCAATTTACACTCTATAGCTATTTTTCACCTCTAGCAAATAAAATAGGACTTTTGCACTTAATGCGATTTAGTCCTTTTTCGCGATTAAGCAAGAAATCGCTAAAATTAAAGCACCAAAATTTTCATGCACCCTTATAAACATGTTATAACACATAAAATAACATGAAAATATTTTCTCTAACCTCGGATTAGTGATCCCGAGATCACTGTTCTGACTAGCCCCTAAATCGGGCTGTTACATTATTACTAGCACCCTCTTCACCCATCGGAAGTTCTAAAACCCGAAAGAACATACACATAGGAGAAAGGAGAAGAATCTGTAATAAGGGATCGCACCATTTGGCTTAAACAGTAAAAGAGAGAACTGAAAGGAATCGAGAGACTTACCGATTAACAGAGGTTACTTGCCAAATCAAAAACAGGAATGGAGAGAGTACGAAATGTAGGAGCAGAGGATCCCAAGCAACAAGGTATTCGGCCAAGGTATTAAAAAGGAAGATGGTGATAGAGCAATTGAAAAGAATGAATAAAGAAGGGAAGAAGGATGAATTCGGTCACAATGGCTAAAGGATGGAGAGAGGAAGAGAGCGCATAAGAAACCAAAGAGGAGAAGGAAAAGAATCAGTTCACAAAAGCTAGTGAGAAAAGGGAGGTAGGAAGAGCAGTAAGCAAACCAAAATACAAAAGCCAAAACCCGAATGGATGAAAAAGAGGAGTAAGATAATTTCGGCTCCCAAACAAAAGTGACCAAAACGTGATCAATAAGCACATCAAAGACCAATTCCACAACCACCTCAGTAGAATTCCACTACAACACAAACACTAGGCGTCACAGATGCAAAATAAATACCCATCATAATACTATGCCAACACTCGAACCCCTGAACACATAGACACTCCTAACGCCACCTTGCCAGTAGACCACATGCTTCCTTGTGTCTTTTTTTAACACAATAACCTAAAAGGCCTACATCCAAGCATCCAAGGTTTTATCCACTTAAAACCAAAATTTTTGCTAAAGCCCAAGTTTGAACCCAGGACTTTTCCAACTCCTCTCAGGACCCTTAACCACTTGAGCAGACATTTAATTGTGTCATTTCCTAGCTCACATGAACTTTTATGCACAGTTTCCTAACCGTTCCCTTGCTCAAGGCCCAATACTTCTAGGCCCAAATTCTGGGGCGTTACAATTCTACCCCCTTAAAGAAATTTCGTCCTCGTAATTCCCAACTATCTGAACAACCACTTAGCTCAATCTACACCACTATACTCCCGCTGCGCACTCTAGTTCCAATTAATACAAGCACGCACCACACCATCTATCCATCGGAGTGGATGTATATCACACGCATATCATTTCCAGAATACACACAGAATAAATACAAACTCTAACTTTAAGTGTAGCAATACAGTCTAATATCTATCTATGGAGTTTCAGTGTAGTGCTACTATCTATAGTAGTTTCTCAGTATAACATTTCAGTCTATAACAGTAAACAGAGTCAGAGAACTTACAAATTTGGTGCCGGAGACTCGGTGTGCCACACTTTTCAGAAAATACCTCAAAACACTTCACATATTTCAAACCAACCTCTTGTAATAAAAAAATTTGAAAACCCATTCCACAGCCGAGTTTTGCAACTAGGCTCTGATACCACTAAATGTAACACCCCAAACCCGGCCCAGACGTTATGGCCGAATCTGGCGTGTCACATCAAAGTGTCGTTCAAAAATCGAGTTTGTCGTTAAAAGTTCATTTCTATGTTTAAATCCTTTTGCTCGAGTTTAGAAAATCATCCCGTCAAAAATGTTTACTTAATGTCTGGCATTGATACTTTAGGATATTCCAATTGCGGAAGCTCCTAAAGTTTGAAATATAAAAACGTCTGTTTTTAAGTGTTTTTGAAAATAGTTGTTAATTTTGAAAATTCGTGTTTAGCAGTTTTAAATAAGGAAATCTAAAGCCCATTTAAAAATTTAATCCCTCAAAGGCCTTATAACAGAGTTAAAACCCAAAATATAAAATTCAAATAAAAAGTCTACAGCAGAGCATCAGCGGTCGTGTGGCCACCTCTGAGTCTCTCGCGGCACCAAATTGCCTAAGGCTGGGGATTACCTGTACAGTTAGACAGAAGGGTGAGTTTGTGAAAACTCAGTGTGTAATCCCTTATAATACAAACAGTCAGATATACGGTATACAGAAACAGACTGGGCCTGAGCCCATCACAGACACAGTATCAAGTGGGCCTTAGCCCATAACAGAACCAGGTGGACCTAAGCCCATTACAGAATCAGTATCAGATGCAGATATGCAAATAGAAATCCAGCCCAATCCAACCAATACACCACCCGTACCAACCAACACACCATGTGGGGATAAAATCGACCCACACAGCCAACACACCAAGCTTAACACCGGTTGCGGAACTAAGTCAACAGAATGGCTCGGCGCCGTAGACAGAACGACTATAAGCCATAAATATTACAGAAAGGCTGGAAGCCTTGTACAGAACGGCAACGGCCGTACACTTCCTCCGTAACAATGTCCCAACCCCATGTAATATGTCGTGTATGTCATGTTCAATCATCACAGGTGTATGCAGAATGGCCATGCTCAGTAACAGTCATTTAAAGATATATTAAAAGCATATCAGTCACATGACCACAGTCAAGTCAGTTAAAAGACAGTCATACGATCACAGTCAAATCAGTCAAATTCATAATCTAAGTCAGTCATTTAACCACAAGGGCAAAACGGTCGTTTTGTCCTATAGGGGTATTTCGATAATTTTACAATTATTGGGGTCTCGGTACTTATTACGACCTCCTAGAGGGTATATTGTTGCTTCGAGCAACTCAGATAACCTACACGGCCAGAACAAAGTATATGGGCCCAAAACCCGCTATTGGGCCCAAGTGGGCCCATACGCTCGTGTGGCCCATTTAGTCCAGATTCACAAACGGCATCGCGAGCCTCATAAACTAACCTATCAATGATCACCTACCGAGGATTTTACCCATGTGGGCCCACAAGCCCATTGGGCCCACGTGGCCCATTTTAACCCATCGAGGCCCATAACAGCCCCAGTGCACGAAAACGCATGTTGTGGCCTCTGTAGTCTACTACCCAAGATTTGGGGCTCGGTTCGCCCCACGTGCGTTCGCACGCTCGTGAGGCCTCGAATGCCGAGGTTCTGGCATTTCAACTTATCAGCTTTTGTCGATTCACAGATAGACAGGGGTGTGAATACACACCCTTATCCCGCATTTGACAGTCACGAAATCGAGCGTACGGTTACACACCCTTTTCGGCTTTTAAGCCGCTTATCATTTACGAAAACAGTTACACACCTGATTACGTAGAGTACTAAAAATCCACGAGTGCCAAAGCCTTGACTAGATCGGTCGACTGTGATTTGCTTACTTGTTCTAGAGCTCAGTGCAGCCACCCTTCCGCATCCTGGCGGAAAATCCCTAACAGCCGACACCTTACGCTGCTTAAACTTGGGAGTAGAGGCTACGCACTCAAACTCAGCCGGTACCTTTGCCATCACTTTATTACTAGCACCCTCTTCACCCATTGGAAGTTCTAGAACCCGAAAGAACATACACATAGGAGAAAGGAGAAGAATATGTAATAATGGACCGCACCATTTGGCTTAAATAGTAAAAGAGAGAACTGAAAGGAACCGAGAGACTTACCGATTAACAGAGGTTACTTGCTAAATCAAAAATAGTAATGGAGAGAGTACGGAATATAGGAGCAGAGTATCCCAAGAAACAAGGTATTCGGCCAAGGTAATAAAAAGGAAGATGGTGATAGAGCAATTGAAAATAATGAATAAAGAAGGGAAGATGGATGAATTCGGTCACAATGGCTAAAGGATGGAGAGAGGAAGAGAGCGCATAAGCAACCAAAGAGGAGAAGGAAAAAAATCAGTTCACAAAAGCTAGTGAGAAAAGGGAGGTAGGAAGAGTAGTAAGCAAACAAAAATACAAAAGCCAAAACCCGAATGGATGAAAAAAAGGAGTAAGATAATTTCGGCTCCCAAACAAAAGTGACCAAAACGTGATCAATAAGCACATCAAAGACCAATTCCACAACCACCTCAGCAGAATTCCACTACAACAAAACACTAGGCGTCACAGATGCAAAATAAATACCCATCAAAATACTATTCCAACACTCGAACCCCTGACCACATACACACTCCTAACGCCACCTTGCCACTAGACCACATGCTTACTTGTGTCTTTTATTTAACACAATAACCTAAAAGGCCTACATCCAAGCATCCAGGGTTTTATCCACTTAAAACCAAAATTTTTGGTAAAGCCCAGGTTTGAACCCAGGACTTTTCCAACTCTTCTCAAGACCCTTAACCACTTGAGCAGACATTTAACTGTGTCATTTCCTAGCTCACATGAACTTTTATGCACAGTTTCCTAACTGTTCCCTTACTCAAGGCCCAATACTTTTAGGCCTGAATTTTGGGACGTTACATATTCGACGCCAGAACAGGGTACAAGGCATTACTAGCCTTATACACCACTACTTATGCAATACCAAGACTTGACTTTCCTCTCCAAACTTAAAACTTTTATTAACACCCCTTACACAAGCCTACGAGGCTTAAATCACGCTTTAGGGATGGTTCGGGGTCTAGTCGAACTCTTTTAAAGATCTCTAGAAAAACTTAGGAAAATTTTTCATTAAACAATCCACACGCCCGTGTGGAAGAATGGACACGCCCGTGTGGCATATCACATGCCCAAGTTCCACACCCGTGTGGAATTATTTTTCAATTCGAACCTACAGGGGTTTTCACACGGCAGGACACACGCCCGTGTCCCTGGCCCGTGTCCCTCACACGGCCTCGACACGCCCGTGTCTTAGCCCGTGTGCCAAAACCTTGGCATTATATTTTTGACGTCATCACCCCATAAATGTCACACGGCCAAGGCGCACGCCCGTGTCCTTCGGCTGTGTGGCGAATTAAATTGCAAATTTTAGGTGCAGACTTAACACGGCTTGGGCACACGCCCATTGTAACACCCTTCACCCGTAACCGTCACCGGATTAGGGCTACAAGGCATTACTAAGCATAGCACAGGACATAACAATTATTTACTAATCGTAAGGTCAGAAACAAATGCATTATGAATAATGTATTTTCAGATCATACTTAAACATCCATATACCAAATTCACATATAAGCTTCAGTCATCAAATAACAAAGGTTACTATTCATTTGGTCATACAAGATACCTTAGCCGAATATGCACTTACTATAATTACTTACTAAAACAAAATATCCATTACCAAAACTAAGCATACATATATGTTTTCACATAAACCTTATTTAACCTAGTTCAATATATACCTATTTCAAACATCCATACAAATTATGGATCAATTTGTTTATAAGATAAAAAAAACTGATTCAACCAAAAACCGAATATAGCATCCATAATCTGAAACACTTAAATATGGACATTATACACATATACATTTGTAAACCATGCCGGATATGTCAATCCTAAGTACTTAACCTATAATTTCATCAATTGACCGGATAGACAATTTACCATATAAATGATCTTCAAGTTAAATTCATGTTACAAATTATTCACCTCAAAAGTATGATATTATCAATCCACAAACCAAACTTATTCAAGTACACATATGTCAACTTTCCAAAAGCACAATTTAAATGACTTTAACAGAAACTTCATATCAGAACATATTTATATATATATATACATATACTTGTGCAAAACATGAACTCACATCACAACCATACTCATAATCCAAGCATGACATAAACACATAATATGATTAAGAACATTTAAGCATTAGGTCATTTGGCATTAAGATCAAGCCATTTTCGCATGGCTTATATTTACATCATCATAATATTATCCAAGTAATTAACTAGCCTATACATGCCTTAAGTTCAGAATCCAAGCTTTAAAAGTACCAAAATAAGTCGATAGTGTGGATGACTTCGATGACGATCCCCCGAGCTCGCAACTTCAAAACAAAATCTATAGAACAGAATAACAAAACACACAGAGTAAGCTAATCTAGCTTAGTAAGTCTTAAGCAAACATAACAGATCAATTGAACATTAAATAAAATTAAACCAAACACTTTATAACATTGATATAATAACATAGCACATATAGACTATCATAGTAAAATGCTAATATCCTTACATAGTAAAACATTTATCATTATCTTACTTTATTTATAAAAACTTACCAAATGCACATAGTTCAATAAATTCCCATATACAACTGAATAAACAATTACCATGTACATATTAATCACACATAACCGAATGTATATATATATACATCTATTAAACGATCACATGTATACAAGTATATAATATAAATACAACATCATTTTATCCACATATCTAAGTAGCCGAATATACAAGAACATTTATTTGTCAACTTACTTGCTCAATAAACATCACATATAACATATACATATATAAATACATACCTTGTGGCCGAATATAATCTAAATCATTTAAATAAGCTTTATATTGCTCAATTTCCACCATAACTTGGTCATTTCATAAGCATAAGCTTGTAATTTAAATCACCGGTATAAAACCTGCTAGGCATAAGCCTGAATCACACACCGGCACTAAGCCTGCTAGACCCGAGGTCTGATATTCAATCACCGGCAATAAGCCTGCTAGGCATAAAGCCCGATTAAATTCACCAGCCCAAGGCTTGCTAGGCTCACAGCCTGAATCACGTTATTTTTAAGCTGTCTCACACAATTTATTTCATATATCAAATCTCGTATACACTTCATAATCTTTATACGAGCATTAAAATAACATATCTTATTCAAACCACTTAAACAAATTAAATCTTAAATTAAACCACATTTGGCTATTCAATAATATAGATACAAAATACCCAAATCAGCATATACTAGATTACGTACATAATTTACAATGTTTTATTGCTTAAAGACTTACCTCAGATAACGTCGGACGACAAAAACTGGCTATTCGACTACTTTGTTTTTCCCCGATCCAAATCCATTTTCTTTGGTTCTTGATCCGAATAAGCTTCCCAAATGCCGAAACTTAAAGCTTTAAGAATGGTGTTTTTCCTTCTCGCATTCGGCCAAGAAAAGTGATAATGCATGCCTTATTCTATTTTATGTTGTGTTTTATTATAAACATATAATATAATATATAAATGTTAACTTATAATATAAATAAAAAAAACATATTATAAGCAAATCAATATTAATGCCGTCCACTATTTTTCTAAATGGCCAATTTACATCATAAGGCCACATACAAAAGAAGACAAATCAATTAAACCACTCAATTTAATAAAAGGTTACTTTTACCACTTATGCAATTTAGTCCTTTTTCATAAATTGAACACACAAACGGACAAATTAACTCACGATATTTTAACACATGCTCAAACATATATCATAGATGTCAAATATAATATTAAAATATTTTTCTAATTCGGATCCGTGTTCCCAAAACCACCATTCTAATTAGGGTCAAAATTGGGCTGTTACAACTCTCCCCCATAAGGGATTTTCGTCCCCGAAAATCTTACCGATGAATAAGTTTGGATAACGTTCTTTCATTGTATCCTCTGACTCCCAGGTTGCTTCTTCAACTCCGTGCTTTTGCCACAATACTTTAGCTAACGGAATTTTCTTATTTCTCAGTTCTTTTATCTCACGAGCCAAAATAAAAATCGGTTCCTCTTCATATGTCATATCAGGCTGAATCTCAACTTTTGTCGGACAAATCACATGTGAAGGATCAGATCGATATCTACGAAGCATCGAAACATGAAAGACATTATGGATCTTTTCTAGCTCAGGTGGTAACTGCAATCTATAAGCAATTGGCCCAATACGCTCTGTGATTTCATACGGTCCAATGAATCTCAAACTCAACTTGCCTTTACGACCGAATCTGAGTACCTTTTTCCACGGTGAAACTTTCAAAAATACACGATCACCGATCTAAAACTCTAAGTTTTTACGTTTCAAATCTGAATATAACTTTTGACGATCTGATGCAGCTTTCAAACTATCACGGATCACTGCCACTTTCTGTTCAGTTTCTTTGATCAAGTCAACCCCGTGTATCTTATTTTCACTGAGCTCGGTCCAATACAATGGTGTACGACATTTACGACCATATAAATCCTCATATGGTGCCATCTTAATACTAGATTGAAAACTATTATTGTAAGCAAATTCAATCAAAGGTAAGTATTGTTCCCACGTACCTTCGAACTCAAGGACACAACATCTCAACATATCCTCGAGTATCTGAATGACCCGTTCAAATTGACCATCAGTCTGCGGATGAAAAGCTGTGCTAAAGTGTAGTTTCGTACCTAGAGCATCTTGCAACTTCTTCCAAAACCGTAATGTGAATCTCGGGTCTCTGTCCGAAACAATAGAAATTGGCACACCATGTAATCTCACAATTTGTGATACATACAATTCAGCAAGCTTATCGAGCGAATAATCCATACGAACTGGAACAAAATGAGCTGATTTGGTCAATCTATCCACTATAACCCAGATTGCATCTTTCTTGCTCGGTGTCATAGGTAGACTGGATACAAAATCCATAGTGATTCTGTCCCATTTCCACTCTGGTATCATGATCGGCTGAAGTAACCCAGAAGGTACCTGATGCTCGGCTTTTACTTGTTGACAGACTAAGCATTTCGAAACAAATTTAAATATGTCCCGTTTCATACTAGGCCACCAATAGTACTGTTTCAGATCATTATACATTTTCGTGCTACCCAGATGATCGGACAATCTACTGTTATTAGCTTCCTTCAAAATCATCTTAATCAATTCGGAATTCTTTGGTACACACATTCGATCTTTGAACTTCAAGTAGTCATTCTCATCAATTCAAAACTCTGACTCAACATTATCTTCACACTGAGATCGTTTTGCCAACAAATCTTTATCAACTTTCTGGGCATCACTAATTTGTTGAACAAATAACGGTCTTGCTTTCAATTCGGATATTATCGAACCATCATCAGACATAACCATATGTGTGTTCATTGCACGTAGAGAAAATAATGACTTTCAACTTAAAGCATCCGCAACAACGTTAGTTTTTCCCGGATGGTAGTCAATCACTAGCTCATAATCTTTCAACAGCTCTAACCATCGGCGTTGTCTCAAATTCAAATCTTTCTGAATCATTAAATACTTCAAGCTTTTATGATCTGAATAAACATAACATTTTTCACCGAACAGATAATGACGCCAAATTTTCAACGCAAACACAATGGCTGCTAGTTCCAAATCATGTGTCGGATAGTTTTTTTTTCGTGTGGCTTCAACTGTCTCGAGGCATAAGCTATGACTTTGCCTTCCTGCATCAAAACACAACCCAAACCATTTAAAGATGCATCGCTATAAATAAGAAATTCTTTACCCGACTCCAGCTGGACTAACACGAGAGCTTCGGTCAAAAGAGTTTTCAACTGATCAAAACTTTTTTGACACCTTTCCGACCACTCGAAATTAACGTCTTTCTGTAACAGTTTTGTCAACGGTGTAGCAATCATAGAAAAACCTTTCACAAACCGTCTGTAGTAACCAGCGAGCCCCAAAAAACTTCAAACTTTAGAAACATTTCTCGGTGGTTTCCAATCAAGTATAGCCGATATTTTATTCGGATCAACCCGAATACCTTAGGCTGAAACAACATGGCCCAGAAAATTGACTTCACGTAACCAAAACTCACACTTGCTAAACTTTGCATACAACTGTTTATCTCACAGAGTTTGTAGCACAAGTCTCAGATGCTCGGCATGCTCGGTTTCATCTCTAGAGTAAATCAGAATATCATCTATAAACACTACCACAAACCGATCCAAATAGTGTCTAAAAATTCGATTCATCGGATCCATAAAAACGGCAGGTGCATTAGTAAGTCCAAAAGGCATAACCAAAAACTCATAATGTCCGTACCTCGTCTAGAAAGCAGTCTTTGGCACATCTGAATCTCTGACTCGCAACTGATAATAACCCGATCTCAAATCTATCTTTGAAAACACTGAAGCCCCTTTCAGCTGATCAAACAAGTCGTCAATCTGTGGAAACGGATATTTATTCTTTATAGTCACCTTATTCAGCTGTCGGTAATCAATACACATTCGCATAGTTCCATCTTTCTTTTTCACAAATAGAACTGGCGCACCCCAGGGAGAGAAACTCGATCGTGTAAAACCCCTATCTGTTAACTCTTGCAACTGTGCTTTCAACTCTTTTAACTCAGTAGGTGCCATCCGATACGGAGCTATCAAAATCAAAGTCATCCCCGGTACTAACTCAATACCAAACTCTACCTCTCGAATAGGTGGCAAACCCGGTAATTCTTCAGGAAACACATCCGGATACTCGCACACAACTGGTATAGATTCAATCTTCTTTTCAGTCACTTTACTATCAAGCACATAAGTAAAATAAGCTTCATACCCTTTTCTCACATACTTCCGAGCTAACATCGAAGATATTACTGCTGGTAACCCATTCAGATCATTAGATTCAATCCGAATAATTTTACTGTTCTGACATCTCAAATCAATGGTCTTTCTTTTGAAATTAACAACAGCATCGTGCAAAGTCAACCAGTCCATCCCCAAAATTATATCAAATTCATCGAAAGGAAACAACATCAAATCGGCTGGAAAACATGAATCTCAAATCATCAACGGGTAATTTTTACA
Source organism: Gossypium sturtianum (assembly GCA_025698515.1). Taxonomy (NCBI): domain Eukaryota; kingdom Viridiplantae; phylum Streptophyta; class Magnoliopsida; order Malvales; family Malvaceae; genus Gossypium; species Gossypium sturtianum. The sequence goes on from CM046943.1 coordinate 83,499,969, forward strand.
CACTTTGTCAACCAACACACATCGACCCAGGGGGTTTGATACTCGAATCACAAACTCAGTAGACTCAACAGGTAGAGTCTTACTGGACACTAATGTTTCACACACATAAGAATGAGTTGAACCAGGATCAATCAACGCAATAACACTAGTATCATAAAGAGTAAAAGTACCGGTAATAACATCTGGGGAAGAAGCATCCTCCCGAGCGCGTATAGCATATTCTCTAGCAGGTGCACGAGCCTCTGATCGAGCCGCAGTATCCTTTGTTCCTCTCTGACTGCCACCTACATTTCCCGAATAGCTGTGTGGTCTGCCTCGCACTGACACGTTGCTCGGTCTCGCATTCTGAATAGTATTTTGCTCGGCTAACATCGGGCACTCCCGGATAAAATGATCCATCGATCCACATTTAAAACATGACTGATCATGCAATCTACAACTCCCAGAATGCCATTTTCCATAATGCTTGCACTCAACCCTGTTCTGCTGAACATTACCAACACTAGCAATCGAAGTGGCTCGGGAACCCGCAGGAGGTCGATCTCGGTCTCGTCTAGAAAAGTCTGAAGCAGCTTTAGACTAGAATCATCTCTGAACTTCTTTGATACTGAGTGAAAAGTCTTACTCGATGATCGTTTACGGAAGTCTCTGGCTTCAAATTCAGCTTTTATTTTCTCTTTTCCAAGCTCTTCGGCTTTACAGGCTCGTTCAACAAGTACCATGAACTCTTTAATCTCAAGTATGTCGACCAGCAACTTAATGTCTTCATTCAAACCATCTTCAAATCTTTTACACATGATTGCTTCGATTGAAACACATTCACGAGCATATCAGCTTAATCTCACAAACTTCCGTTCATACTCAATTACGGTCATACGACCCTGTTTCAATTCTAGAAATTCTTTGTGTTTTTGATCGATGAATCTCTGGCTGATGTATTTCTTATGAAACTCAGTCTGGAAGAATTCCCAGGTCACTTTCTCTTTCGGAACCACCGATACTAGTGTATTTCACCAGTGATATGCGTTGTCTCGTAATAAAGATATAGCACATAATAAGCATTCATCCGGAGTACATGATAGCTCGTCGAACACAAGGATAGTATTATCAAGCCACAGCTCAGCTCGTTTCGCATCATCATCATCATTAGCTTTAAACTCTTCGGCCCCGTGTTTTCTTATTTTATCCACAGGGGCCTGTTAAATCTCATCGGATCTATCATCGGAGGTACCATAGGTATCGGAGATGGATTATTCGGGGGTGGGGGTTGTTGTACAGCCGGATTAGTCTGGATATATTGAGTAAACCAATCGTTCATCATCTGATAGAAGGCTTGCTTAGCCTCCCCCTCATGGCTACTCGAGATAGGTCGAGATTCTATCGGCATTGTCCCATGTGCAGGATTAGGCGCTACACTCTCGACATCGTCAGCTACGGCTCTATCGGGATCCATTTACTATATAAAAACACATTTCAGATGTCAGAAGTCATCACACTATCACATTATAAATTAAGGCATGTATAGCTAGACTCACATGCGCTACGGTAGTCCTAGAATCGACTAAACCGTAAGCTCTGATACCAATCAAATATAACACCCTTCACCCGTAACCGTCGCCGGTTAGGGCTACAAGGCATTACTAAGCATAGCACAGGACATAACAATTATTTACTAATCGTAAGGTCAGAAACAAATGCATTATGAATTGTAACACCCCAAACCCGGCCCATTCACTACGACCGAATTTGAAATGCCACTGCGGAAAACGTTTGAAACAAATTTGAACTCAAGGATAAAACATGAAAATTTTGTTAAGTTTAGAAAACAGTGTTCATTAAAATTCTTAAGTGAGATGTGGTGTTTATAAAAATATCCGGATTAAAACTTTAGTATATATAGATTTAAATAAAATCATTTGCAAATAATTCCTCAATTGCCAATCCATAATAAAACATAATAATAAACTTAATGAAAAACACTTAAACAAACTTTAAATACTTTTAGGGGCCTTATTACAATAATTGAATAATCAAAGTACTGGAAATATGAATGCTTAATTAATTAAAAATATCTTTTCGCATAAAAATCATACTGCATGGCCACCTTTGTATCCGCTCCAACCCGGTCCAAGCTTTACGCATCACCGAAAGGTTTAATAAAATATTGGGTGAGTCAAACCGACTCGGTGCATAGTCATTTCACATGTCTCCACATATGGGCTTGGCCCATATCCACTGATCCATACACATAAATATGCAATTATGAAGCCCATCCCAACCTAGGGTCCATCCATTACTCCTACCTTAGCGGACTCCGCCAAGGCCGTGGCTAATCCACCGATCACATAATGATCCACATATCTTACCTTGGCAGACTTACTACTCAAAGCCGTGGCTGAGCCACCGATCACCTAAGTGATCCCACATATTAATCAGTCTACGGTGATGCACACAGCTATCAACCGCCGAGATGTGGCACCTAGCCATCACCTCCCTTGATGAAGCACATAGCTAACATCAAGCGCTAATGTAGCACAAGACTAACATTAGACCACACGTACATAATGTACACCCTTTCCTCCAATAGTCACATCCCAAGTCCCATGCATATATATATATGTACCATGGAAACATATTACTTGAAACAAATATACATCACATGCCATCACATTTTCATACATTCATCAATAATCATTTATTATCGTAAATCACCGACTGATGATTCAGTCACCCACCACCAGGTATTCACAATCTTAGCCCTTATTTGGCTATCATTCACTTTATACACATACATAAAATAACACATATAAACATTCAAGAGACAAAGGCGATAACTACGCTTTGATTAGCACAATTGACTAAATCCGAAACCCACGCCTAACGATTTGCACCTTTGCGATTGTAGAACTCCTTCCTACACCACCTAAGTCGAATCGGCTACCATAATATACCGAATGGCCTATGGCCGAATACCACATTAACTCACCTTGAGTAGTCGAATCCAAGAGGCTCTTCTAAGACTCCTTAACGCTGGCACTATTGTTGCTTGTGAAGACTAAATGAGAATAGGTCGGCTCTTTTATGGTGAAGAAGAAAACACAAAAGTAGAGAAGGCTTTTAGAGGTTTCGGCTATACAAGAAAATATGTAGAAAATAAGGTTTAAGAAAAAGAATAGGGAAAGAAAATGAAAAGAGATTCGGCAAGGAGACTAGGGAGGAAACAAAATAATTTCGGCACTTTAACACCTCTTCATGGCCGAATATGCAAGCCCCTAAAGTCCTATATTCGGCCACCACAACTCCACTTATCAAATCCCAATTAATCTCCTATATTTCCTCTTTATCACACATTTGAAATAAATAAAATAAAACACCACTTATCCCCTTATCTATCCCCTATATTATTTCTTATCCATCCACTTAGCAAATAAAATAAAAATCAACCATTATCTTCTATCCTAGAAAAATAAAAAAAAACAAGGCTTATCTCCTTCTTTTTATCACTTAGTCACCTATTAAAATAAAATAAATAACACCAGGCCACCATTATCTTCTTATCATCTCTTATTTTACCCAAAAAAATAAATAAAATAACACCATACTTATCCCACTTTCACTTGGCCGAATACATCAACCCCAAGGAGCCCCTCATTCGGCCACCACTATGTCCCTTATCCTACTCCACTTTCTTCTCCTAATTTATCACTTAATAAAAAAAAAAAGAATTAAAACCACAATCATCCCTCATCTACCTATTTAACAAAATAAAATAAATCCCCACTTACCCTACTTCTTTAGCCGAATTTAAAAAAAATAAAACAACTTAATCCTTATCTTTTGGAAGCCCACATGCTGTCCACTTCCTCCCCTCTCTTTGACGCCAGCAGCAAAATAAAAACACGCTTATGCTGCCCACAAGACTCGAACTTGAGCCCTCCTGAAGCTCCCTTGTCCGCAAGCGTCCAAGCCACTTTACCCAGGCGCTTTTTGTGTCATCAACTCCCCATAATTTCTTTTAAAACCTCCTTAGCCCAGCTCCTTATTGACGCAAAAATAAATGCTCCTTCCTGCTTCCTTCGCAACTCGAACCTGGGCCCTCTACCCATTGCTTGAGGCGTCACTTGCCCAAGCCTTAAGTGGCGCCTTGCAGCCACTTTACCAAGGCACTCTTTGTGTCCAAAAGCGCCTATTACTTCCCTTAAGGCCTCTCTGGCCCAATTCCCTTTTTAACTCTAAAAAAAATAAAAGTCCCTAATGCTTCCTACGTCGCTCGAACCTCTTCCCCTGGCACTCCAAGTGACGCAACCACCCTTGCACCTTAGGTGGCATCCCTTGCCACTTTTCCACATCACTTCTTGTGTCCTAAACTCCCCAAAACTTTTCTTAAGGCTACCTTAGCCTAGCTCCCCCTTTTAACTTAAAAACCAATAATTGTCCAAAGCTTTCTCTTCCATCCTAGAATTTTAAAAACCCTTAATTCACTTCCAAACACTGCCAAAACCTACTACTCATGAATTATGCACGAACGCATAACCCCTAATCTAGGATGTTACAGTTCTACCCTCCTTAAAAATAATTTCGTCCTCGAAATTACTTACTAACGAATAATTGTACATCTTAACTCACCGCACTATGCTTACGCTGCGCACTCTGATCTTAAGAAAACCATCATACTTCCTAGGCACAATCTCTAAGTTCACGTCCCCTAGAACTCATTTCTAACGTCGCGATTTAACTGATTAAAAGTTTTATGCATCGTAAATTTTGTTCCACCGATTATTCGCGAACGCTTTTATGAAAAGAGATGTTCGTAAGTAGTTCTTTCGATCAACCAAAGTTTCTAGTTCAAGTTCACTACTCTAACTCAGGGAGTCACATTCACATTCATAAGCAGAGACACATTCATTTTTCCATGAAGTCACATTCATTCACAACATCATTCACTACACTTTTATGGCCATTCCATCCATTTCCCTACCAGGGTAATTTCGTCATTTTTCCTACTGAGGGTATTTTGGTAATAAATCGGGGTCAATTCGAAAATATTTTCCAAATTAAAGGTATTTCAAAATTTACAAAATATTTGGGTTATTTTGTTTTCCAAATCAGAGGTGTTGCAAAAATTTCAGAAATCGAGGTTATTTCGGTAATTTTGGAAGTCAGGGGCAGTTCCGTAAATTTTCCAAATCAGGGTATCTTGTTATTTGTAAAACAGAAGTTTTTGATATCTTTGTAAAGTAGAAATATTTTAACAAAAGTCGAGGGTATTTTTTTGAAAATCTTAAAACTAAGGGTATTTTAGTAATTTACAATGCAAGGGCATTTTTTTTTGTAATTTTGTAAATCGGAGATATTTTGGAAAAAATTTCACAATAATCTTTTACTACAATTAAAAGGGTAATTTAGGGATTTTAAAACTAGGAATTTTATAAAACTGCATGGCTAGTCCCTTTTGGGTTTTAATGATTGGTTTAGCCAGTGAATAAGTCCTCTTGGTTAGGGTGAACAGTTACTACGCACTGTAGGATTTGAGTAAAGAGGAGGTGAGTCGCTAGGATCGCTTAAATACCAAGCTCTTCATCGAATCCACTCCTAGACATGCGCACAACAATTGCCACACCCTAGCTCAGCGACTTACTTCACAGGTTTGTTTAATAGTCCTTAAGTCTTACGCATGTGTTTGAGTGCACTAGCCCTAGGGTTCTGTAACACCCCAAACCCGGTCAATACGCCACGACAGAATCTGGTATGTCACTAAGGAAAATATTTTTGAATGAATCGAATTAACAATTAAATTTTGTGAGAAGCTCTTTGAAATTCCTTATTTGTCGAAAATAAGTTAAAACGAGATTTACTTTGAATTACATAAAACTTTAAAATAAGTGTATAAATCATAGATAAAAACATTTGTTTTTTTAAGAAAATTTGAAATATCACTTTGAAAATCCGTTTGCAATTGAGTATAGAAACTTGAATTTTGAAAATCACTTAACTTGTAATTTTTCTATCGAACTATTCATATTACCCGATGGTAAGATTTTTAAAACCATTGCGAGTTTTTAGTTTAGAAAATTTTGAGCTCAATTATTAGATTAACCAAGTGACATGCTTAAACATGTTTAGAATAAATCTCAAAGCATATAAATAATCCAAAACCATAATTAAAGAGGCCTTATTACAAATCCATAAAATATGAAAACCCAAAATTAAAATATAGTACCCAAATGGAAGTTCATGTAAACCAAACTTTATTGCATGGCCTCCTCGAGTTCATCCGCTCCATATCCGCGATCTCACGAATCACTGAAAAGATAAGGGAGAAGGTGAGTCACCAAGACTCGAGTGCATATTCCTCTCCCGAGTAAATACCACATACTTACACAAATTATAACAAAGCAACATATATGTATAATGCACCCAACCTAGCCATCCATAACTCCTTTTCTACCCCGTGTGGTACCAAACCACTTGGTGGTGCTAAACCACCGGTGTCCAAAGACACAAATGTGATACTAAATCACTGGTGACCATAGTCACGAATAATCCATCTCGTGGGGCCAACCCACATGTGATACCAAATCAGCGCGCAGACGATCCCATATCTCAAAAGTGGGGCCAACCCACGGTGGAATTAACCACAAGGACAAGTCGCTATGAGGTGCCAAACCTCGGTGTCCGAAGACACGAATGTGATACCAAATCACTTTGGTGGTGCCAAACCACGGTGTCCGAAGACACGAATCATCAAGTTGTGGGGCCAACCCACGTGTGATACCAAATCACCGCGCACGATCCCATATCTCAAAAGTGGGGCCAACCCACGGTGGAATTAACCACAGGGACAAGTCGCTATGAGGTGCCAAACCTCTGGTGTCCGAAGACACGAATCATCAATCTTCCCCCTCCACTCATATTGCCCATACCAATGCAATAGATAGACAAATCACGTCAATAAACTTTGATATGTATCTCATAACGAATATATCATAAATCGTAGATCATAATTTCAATCCACATGTATTAACAACATAATCAAATGGACTTACCCGAATCCTCATTCATACCATCATGGTATCATATCCAGATCTCATCGATTTACCCACTTTCATAATATGATTAGTTATAACACACAAATATACATATATAAACCAAGTTAAAAAGTGTGTAAGATACACACCTTTCACCAACGCAATACTAAAATCCAAAGATCCGCTTTACCGCACTAGATCACCTTGCCCCTACATTCGGCCTATACTTAAATCATTACTATAGACCATTCGACCAACCACAATCCTTATCCACCATAGCCTTTGGCTTTACATCCATTCAAGAATAATGAATCGACAAGATTTCTTACCACTTGACTTACCAACCTTTGATTGCTAAAGAAAACTTAGATCGATTGCTTTCGAAGTCCCAAAAAGCCTAAATGAATAATCGATTCCTATAATGGTTAGAACCTTGCTAACAATGCCCAAAGATTTGGCTTTTGTCCACAAGAAAATGACTTAGAAAAGAGAAAAGAAATAATAATAAAATCGGCCATGAACACTTACCCTTTTCCAAAATCGATTGAAGAAAAATCAAAGAGAGTCTACCCTTGAATATTCGGCCAAAAAATACTAAAAGGAAGTAGAAAAATTCGGCTATGGTGAAGTGAAAAAGAAAAGAGAAATAGAATGGTAATGGATGTTTAAACTTTGAGTGAAAGAAAAAAAGAAATGGAATTTGAGATGGGTAAAGATTCGGCCAAGAGAGGATGAAAGAAAATGTGATTAAACAAAAGTCAAATGAAGAAAAGAGAGATGTGGGAGAGAGAGGTTCGGCCAAACACTATTTTGCCAAAGAAGAAAAGTGCACAAAAGTTCCAATGTTGTTTCGGTTTCAAGAGGACAATTGAAAGAAGAGAAATGGTATTTGGTTCACACAAAATAAGGCTAAAACCAAAAGCAAAAATTGCACCAAAATGCACAATAACATTCGGCCAAAGAGAGTGTTTTTGGAGAGGGAAAACAAAAATGCAAAAAGATGTTCAATAGGAAAAATTGGCCAACTATCCCCCAACAAGCTACCTAACAAAATTCGGCCACCCCCTTAGACACCCATACCGTCCACATACATTCACTAAAGGCCTTGGAATACTTTCCAAAACATTTTCCTACAACCAAGCCTTATGTCTCCCCAACCTTCCATAACCTTAAGATTCTTATCCCCTATTTCATGCTTTCCTTAATCCAAAATTCAACTTACCAAAAACTTAAGGTCCAACCTATCATAAACATAGGTTGACCGTCCATCAATGCTAGAACACAAAATAAAGTCTTCAAAAATGCTTTCCATGATACTCGAACCTCTAACCTCAAGCCACCTTTCAAGCTCCTTAACCAACTTGCCACATACTCCTCTTATGCTTTAATTAACACTTAAATTAACTTAAGTGCTAAGCTCACTTAATCCAATTCATTAAATAAACTATACTAAAAATTATTCTAGCTTCCTTAATAAAATCAAGCCTTCACAAGACTATGCTAACACACAAAATTCCTACCCGAGCCAACACAAAATAATACTCAAATTTTTCCTAAAGCTCAAGGCCCAATCCTACTAGGCCCAATTTCGGGATGTTACAGGTTCAACAGATCCTAGTTCACTAATCTACGAGCCCAAATAAGCCCATAACAGTTCACATAAACAAGTCACTTCAATAATTAGAAGTACTTACCTGGTAGACTTCGGGCCGGAGATACAGGTGCCATGCCAGAATAACCTGAAAAGTTTATGAAAGCCCATACTTTTGAAAAGCCCATCTTTGAAAAAAATTATTTTTGGACCCAAAACCCTCAAAGCCGAGTTTTGAACCGGGCTCTGATACCAATTTGTAACACCCCAAACCCGGCCCATTCACTACGACCGAATTTGAAATACCACTGCGGAAAACGTTTGAAACAAATTTGAACTCAAGGATAAAACATGAAAATTTTGTTAACTTTAGAAAACAGTGTTCATTAAAATTCTTAAGTGAGATGTGGTGTTTATAAAAATATCCGGATTAAAACTTTAGTATATATAGATTTAAATAAAATCATTTGCAAATAATTCCTCAATTGCCAATCCATAATAAAACATAATAATAAACTTAATGAAAAACACTTAAACAAACTTTAAATACTTTTAGGGGCCTTATTACAATAATTGAATAATCAAAGTCTTGGAAATATGAATGCTTAATTAATTAAAAATATCTTTCTCGCATAAAAATGCATCGCATGGCCACCTTTGTATCCGCTCCAACCCGGTCCAAGCTTTACGCATCACCGAAAGGTTTAATAAAATATTAGGTGAGTCAAACCGACTCGGTGCATAGTCATTTCACATGTCTCCACATATGGGCTTGGCCCATATCCACACAGTCCATACACATAAATATGCAATTATAAAGCCCATCCCAACCTAGGGTCCATCCATTACTCCTACCTTAGCAGACTCCCTGCCCAAGGCCGTGGCTAATCTACCGATCACATAATGATCCACATATCTTACCTTGGCGCGGACTTATCGCTCAAAGCCGTGGTGAGCCACCGATCACCTAAGTGATCCCACATATTAATCGATCTACGGTGATGCACACACGACTATCAACCGCCGAGATGTGGCACCTAGCCATCACCTCCCTTGATGAAGCACATAGCTAACATCAAGCGCTAATGTAGCACAAGACTAACATTAGACCACGTACATAATGTACACCCTTTCCTCCAATAGTCACATCCCAAGTCCCATGCATATATATATATGTACCATGGCAACATATTACTTGAAACAAATATACATCACATGCCATCACATTTTCATACATTCATCAATAATCATTTATTATCGTAAATCACTGACCTGATGATTCAGTCACCCACCACGGGTATTCACAATCTTAGCCCTTATTTCGGCTATCATTCACTTTATACACATACATAAAATAACACATATAAACATTCAAGAGACAGTGCGATAACTACGCACCTGATTAGCACAATTGACTAAATCCCGAAACCCACGTCTAACGATTTGCACCTTTGCGATTGTAGAACTCCTTCCTACACCACCTAAGTCAGAATCGGCTACCATAATATACCAGAATGGCCTATGGCCGAATACCACATTAACTCACCTTGAGTAGTCGAATCCAAGAGGCTCTTCTAAGACTCCTTAACGCTGGCACTATTGTTGCTTGTGAAGACTAAATGAGAATAGGTTGGCTCTTTTATGGTGAAGAAGAAAACACAAAAGTAGAGAAGGCTTTTAGAGGTTTCGGCTATACAAGAAAATATGTAGAAAATAAGGTTTAAGAAAAAGAATAGGGAAAGAAAATGAAAAGAGATTCGGCAAGGAGACTAGGGAGGAAACAAAATAATTTCGGCACTTTAACACCTCTTCATGGCCGAATATGCAAGCCCCCAAAATCCTATATTCGGCCACCACAACTCCACTTATCAAATCCCAATTAATCTCCTATATTTCCTCTTTATCACACATTTGAAATAAATAAAATAAAACACCACTTATCCCCTTATCTATCCCCTATATTATTTCTTATCCATCCACTTAGCAAATAAAATAAAATCAACCATTATCTTCTATCCTAGTGAATAAAAAAACAAGGCTTATCTCCTTCTTTTATCACTTAGTTACCTATTAAAATAAAATAAATAACACTGAGCCACCATTATCTTCTTATCATCTCTTATTTTACCCAAAAAAATAAATAAAATAACACCATACTTATCCCACTTTCACTTGGCCGAATACATCAACCCCAAGGAGCCCTCATTCGCCACCACTATGTCCCTTATCCTACTCCACTTTCTTCTCCTAATTTATCACTTAATAAAAAAAAAGAATTAAAACCACAATCATCCCTCATCTACCTATTTAACCAAATAAAATAAATCCCCACTTATCCTACTTCTTTAGCCGAATTTAAAAAAAATAAAATAACTTAATCCTTATCTTTTGGAAGCCCACATGCTGTCCACTTCCTCCCCTCTCTTTGACGCCAGCAGCAAAATAAAATCCCACTTATGCTCCCCACGTGATTCGAACATGAGACCTGTTGGTGTCACCACACGCTACCAGCCACTTTGCTGCTAGCTCCTTTGCGTCATAAACCCCCAACAATTTTTTTTAAGACCTTCTTCTCCTTTAGCGTCAACTTGGAAAAATAAAAACACGCTTATGCTGCCCACAAGACTCGAACTTGAGCCCTCCTGAAGCTCCCTTTGCCGCAAGCGTCCAAGCCACTTTACCCAGGCGCTTTTTGGGTCATCAACTCCCCATAATTTCTTTTAAAACCTCCTTAGTCCAGCTCCTTATTGACGCAAAAATAAATGCTCCTTCCTGCTTCCTTCGCAACTCGAACCTGGGCCCTCTACCCATTGCCTGAGGCGTCACTTGCCCAAGCCTTAAGTGGCGCCTTGCAGCCACTTTACCAAGGCACTCTTTGTGTCCAAAAGCGCCTATTACTTCCCTTAAGGCCTCCTGGCCCAATTCCCTTTAACTCTAAAAATAAAGTCCCTAATGCTTCCTACGTCGCTCAAACCTCTTCCCCTGGCACTCCAAGTGACGCAACCACCCTTGCACCTTAGGTGGCATCCCTTGCCACTTTTCCACATCACTTCTTGTGTCCTAAACTCCCCAAAACTTTTCTTAAGGCTACCTTAGCCTAGCTCCCCCTTTTTAACTTAAAAACCAATAATTGTCCAAAGCTTTCTCTTCCATCCTAGAATTTTAAAAACCCTTAATTCACTTCCAAACACTGCCAAACCCTACTACTCATGAATTATGCACGAACGCATAACCCCTAATCTAGGATGTTACATGAATAATGTATTTTCAGATCATACTTAAACATCCATATACCAAATTCACATATAAGCTTCAGTCATCAAATAACAAAGGTTACTATTTATTTGGTCATACAAGATACCTTAGCCGAATATGCACTTACTATAATTACTTACTAAAACAAAATATCCATTACCAAAACTAAGCATACATATATGTTTTCACATAAACCTTATTTAACCTAGTTCAATATATACCTATTTCAAACATCCATACAAATTATGGATCAATTTGTTTAAAAGATAAAAAAACTGATTCAACCAAAAACCAAATATAGCATCCATAATCCGAAACACTTAAATATGAACATTATACACAAATACATTTGTAAACCATGCCGAATATGTCAATCCTAAGTACTTAACCTATAATTTCATCAATTGACCGAATAGACAATTTACCATATAAATGATCTTCAAGTTAAATTCATGTTACAAATTATTCACCTCAAAAGTGTGATATTATCAATCCATAAACCAAACTTATTCAAGTACACATATGTCAACTTTCCAAAAGCACAACTTAAATGACTTTAACAGAAACTTCATATCAGAACATATTTTTATATATATATATATACATATACTTGTGCAAAACATGAACTCACATCACAACCATACTCATAATCCAAGCATGACATACACACATAATATGATTAAGAACATTTAAGCATTAGGTCATTTGGCATTAAGATCAAGCCATTTTCTCATGGCTTATATTTACATCATCATAATATTATCCAAGTAATTAACTAGCCTATACATGCCTTAAGTTCAGAATCCAAGCTTTAAAAGTACCAAAATAAGTCGATAGTGTGGATGACTTCGATGACGATCCCCTGAGCTCGCAACTTCAAAACAAAATCTATAGAACAGAATAACAAAACACATAGTGTAAGCTAATCTAGCTTAGTAAGTCTTAAGCAAACATAACAGATCAATTGAACATTAAATCAAATTAAACCAAACACTTTATAACATTGATATAATAACATAGCACATATAGACTATCATAGCCAAATGCTAATATCCTTACATAGTAAAACATTTATCATTATCTTACTTTATTTATAAAAACTTACCAAATGCACATAGTTCAATAAATTCCCATATACAACTGAATAAACAATTACCATGTACATATTAATCACACATAACCGAATGTATATATATACATCTATTAAACGATCACATGTATACAAGTATATAATATAAATACATGGGCTTGAATTTAGGGTCAAACTGTGGATCACCTGGCCTAGGACATGGGCTGTCACACGCCCGTGTGTCATTTGTAAATTCATAGTGTTTTAAGTCAGTGAGTTACATGGCCTAGCACACGGCCTGGGATACGGCCGTGTGTTGCAAGTCAGAGAGTTACACGGTTTGGCACATGGCCTGCGACGCGGCCGTGTGACCCAACTTAGTGAGTTACACGGGTGGAGACATTGGCTAGGACACAGTCGTGTGTCCCTTTGTTCGAATGTTACACGGCCTGGCCAGACGACTGTGTGATCATTATTTTCAAATTTTGTAACTTTTTCCCAAATCTCCTGTTTTGTTTCAAATTAGTTTCGAATTGCTTCTAAGCTATTTTTAGGACCTCGAAGGCTCAATTTAGGGACCGAATGTATATATTTGATAGGTTCATAATAAGATTAATTTATTTAATATTATGAAGTTGAATGTTATTCTGATTGTTCAGTAATGCTCCGTAACCCTAATCTGGCGATGAAGACGGGTCAGGGGTGTTACAAAGTATGTGCACATTAATATTATTTTAAATTTGTATTAATGTTGTTTGATAATAGTATTGAATGTAAAATTTCATTATTTACCTATAAATTAGTAAATATTGCAATTATGTACAAAAAGAATATTTGATAATAGGAAATCTTGTGATTTCACAATGTTGAAATGAATGTATCTGATTTATAGTATGTGTTCAAAAATTACAAAGTGCGTTTGGATGTAAATGCTTGAATTAAGTTATATTGCCTGATTGAACGTAGTAAACAGTTAGGATACGATTGGCATGCCAATAGGGTTAGTATGCGCGCTTGAATGGGATTGCACTTTGGTGCCTTTGTTTGCACTTCGGTGCCTCTGATTGCACATTTGTGCCTCCTTTTGCACTTTAATGCCTCTATTATGAATCTTTGATGCCTTTGGTGTGGTGTAGTTACCCGAGTATCCGAGTCATGATGCTATAGTTCACCGGGCTATGAAAATATGTGTTTAATGTGGAAATATTGATGTGTACCATTTGAATATTGTAACAAGAATGGTTTTGTAATATGTTTCATATTGATGATTATGTGATTAAAGGTAGATACTTATATACATATATGAATTAGTTTGGATTGAATTATTATAGAACAGAAAGCATATGAACCATTTTCAATACTAATCCCATACGTGTCTCGTAAATGATTGATAGATATGATTAATCTAATTTATTTAGTTTTCACATTGTTTAATTGATGTAAGTGATTTGGGGATGATATGTTTATATGAACTATTGAAACAAAATGTGATATATAGAATGGTTATGTGTTAAATGTGTAAATGAAATGGTACGATGAAATATTTAGATGAAATGGTTATACAAAATGCTTATATGTAAATATTTATATGAATCGGTTTTATGAAGTGTTTATACAAAATATTTATAATATAAATATGGGAAAAAGGGACATTTGAAATGAGTACCTGAAATAAAGATGTTAAATGTTAAATGAATATGTGATGGTTGGTTTGTGTACCAAATGTGTTTTTCATGTGTATGTTTGATAATATGATAAAGTTATATGTTCCATATATGAACTCAATAACTTTATGAGACTTACGTTGTGTATAGGTAATTAAGGAACTCATGAGCATGACATTGAATTATCTTGTAAAATGTTTAAATTACATCATTTACGGTAAGTTAAAGTTAAAGTTTATTTTGAACTTACTAAGCTTTACGTAAGCTTACCTCGTTTTGGTTTTTCTTCCTCGTAGATCGTCGGATGCAAGCTGTCGATTGGATTGGCTTTGAAGATCACACTATCCGATAACCTGATCGGTAACTATCTATCCACTTTGGTCCGATTATAAGTGTCATGTAAATAGGATTTCGGTATATATATGTCGTAAACATTATGGTTATGTTTTGTGTCAATTGAAGTATAATATGAGTTTATTAATGTAAAGCTTAATTAGTATTTTGGTTGATTGTGGTGTGTGAGGGAAATGGTATGTCTATATAAGTGCTTTTGACCATTTTTTATATGCATTATGAAAGTGGTTTGATGCTTGGTTCATTGGATGAAAATAAAAATATATGAATAGATATGTTTGTTGGTTTATAAAATAAGAACATGTGTATATTGAATGTGAATTTGGAATAGTATTTAAATTGTGGTGCCAATGTGGGCATATTGGTTAGGCACATAGGTTGCATGTTTTTGGTATGTTTTTAGCATGGGTAGATATGTTTTTAATAGGTGAAAAGAGTTAGAAATGGTTTTATTTGGTTCTTAAGAAATGGTGCATTAAATTGCTTATTTTGGAAGTTATTTGGGTGAACACGGCCTGGGACACGGGCTGCCACACGGTCGTATGCCGTACACGGTCAATTCATACAGCTGTGTGTCTTGTTAATTTAAGGTACAGGTTTGACATGGTCCACGGTCTACGACACGATCATGTGACAATATTTTGAACACTCACATGGGCAGGCACACGAGCTGAGACATAGCCGTGTGACCCATATTTCGAATTGTACACGGTTTGCCACACGACTATATCCCTGAGCCGCACGACCTGGGTTCTATCACACGGTCTGTCCACCTGGTCGTGTGACCCCTTTTTTTGAATTTTTTTTCATGTTTTTGTTTTAATTCAAAATGGTTCCTGGATGATTTCAAAGACTTTTTTTAAAAGTCATATATGCTCATTTTAAAGCTCATAATTGTGATTATGCTATGAATAAAATGTAGGTTTAAATGTTGTTATTTAATTTAATAAATGAATGGTTTAATGATGTAAATTGTTTTGTTATGTGCTGTAATACTTCATAACCCAAATCCGGCAATGGAGACAGGTTAGGGGTGTTACAGATTTTCATTCGTTTGGCGACTTAGATCTGACAGTTCGGGAAGCGTAAGTGCGGTTGTTTGCGGGTTAATGTGTAGTTTCGACTTTGTTACTAGGGAATGTGTTAGTTGATTGAATTAAGGTTTTGTGGATTATTAGTGACTGATTTTTTCAGTATTTTATTCTGTTAGGCGCTGACTTAAATGCTCTGGACTAGCAGTGAGATGTTCACTCTTCACGCCCTCGTTTCTCACTAAATCAGTGTAAGTGAACTAACTGATTTGGATTTTGTAATTGAGAAATGGTAGCACTATTTTGGTCAATCCCATAGAGGGTGTTTTAAAGATGATTAAACAATATTTGAACTCGATAAATGCTTTATTTTAACTTAGGTTCGATTTAAGTTTAAAGGAGGAATCGCGAATTTCGCAAGTAGTGTTGCGATTGTGCAAAATTAAGGTGTGGGTTCTAGCCTGTAAACTTGAGTGTTTAAATTATATTTTAGTGCTTAAATTGTTATTTAAGCTTGCTAGTCGGGCTTATTTAAATGGCTAAGTGAGTGATTTTGTATTTTGTAAATGTAAATGTAATGGAAACATGTTCTTGGTTGTATTTTGTATGACATAATGCATGTGCATGAGTTGGGATATTGTGGATGATTGTAACACCCCATACCCGTGTCCGACGCCGGGACAGGATACGAGACATTACCGGACTTAACTTGCTTAAACATACAACATCGGGCTATAAAATTTCATTTCAACTTAAAGCTTTTCATTCATATTCATAATATCCTTATTATGGGCCTACGAGGCCCTAAACATACATACGGAAGATTTCGGAATTAAACCGGAAACTTTTGCACACTTAGAAAATTTTTGCCTAAACAGGGCCACACGTCCGTGTGGAACGGAACACGCCCGTGTGGGAAGGCCGTGTGGTCACACACGCCCATGTTCCAAGCCCATGTGGAAATTATTGTTCATTTCAAACCGGACACACGCCCGTGTCTGTGGCCCGTGTCCCTCACACGGCCTAGACATGCCCGTGTCCTCACCCGTGTATGAAAAACCTAGGTATTCTGTTTATGACGTCAAAAATCTCTTAAGGGCGCACGACCTAGGCACACGCCCGTGTGCTGGCCCATGTAGCGAATCGAATTCTCGCAAACTTGATGCAGGGGGCACACGGCCTATCAGCACACCCATGGGGCTGACCGTGTGTCACACACGGCCTAGACACACGCCCGTGTGTCTACCCATGTGGACAATTAAAAGGTTATTTACCAAGCCAATTGCCACCCTGAAACATAAACACACATATGCCAACACAAGCAACACATAACATGGCAATAATACACTATGAAGAATCACTAATCATCATTCATACACTTCACATTTTACTCCATCAAATGCATGAACTTTCACTTCAAAAAACTCATCATCATTAAGATACAAAACTTGACAAACATCGGCCAATTCCTAATGGCCAATTACAAAATAGGTGTATAACATTAATAGTCAAAACTTTGGCTTTCAAATATGACATAACACGAGATGACCAAGTTCCTATACATGCCATACCCAAAATAAATCAACTTTACTATGCCAAAAGAATGATTGATAGTGTGATCCGAGCTCCGACGTTCTACAATCCCCAAGCTAGCTTGGCAATACTACAAGAAAAACAGAAAAGAGAGGGGTAAGCATATAGCTTAGTAAGTTTGCATGAATTAAAATAGCAACATAAGTACTCATGGTAAAATCCATTCATCTCATAGAACAATAACAATACAAGTTCTCAAGTACTTTGACATACTTACTCATACTTACGATTACCCATCACATATCACATTACGGTTTCATAATCCGTATCTTACTCATGGTACCTGTGTCACTTCATCACATAATTTAGCACTTATGCTATCTTGAACATAAACTTAAATCATTATCATCCTTAACTTAAATGTAACTCTTTGTCATCTTTGTATAGCTTAGCACTTTGACATCTTTGCACACTTAGCTCTTTTGCTCGTTGAACTACTCAGAATATCGGAGGATACTCAATCTCATCATACATGTATCTCGATGCCAATGCCATATCCCAGATATGGTCTTACATGGGATCACCTATTGATTGCCGATGCCATATCCCAAATATGGTCTTACACAGGATCTCTTAACTCGATGTCGATGCCATGTCCCAGACATGGTCTTATATGAGATCTTCCTTTGGTGTCGAGGCCATGTCCCAGACATGGTCTTACACGGGACCTTCCTTATTCGGTGCCGATGCCATGTCCCAGACATGGTCTTATACAGGACCTACGTTCGGTGCAGATGTCATGTCCCAGACATGGTCTTATACCCCTTCCTTATTCGGTGCCGATGCCATGTCCCAGACATGGTCTTATACGGGACCTTCCTTATCTTATGTCGTGGCATAGGTATCCTCTTTATCCCTTTAATGATTAAATGTGCTAATTCATGTGATTTAATGGATTATTTGAGAATGTTTTGAAGTAGTATATGAATGTATGCAAACGGGAGTGGTAAAAGGCTTGGTAAGATAGCCTCTAAGTGCCCACACGGATAGACACACGGGCATGTGTCTAGGCCGTGTGTCTTCTGCACTTTAGTATCTTAGGTCAGATTAGACCACGGGCTGGTCACACGGCTGTTTGTTCAGGACGTGTGATACACACTGTTGGCACATGGGCGTGTGCCAAGGCCGTGTGAAGTCTGCACTTGACACTTAGAAATTCAATTGTCACACAGCTGACGCACACGGGCGTGTGTACAGACCGTGTGGATAAGTTAGAATGCCAAGGTTTGGCACACGGGCCAGGGCCACGGGCGTGTCCAGGCCATGTGGATTTTGCTAGTATCCTCTACGGGTGAAAGACACGGGCATGTTTTAGGGGTGCACGGGCGTGTCCCAAGTCACACGGACGTGTGACCCCTGTTTCGAGAGAAAGTTTCCAGATGAGTTCTGAAAGTTTCGGGACGTAAGTCTGAGGCCTCGTAGGCCCATGAAATGTCTGATTTGACTAAGAAAGAGAAGTTTTAATTCGGAATGAAATTTTATAGCCCGTAAGTACATGTTTAAGAAAGTTCAAGCATAGTAATGTCTCGTATCTGGTCTTAGCCTCGGACTCGGGTATGGGGTGTTACAGTTTAAACTGTCAGGAGATATCACACTATCACAGGTTATATATGGCATGTATAGCTAGACTCTCACATATGCTACGTTAGTCCTAGAATCGACTAAATCATAGCTCTGATACCAATAAATGTAACACCCCACACCCGTATCCATCGCCGAAATAGGGGTACGGAGCATTACCGAACTTATTACACAATCGAGTATACATTTCTCATATAATTATCAAATTCAAATACAAGTCATTCATAATCATTCATCAAGTCCCTAATACGAGCCTACAAGGCCCAAAAACATGTATTAGGAGTGGTTCGGGGCTAAACCGATAACTTAGGAAACTTTTAGAAAACTTAGAAAAATTTTCAAATTATAGGGGACACACGCCCGTGTGGCCCAGCCGTTTGTCTCACACGGCCAAAGACACGCCCGTGTCACAGGCCATATGGACATTCAAATGGGATTACATGGTCGTGTTCGACCCCGTGTAACTCCTTGACTTGGGTCACACGGCCAACCACACGCCCGTATGACCAACCCATGTGCCCTTCGAAAATGGCCACACACACTCGTGTGCTAGGCCGTGTACTAGGCCGTGCCAAACCTGTAGGGTATATTGACTTATGCCACACAGCCAAGTCACACGCCCGTGTGCTAGGCCGTGTGGAGCATACTGACTTGGTTTCTAATTAAACACCAGGGGACATACAGCCGTGTCATTTGACCGTGTGTCACACACAACTGAGATACACGCCCGTGTCTCTACCTGTGTGGACAAAAATAGGCTATTTGCCAAGCCATTTTTCTTACCCAAATTTCAATCACCTACACCAACCAAATTTGCATATGACCACAACTTCAAATGGCATTTAAACTCATCTAAACCAAGTTCAAATCATGCTATATAAATAACATCAATCACAAGACACACAAATATCACAATAAGTCATCCAATTCATACCAATTTCACATTTTCAATTCACCTAATGGTTACTTTCAATTATGCATCAATTTACTTAAAACCACAAGCATATCTATCTCAACTTTTAACCATTTGGTGTCCATAATGCCAACTCATAAACAACCATTCACAACAAGCATTTACCTAGCAATCACCAATCACATAATAAAGGCCATTTGCACATATATACATACATCACCAAGCATGCCAAAATAAGCCAAATCACATGGCTATACACTTAATAAACCATTCATCATTTATATGCCAATTCAAATGGCAAAGTCCATTGTAATATCCCGGGTTAGGGGCTATTTTGTTATGGCATGTCTTACATGTGTTGGCTTGCTATGTGGCTATTTTGGTGTCTTAGGGGCTTAATTGTAAACTAGGGGTATGTCTGAGTAGGTGGGAAACTTTTTGTTTTTAGGCTTAAGTAAGAGGAGTTGATGAAGCTGGGATATATGAGTATTATTTGGTGTTCTTGAGCACAAAAGAAAAGCTAGTGGAGTGGCAAGGCATGCGCCACTTGGGGGCTTGAGTGTGGCGTCATCTGCAGGGGAGAGGTCTTGTGTTCAAGCCGGGAGTGGCCACTTTTTGGCACTCATTTTGTGGCATGGAGGGGAGGAGTTTGTGGCAGTTCAAACTCGCCTAAGACTAAGTCTTCCCATTTGAATGGAGGGTGGAGAGGGATTTTAGGAGGAAGACTTGGTAAACACATTTGAATTTGTGGTTGGGAGTGAATTAGGGGATATGGCCGAATGTTGGTGAGGTTTGGGGGAGTGTGGATGGTTTGGTGATGGGAAGTGTGGTGCCGAAATGCACTTCTCACTTTTCTGCATTTTCGGCCAAAAGGCATTTTGAAGCCAACATTTTCTTCTTTTGTCAAAACAACCCCAAGCTTCAGGAGTTTCTCTCATTTCTTCAAAACTGAATGACCAAACCCCTATAGCCTTGCCGAAATTTGCATTCTTTTCCTTAATTCTTGTGTGTGGCCGAATGTTCAACCCCATTTCTTCTTCTTTTGCTTAATTGTGTTAAAACCGAACTCTCTCCTCTCCAACATTCTTTTTCCTCTTCTTGAAGCAGTGGTGGCGAATCTTACCCTCCCAAAAATACCTTCTCCATTCCTTTCTTCTTAAGCCGAAAAGCATCTACCCTTGTGCACCTTTTCTTTTCCTCTCTGAACCTTGGCCGTTTCTCTTCTTCTTGAACATATCTTTTATTTTGCTTCATTTTAAGATTTTAGCCGAACCCTCCTTGGTGGTAACAGAAATTTCCTTCTAGCTTTGTGTTCTCATTTTGGCCGAATATCAATCTTTTTTCCTCATCTTTTGCTTGCGTTTTCTTTTTGGCCAAGGCCAAATCTCTCTTCTCCCTTGTAGCTCTCTTGGCCGAATATCAGTGTAGGGTGGAATTGGTGGATGTTCAATCTTTGAACAAGGTAAGTGGGGTGGCCGAATGGCCATATTTCCCTCTTTTGTTCTTTATTGGTTATGGTTTGGGGTAAGGGCCGATTATGGTCATTTTGGAAGGGTTTTAATCTCTTCATTATAGGGTCACTAGAGTGTGGAAGCACGCAAGAGGAACCGTCATTCTTTTGTTAGGCGATTGGTAAGTGGAGGGTAAGTAATTGGTATATTATTGTGAGTTCAATCCTTAGAGATTTGGTTAAGTTAAAGGTGTTTGGTGATTAACTATTTGTCTTAATAGGGTGTGCCGATTGTTAAAGAATAACCACTGTTGGTTCGAGGTTTGGTAGGAAACCAAACCATCTGCAAGGTAAGGGTTAAGCGATACACCCTTTGGGTTAATTGGTCATAGCCGAATGGTCTTGGTTACTAACCCCTGGTTTGGCCGATTCTAGGAGCAAGTTGATCGAGGGATTTAGACGGGGTCTTTGGGATTTAGACTTGCGATTTACCAGGTGTGTAAACTAACACACTATACTTAGTAATATTGTTATTAAACCTGTTTGCTTATTAAAAACCATGACAGTATGATGGATTATTGGATACCCAAACGGGGTATGTGTACGTATCCGGGTAAGTCTGATTTATTACAAGTTCTATTATGGATACCTTGGGTGTTATGATCTATGATATGTATGCTATGAGAGGTAATGCTAGACATGTTGGCATGATATGCATGACTTGTATGATATGCATGATTACATGAGTATGGTATGTTGATGGGTGAGATGAGTAGAGGAGCATGATATTTTTGTCTTTGTGAGCACCGGTGTTTTAGTAACACACCTTGTGACTTTGGGTCACGGTGCTTTGGTAGCACATTTGTGTCTTTGGGACACCGGAGGTTGGGCACCTCATTGCGACTTGTCCCCGTGGTTAACACCACCGTGGGTTGGCCCCACTTTGAGATATGGGATCGTCTGCTAGTGATTGGGTATCACACGATGGGTTGGCCCCATCATTCGACTATTGTGACTACGGTCACCGGTGCTTTGGTAGCACATTTGTGTCTTTGGGACACGGAGGTTGGGCACCTCATTGCGACTTGTCCACGTGGTTTGACACCACCGTGGGTTGGCCCCACATGAGATATGGGATCGTCTGCTAGTGATTGGGTATCACACGATGGGTTGGCCCCATCATTCGATTATCGTGACTACGGTCACCGGTGCTTAGGTAGCACATTGTGTCTTTGGGACACCAGTGTTTTGGTAACACATTGTGACTATATGTCACCGGTGGTTTGGCACCACCCGGTGGTTTGGTACCACACGGGGTAGGAAAGGAGATACGGATGGTTAGGATTGGGTTGCATTAACTATGTTGCTATGTATGATGTGTGTTAGCATGTTGTTTCATCGGGAGCGGGAATTTATGCCTTCGAGTCACTCGACTCACCCTCTCCTTTGACATTTCAGGTGACTCGTAGACGCGGACATGGAGCCGGGATGGACTCGGGGTGCTCATGCCATGCTTAATAAAGTTTTACTCCAACTCCATCATTTGGGTACTTTAGTTTAATTACTGTTACTTGGGTTTTAATTTGGATTTGTAAAAGGCCTTTAAATTATGTTTTATGATGGGTATGTTTTAATTAGATTCTCAACCTGCTTAACAAATAACTTGGCATGAAAGTTACTAAAACTTGGAAAGACAACGTTTTCAAAATTTGATCGCAATGTGTTTCAAACTATACCATCGGGTATCTCGCTATGTTTTGCTATACGATAAACTCAAATGATTTCCAAATCAAACTCGATTTTCTACTAAGTCTAAAATGTTTCAAAATGGCACTAAGAAACTATTGGAAGTACTAAATGAAATCAACTCGTTTTAACTATATGCTCGGATAAGTTTTCAAAAAAATCTGGTCACTCAAAGACGTTTTTCCCCGTAACATACCAGATTCGGGCGTGGTGTCTTGTCCGAGTTTGGGGTGTTACAATTGTGGTATCAGAGCCAAGTTCAAAGGCTCGGCTGTGGGCCTGAGGCCCAAAAATGTTTTCAAAAGGTTGTTTAGTTTTTATTCTCAAAGTATGGTTTGAAAGGCATGGCACCGAGTCTCCGGCACGATTCGCTCGGTAAGTACCCGTACTATTGCTTGTGAATTGATTGGATGTGATATGATTTGATGAATAGCAATAGTATACTACTTAGAGATTGAAACTGATAGGATTTTGTGAACTCGCGAGAACAAATCCTCTTAAAATATTCATAAGACTTGCTTTTAAACAAGTGGAATAAATCTTGATGCATAAAATTCTTAATCGATCACGTAGGAAGTTTAGTCATGAGCGCTAGAGGTGGGCGTGGTCGTGGACGCAGGTCGTGGTAGGATGACGGTTTACGAGCCCGTAGGATCCAGTCGGGGTTCGAGAAAATGAGATACCGGTTCCGCCACCGGTGGAGGTGGTGAGTTCCAAGATCGGGACCGGGGACGACGCAGTGTCACAGCGATCTTTGCGAGTGTTGGAAAGAGTGGTGGTGTTGGTGGTAACGCAGAGTTAGGAAATGCGTTCTGGCGACTTCGGGCCAATGGGGCGAATTCTTCCGAGGTGTGTTTCGGTGTTGCTCCCAAAGCCTTTGCTGAATCTTGGCTAGAGGCAGCCCCGAGCGGATCATGGACGATCCGGACTTGATCGCCTGAAGAGAAGTGAAGGGCATCGTATCGCTTCTCCGGGATGAGTCATATCGGTGGTGGCTCACGGTTCGAGACAGGTGTGGCGGTGAGAGGATCTAACATGGGATTATTTCAGGTGCATATCAAAAGAAGTACATCGGAGCTAGTTATGTCGACTCTCAATAAAGGCTTTTCGAGGCTTGTTCGGGGAGTAAATCTGCTTCGAGTAGTGCTGGTGAGTTCCCGAAGTGTGAGTAGGTATATGGGGGCATTGTGTGGCCACCGAGCATGAAAGGTGTGTTCGTTTCGAGGATGGTCTGAGACGACTTGAGGTCAGCTGATTGCTCTCGCCAGAGGCGCGAGTTTGTTGTCTTAGTTGAGAAGGCTAAGGTAGCCGAGGGTGTTAAGGAGTCGGTGAGACAAGGCATGGACCGAAATAGACACAAGAGGAGCTTTGGGTCTTACGGATCGTCGGGTAATCCGCCGAAGAGGGCTAGACCGAGTGGGCCGAACGACTGCTAGGTTTGTTTGTTGCTTTGCGAAGGCGTGGTCCGCCGCATGTGATCGGTGTGGGAAATCTCATTGGGGTGGTTCTTTGGGTGGAGGAAAAGGTTGCTTCGAGTGTGGTTCTCTGGAACACCGGGTGAGGGATTTGTCCCGCGTAGGTTGGCGAGATTGATCGAGAGGCGTGGGTAATGTCGATTCGAGGTAATGGACCGCCACCGCAGAGGAGGTGGTAATGGCAGAGGTGGTAATGGGTCCGGTCGGGCCGTGGAGCAGGCGAGAGGTGCGAGTAGTTCGATGCTAGACGGCTGGATTAGTGTATCTTTGCGCGAGCGCGAGAGAGAGAGGCGACGCACCGGACGTCATAACCGACGCGTTTTTATTTTTGGTTCTCCTTATACTGCTTTGATTGATGTGGGATCGACGCACTCTTATGTTGCCAGTAGTATAGTAGAGACCATGGATTTAGACTCTGAGATATCTTCTAGGCAGATGACTGTGATTAGCCCTCTAGGTCACTCTGTAGTAGTAGATAAACTGTTTAGAGAGGTACCCTTAGAACTCCAAGGGGTAGTGTTTGCTGCTGATCTGATGGAACTGCCGTTTGGGGAGTTCGATCTGATTCTTGGGATTGATTGGTTGGTCAAGTACCAGGCGAGGTTAGATTGCGCGGCCAAGCGCATGGTTCTTAAGACAGTTGGGGGTGAAGAGGTGGCTATGATAGGTAGTAGGAGGGATTACTTATCAAATGTGGTATTTGCTCTGAAGGCAGAGAAGATGGTCAGGAAAGGCTGTGAAGCGTATGTAGTTCATGTGTATGCGTTGGAGGCTAAGGAGTCTGCTGTGGAGAAGGTTCGCATGCAGTTAAGGAGTTTCTTCGATGTTTTTCTGAGGAGCTTAGGGTTTGCCGCCGGATCGCGAGGTAGAGTTCGGAATAGATCTATTACCCGGAACCTGCGCCGGTGTCTATTGCTCGTATAGGATGGCGCCAAAGGAATTGGTGGAGCTTAAGGCTCAGATCCAGGAGTTATTGGATCGAGGTTTTATTAGGCCAAGTGTTTCGCCGTAGGTGCGCGGTACTCTTTGTTAAAAAGAAAGATGGCTCGATGCGGATGTGTATAGACTACCGCTTGATTGAATAAGCTGACGATTAAAAACAAGTATCCGTTGCCACGGATAGACGATTTGTTTGATCAGCTGAAGGGGGCTGCGGTATTTTCGAAGATCGACTTGAGATCTGGGTATCATCAGTTGAAGGTTAAGGAGGCCGATATCCATAAAATGGCGTTTCGGACTCGGTATGGGCACTACGAATTTCTGGTAATGCCGTTCGGGTTGACTAACGCACCGGCAGCGTTTATGGACATGATGAATAGGGTGTTTCAACAGTATCTGGATCAGTTCGTCGTGGTTTTCATAGACGACATCTTGGTGTACTCAAGGACAGAGGAAGAGCATGATAAGCATTTGCGAGTGGTGTTGCAGATTTTAAGGGAAAAGCAACTCTATGCTAAGTTCAGTAAGTGCGAGTTCTGGCTTAGAGAAGTGATTTTCTTGGGTCATGTAGTGTCGGCTGAGGGGATTCGAGTAGATCCTCGTAAGATTGAGGCAGTTTTGGAATGGAAGCCGCCTAAGTCAGTGGCTGAGATTCGGAGTTTTCTGGGTTTGGCCGGATACTACCGAAGGTTTGTTGAGGGTTTCTCGTTGATAGCGGCGCCGATGACCAAGTTGCTGAGGAAAGAAGTTCCGTTTGTATGGACTGAGAAGCAGCAGGAAAGCTTCGACAAGTTAAAGAAGATTTTGACTGAGGCTCCGGTTTTAATTCAACCTGAGGCTGGTAAGGAGTACACAGTCTATTGCGATGCATCACATACGGGCTTGGGTTGTGTGCTGATGCAAGAAGGTAAGGTTGTGGCTTACGCTTCTCGGCAGCTGAGGCCACATGAGGTCAATTATCCGACGCACGATTTGGAGCTAGCAGCTGTAGTCTTCGCTTTAAAGATTTGGAGGCACTACTTGTACGGAGAGAGATCGATAGTCTACACAGATCACAAGAGTCTGAAGTATCTACTGACTCAGAAGGATTTGAATTTGAGGCGCGCGCAGATGGGTCGAGTTCTTTGAAAGATTACGATCGTTTGATTGAGTATCATCCGGGCAAGGCTAACGTGGTGGTCGACGCGTTGAGTCGCAAGGTTGTTTCGGACTTAAGAGCTTTGTTCGCCCATTTGAGCTTGTATAACGATGGGAGTATTGCAGCGAGTTGCGAGTTAAGCCTACTTGGGTTGACCGGATCGAGAGAGAAAGCGATTATTGGATGAGGTTACGAGTGCGCGAAGGTTGCAAGTGCGAGGATGGTGGTTTGGAGGGTTACAAACTGTCTAGTGACGAGGTTACGTGTTTTTGTGGTAAGGCTTGTATGCCTAAAGATGTTGAGTCGAGGCAGAAGATTCTTCAGACGCACATAGCGATCCTTATGCTATGCATCCCGGAGGTAGTAAGATGTATAGGGATCTTAGAGAGCGTTTTGGTGGCTTTGGCTTGAAGAAGGAGGTGACAGAGTTTGTTGGGAAGTGTGTCGACTTGTCGCAGTCAAGGCCGAACATCGATTGCCGTCGGGTTTGCTTGACTGTGAAGATTCCTCGGTGGAAGTGGGAAAGGATAACCATGGATTTCGTCGGGTGGGTTACCGCTACGCCAAGCAAGAAAGATTCGATTTGGGTAGTGGTGGATCGATCGACTAAATCAGCTCACTTTATTCCGGTGAGGTTGACTACTCACTTGAAGTTAGCGTAAGTGTATGTTTCAGAGATAGTGAGGTTGCACGGTGTGCGGTTTCGATAATCTCGGATAGGGATCCTAGATTCACGTCAAGGTTCGGAAAGCACCGCATCGGGCTCGGGTACTCGTTTGGATTTCAAGACGGCTTTTCACCCGATCGACGGTCAATCGAGAAAGGGTCATTCGGTCTTAGAGGATGTCTTTGAGAGGTTGTATCTTGGATTTGAGAGGTAGTTGGGAGGAGTTTCTACCATTAGTCGAGTTTGCCTACAACAACGATTACAAGCGAGCATCAAGATGGCACCGTATGAGGCGTTGTATGGTAGGAAATGTCGCTCACCTACGTGTTGGACGGAGTTAGGTGAACGTCGGTTGTTAGGACCGAGTTGGTTCTTTGAGACCGAAGACAAGGTTAAGTTGATTCAGTCTAGATTGAAGGAAGCTTGGACCGGCGAAGTCTTATGCCGATCTTAAGCGAAGAGATATAGAGTTATTTGTGGGGATCGAGTTTTCTGAAGGTCTCGCCTTGGAAGAAGGTGTTGAGGTTGGGAAGAAAGGCAAGCTAAGTCCGAGGTTTATTGGGCGTATAAGGTATTGAGACGAGTTGGACGATGGCGTATCAACTTGAGTTGCAGCAGAGCTTAGTCGATTCACGACGTATTCCACGTTTTCGATGCTCGGCGTTATCGTTCGGATCCGTCGCATGTGGTATGATGGAAGAGATCGAGGTAAATCCGGATTTGACCATGGAGGAGGAACTCGTGCGATTCTTGATCGAGATGTG
This sequence comes from Gossypium sturtianum, assembly GCA_025698515.1. Classification (NCBI taxonomy): domain Eukaryota; kingdom Viridiplantae; phylum Streptophyta; class Magnoliopsida; order Malvales; family Malvaceae; genus Gossypium; species Gossypium sturtianum. The sequence continues at coordinate 83,528,227 of CM046943.1, forward strand.
AAGGTCTGCGTAAGAAGTCCGTGCCTTTGGTTAAGGTTCTTTGGCGGAATCATGGCGTGGAAGAAGCGACGTGGGAACCCGAGGATATGATGAGACAAGCAATACCGCAACTCTTACGATCGTAATTTCGAGGTCGAAATTATTTTAAGGGGGTAGAACCGTAATATCCGGGTTAGGGGCTATTTTTTTATGGCATGTCTTGCATGTGTTGGCTTGCTATGTGGCTATTTTGGTGTCTTAGGGCTTAATTGTAGACTAGGGGTATGTCTGAGTAGGTGGGAAACTTTTTGTTTTTAGGCTTAAGTAAGAGAAGTTGATGAAGCTGGGATATATGAGTATTATTTGGTGTTCTTGAGCACAAAAGAAAAGCTAGTGGAGTGGCAAGGCATGCGCCACTTGGGGGCTTGAGTGTGGCGTCATCTGCAGGGGGAGAGGTCTTGTGTTCAAGCTGCGGAGTGGCCACTTTTTGGCACTCATTTTGACGGCATGGAGGGAGGAGTTTGTGGCAGTTCAAACTCTGCCTAAGACTAAGTCTTCCCATTTGAATGGAGGGTGGAGAGGGATTTTAGGAGGAAGACTTGGTAAACACATTTGAATTTGTGGTTGGGAGTGAATTAGGGGATATGGCCGAATGTTGGTGAGGTTTGGGGGGGAGTGTGGACGGTTTGGTGATGGGAAGTGTGGTGTGCCGAAATGCACTTCTCACTTTGTGCATTTTCGGCCAAAAGGCATTTTGAAGCCAACATTTTCTTCTTTTGTCAAAACAACCCCAAGCTTCAGGAGTTTCTCTCATTTCTTCAAAACTGAATGACCAAACCCCTATAGCCTTGCCGAAATTTGCATTCTTTTCCTTAATTCTTGTGTGTGGCCGAATGTTCAACCCCATTTCTTCTTCTTTTGCTTAATTGTGTTAAAACCGAACTCTCTCCTCTCCAACATTCTTTTTCCTCTTCTTGAAACAGTGGTGGCCGAATCTTACCCTCCCAAAAATACCTTCTCCATTCCTTTCTTCTTAAGCCGAAAAGCATCTACCCTTGTGCACCTTTTCTTTTCCTCTCTGAACCTTGGCCGTTTCTCTTCTTCTTGAACATATCTTTTATTTTGCTTCATTTTAAGATTTTAGCCGAACCCTCCTTGGTGGTAGCGAAATTTCCTTCTAGCCTGTGTTCTCATTTTGGCCGAATATCAATCTTTTTCCTCATCTTTTGCTTATGCGTTTTCTTTTTGGCCAAGGCCAAATCTCTCTTCTCCTTGTAGCTCTCTTGGTGAATATCGGTGTAGGGTGGAATTGGTGGATGTTCAATCTTTGAACAAGGTAAGTGGGGTGGCCGAATGGCCATATTTCCCTCTTTTGTTCTTTATTGGTTATGGTTTGGGGTAAGGGCCGATTATGGTCATTTTGGAAGGGTTTTAATCTCTTCATTATAGGGTCACTGGAGTGTGGAAGCACGCAAGAGGAACCGTCATTCTTTTGTTAGGCGATTGGTAAGTGGAGGGTAAGTAATTGGTATATTATTGTGAGTTCAATCCTTAGATTTCGGTTAAGTTAAAGGTGTTTGGTGATTAACTATTTGTCTTAATAGGGTGTGCCGATTGTTAAAGAATAACCCTTTGTTGGTTCGAGGTTTGGTAGGAAACCAAACCATCCGCAAGGTAAGGGTTAAGCGATACACCCTTTGGGTTAATTGGTCATAGCCGAATGGTCTTGGTTACTAACCCTGGTTTGGCCGATTCTAGGAGCAAGTTGATCGAGGGATTTAGGCGGGGTCTTTGGGATTTAGACTTTGCGATTTACAGGTGTGTAAACTAACACACTATACTTAGTAATATTGTTATTAAACCTGTTTGCTTATTAAAAACCATGTGAGATGATGGATTATTGGATACCCAAACGGGGTATGTGTGCGTATCAGGGTAAGTCGATTTATTACAAGTTCTATTATGGATACCTTGGGTGTTATGATCTATGATATGTATGCTATGAGAGGTAATGCTAGACATGTTGGCATGATATGCATGACTTGTATGATATGCATGATTACATGAGTATGGTATGTTGATGGGTGAGATGAGTAGAGGAGCATGATATTTTGTCCGACGAGCACAGTTGTTTTGGTAACACACCTTGTGACTTTGGGTCACCAGTGCTTTGGTAGCACATTTGTGTCTTTGGGACACAGAGGTTGGGCACCTCATTGCGACTTGTCCCCGTGGTTAACACCACCGTGGGTTGGCCCCACTTTGAGATATGGGATTGTCGCTAGTGATTGGGTATCACACGATGGGTTGGCCCCATCATTCGACTATTGTGACTACGGTCACCGGTGCTTTTTGTAGCACATTTGTGTCTTTGGGACACCGGAGGTTGGGCACCTCATTGCGACTTGTCCCCGTGGTTTGACACCACCGTGGGTTGGCCCCACATGAGATATGGGATCGTCTCGCTAGTGATTGGGTATCACACGATGGGTTGGCCCCATCATTCGATTATCGTGACTACGGTCACCAGTGCTTGGGTAGCACATTGTGTCTTTGGGACACCGGTGTTTTGGTAACACATTGTGACTATATGTCACCGGTGGTTTGGCACCACCAAAGTGGTTTGGTACCACACGGGGTAGGAAAGGAGATACGGATGGTTAGGATTGGGTTGCATTAACTATGTTGCTATGTATGATGTGTGTTAGCATGTTGTTTCATCGGGAGCGGGAATTTATGCACTGAGTCACTCGACTCACCCTCTCCTTTGACATTTCAGGTGACTCGTAGACGCGGACATGGAGCCGGGATGGACTCGGGGTGCTCATGCCATGCTTAATAAAGTTTTACTCCAACTCCATCATTTGGGTACTTTAGTTTAATTACTGTTACTTGGGTTTTAATTTGGATTTGTAAAAGGCCTTTAAATTATGTTTTATGATGGGTATGTTTTAATTAGATTCTCAACCTGCTTAACAAATAACTTGGCATGAAAGTTACTAAAACTTGGAAAGACAACGTTTTCAAAATTTGATCGCAATGTGTTTCAAACTATACCATCGGGTATCTCGCTATGTTTTGCTATACGATAAACTCAAATGATTTCCAAATCAAACTCGATTTTCTACTAAGTCTAAAATGTTTCAAAATGGCACTAAGAAACTATTGGAAGTACTAAATGAAATCAACTCGTTTTAACTATATGCTCGGATAAGTTTTCAAAAAAAATCTGGTCACTCAAAGACGTTTTTCCCCGTAACATACCAGATTCGGGCGTGGTGTCTTGTCCGAGTTTGGGGTGTTACATCCATTACCAAACTATATACCAAAACGACCATAATTCCTATACATTCCATATAACCAAATACATAAGTTCAAAAGTACCAAAGTAGAAGCTCGATAGTGTGATGCAATCTCCGACAACTCCCAATCCGAACTAGTTTTGATATTCACTATAAAACACAGAAAAGTAAACAGAGTAAGCTATAAATCTTAGTAAGTTCATATAGTAATAAAATCAACTTGCCATAAATACACAATTCACACAATTGAATATAATAATATACAACTCATATTAATCCACAAACCTATCACAAGATCATTTACAAGGTTAGATGTGAAATTCACAAATTTCTTCGATTCAAAGCTTATATGGTTCATGTACATACCTGTACCATCTCGTACTAATCTCATACTCATCCATATCTTTAACATACCTGTTGAACCATTTGGAATACTATCGGATACTCGGGAATCTCGTACCCTAAGTGCCAATACATAGTCGAAGCTATCTCAATCTCATATCACATATAATGCTCACTCTTGAGCTATCAATGGGTCTACTCACATTTGCTGACGGTCATGATGTAGCTACACAGTGCTGCTCACACAAGCTGATGCGAATCCGCAACACATGTCGGATAACTCAGCCACCGGTAGAATGTACGGACCAGCACCCAAATCACATAACCCCTAATGACATGTCATTCGTATCCTAATCTATTCCTAAGGTTCAACCGGGATTTCTCATTTGCTGAATCATCGTCGAACATATCCGCAAGGTCATATTCACAAATAATTCAATAATAAAGCATTTATAATACAATTATATTAATGCTTATTAACATACGAACTTACCTCGAATGCAAAAACGATGAAATGAGTCGATTAGTCCAACACTTTGTTTTTCCCCTGATCTAAATCCGAACTTCACTTTTCTTGATCTATATGTAATCAAATTTAGCTTATTTAATTATCATTCTATTCAATTTAGCCCAAATTGCATATTATGGCAACTTTACACTTTTGGCCCTAATATTTCAACATTTTTACAATTTAGTTCTTAACTCATAAAAAAAATACAAATTCATGCAATTAAGTCCCTACCCATGCTAGCCGAATTCATATAGACCCATAGCAGCCCATATTTTTCATTTATTTCATAAATTAACCAAAAAATTTCCACATTTCTCAATTTAATCCCTAATTGACAATTTTACTAAAAATCACTTTACAAATGTTGTTTATCTAACAACAAACATATATTTTCTATCATCAAACATCAAAATAAACCTATATTCATCAATGGCAAAACCCTAAACCTTTAATACTTTTTAAAATTAGTCCTTGGGCTTGCTAGATTATTGCAACGATTTTAAAAACATAGAAATCATTAAAAACGAGACAAAAATGAACTTACATGCACCAAGGATAGTTGGCCGAACCTTGAACCCTAACAAAGGATTTTCTCCTTTCAAATTTTCAGTGGAATTATAATAGGAAGAAGATGATAACTTTGTTTGGTTTATTTTACCTTAACTTATTTAATAAATTACAATTTTAACCTTGTTAATTAATCACTTAAAACACTTAATAGATGTTCATCTTTGTCCAATAACATTAAAAATGGTCTACTTACCACATAAGTACCTTTAATTTAAGATTCCATAGCTATTAAACACCTTTAACTAATAGAACTCCACTTTTCCGCTTTACGCGATTTAGTCCTTTTATCAAATTAAGCACTCAAACGATAAAATTTCTTAACGAAATTTTCACACAATCATACTATCATGATGTAGACATTAAAATAATAATAAAATAATCATTTTGACCTCATATTTGTGGTCCCAAAACCACTATTTTGATTTGACTAAAAACGGGCTATTACAACAACTATCGATACTTGGGATAATTTTTACTAGTATTTTTGAAAAGCACCGCTATTTTCTTGAGTATTGATTTTAGCTAAGAAACAAAATGTTGATTTGGTACCGATTTTTCATATAGTATCGATACTATGTAAGGAAAATATCGATACCCATGTTTCAGTATCGATTCCTACTTACTTGTTTTGGAAATTTTACTAAATAGACCCTATGCATGTTTAATTATTATTATAAGACCATTCGATGTATGTTCAACATGTATTAATGATTAATAAGAATATGTTTGGTCAAAAACTATGCAAATGTTAAAATGGAAGACGTACCCTTAATACTGAGTTCATTTGTTCTGTACGTGACATGAGACGGTGGTGTGGCATTGTAAACTCTAAATTATATAAGTTTTTTTTGTAGTTTATGACACATTTTTACTTAAAATATTATTAATTCTGAGTATTTAATAATTAATTGGGTGAATTTTGTTCATATTAAGATAATGGACATGATTTGGTAAAGAATGCAATTTTGTGCTATTTTGCATTAAATTTATACATAATTTAATTATTTTGCTATGTTTGACTGAATATATTGGCAACATGCATAGTGGATCCATTGGATATAGTTGGTATGCCATAGGATTTGTAACACCCCTCACCAGTATTCAACACTGGAATAGGGTTACGGATTGAATAGGGTTACGGAGCATTACCGGACTATAACAGCTCGATTGTGGGCCTTGTCGGAACAGTGGTTTTGGGACCACAAATTTGACGTATTAAAATTCATTTTTATTACATTTCTATGGTCTACAGTTTTATGAAATGATTTCGTAAAAATTTCATTCTCAAATTTTGACATTTGAGCACTCAATTTAGTTAAAATGACTAAATTATAAAAAGTGCAAAAGTTGAGTTCTACATGCTAGAGGTGTCTAATTGCTATGAAATTTTAAATTGAAGGTCCTTAGATGGTAATTAAACCATTTATTAAGTTTTTGGACAAAAATGGACATGGTGAGATAAAATTTCAAAGTTTTAAGTGAAGGGCATTTTGGTCATTTGGTAAATAAATGAATAAAAAGGGAAAATCAAGCCAAAATCTTGTCCATCTTATCCCCCTTGTGCCAAATATTAGAAGGAATACATAGCTAGGGTTTGGTCAACTTTCAAGCTCGATTGTAAGTCCGTTCTTGCCCCGTTTTTAATGCTCTTTACATTTTTGAAGTCGTTATCACTCGATCTATCTATTTCTACCATTAATTTAAGGAATAATCAAGGTCTAAGGTTTGACCCATGTTGGAAATTTCTGTATTTTGATGTCTAATGGTATAAAATGAATGTTTAATGTTAGATAAACAACTTTTACTAAGTGATTTTTCATGCAAATGCTTAAAAGAACCTATTTGAAAAAGTTATAAAATATGTAGTAAAAGTGTGTTTTAATGGAAATTGTGGGCTGTTATAGTTATAAAAATGGTGCAGCTAGGCTTGTACATTAAATAAATTGAACACGTTTCATTTTACGAGCCTAGGGACCAAAATGTAAATATGTCAAAGTTTAGGGGCAAAAATGTAATTTTTCCATAATAAGATTTTTGGATTGAATTGAATAATGTGAATAATAAATTAGTTAAATTTGCTATTATATATCAAGAGAAATGAGGTTCGGACCTAGATCGGGGGAAAAACAAAGTATTTGACGATTAGGTCCCATTTCTACTATTTTTGTACCGAGGTAAGTTCGTATGTAAATAATCCATTGTTATTTATGCTTTAATTACTTTAATATTGTATGAATTGTGATTTACTCTTCGAACATAATCGACAAAGTTCAACAAGCGAGAAATCCCAGTTGAACCTTAAGAATAGTTAGGATATAAATGTCATGACATTAGGGTTATTTGAGATTTCGTGTAAGACCATATCTGGGATATGGCATCGATATGAGATTTCGTGTAAGACCATAGTTGGGATATTGGCGTCGATAAGAGATCCCATGTAAGACCATATATGGGATATGGCATTGGTATAGTATTGTGTGTGCGAGATTCCCGAGTACCCTTTAGTATTCCAAGTGATTCAACGGGAAATTTTATGACTATGTCAAAGTTGTGAAAGATTATTACTATTGTAACACCCCATACCCGAGTTCGAGACTAAGACTGGATACGAGACATTACCATGCTTGAACTCATTTAAACATGTACTTATGGGCTATAAAATTTCGTCCCGAATTACAAACTTCTCTTTCTTAGTCAAATCAGACATTTCATGGGCCTACGAGGCCTTAGACTTACGTCCCGAAACTTTCGAAACTCATCTGGAAACTTTCTCTCCAAACAGGGGTCACACGTCCGTGTGACTTGGGACACGCCCGTGCACCCCTAGAACATGCCCGTGTCTTTCACCCGTGGTGGATACTGGCAAATCACACACAGCCTGGACACGTCCGTGGCCCCAAACCGTGCCTAAAACCCCAGCATTCTGCCAATGCCCCACGGCCAAGGCACACGCCCGTGCTTACCACCCGTGGTGCACACTGACTACCTTAACACGGCCTAGAGTCTAGACACACGCCCGTGTAGCTAGCCCGTGGCCTATTCTGACTTAAGATACAAAGGTGCATGGTGCACACGGCCTAGACACACGCTCGTGTGTCCATCCGTGTGGGCACTTAGAGGCTATTTACCAAGCCAATTGCCACCCTGAAATCAAGACCAAACTCATGCTCAATTCAGCAACTCAAGTATTACATCTAATATGAACAAGGATGCATACTTCATTGATAGATTAAAACATACATACTTAATCATTCATGACTCCTCTCTTTGGCCATATACAAAAAGAATGCTAAGCTTGATAGCCAACACTTTGGCTAGTTTTAAAGCATAACTCAAAATGAAATGTTTCCTATACATGCCATACTTAATATAAACAACTTGGCTATACCAAAATAGCGATTGATAGTGTGCTCCGAGCTCCGGTGACGATGATCCACGAGATTAGCTTGGCGGGACTACATGGAAAGAAAGAATAAAGGACGTAAGCATTTAGCTTAGTAAGTTTGCATGTAATTCTCATAGAAATATATTTGCTTAAAATTAACCATTCATCATAAACAATGGCATTATGAAATCTCAAGTATTTAAGCTTACTTACTCTTACTGATTCTTACATATCTCATGGTACTTACTATTCTCATGCTCGTACGGTAACAAGATACCTGTATCACTTGATCACATAGATCCGTATACTTTACTATGATAAGCATAATCTCAACTTCATCATTCATATTATGAATAATACTCTTAATTAACTCTGACTAGCATAAACTTTCTTACTTTCTCATTTAATCTTTACTCTTTTGCCTGATGAATTACTATGAATAACAGATGATACTAAATCTCAAAACACGTGTCTTGATGCCAATGCTATATCCTTGATATAGCCTTACATGGGATCTCTTACTTGGTATTGACGCCATGTCTTGACATGGGCTTACACGAAGTCTTCCTTATGAGTTCCCTTGGGAACTTACCATTTCCATGTCTCGACATGGTCTTACTTGGTATCTTTACTTGTCAATGCCGAGCCTTGGCTTGGACTTACATGAAATCTTTCTTGTTACTCACCAATGCCATGCCTTGGCTTGGACTTACATGGAATCTCTATCTCTTTATAGCTTTTCAATGCCAAGACTTGTCTTGGACTTACATGATAACTTTGCTTGGAGACTCAACAATGCCATGCCTTGGCTTGGGCTTATATGGGTCTTCATCTCATAATAACTCTTCAATGCCAAGACTGGTCTTGGTCTTACATGATAACTTGCTTGATTGCCGATGCCATGCCTTGGCTTGGTCTTATACGGACTTTCTCATTTCATGTGATAGATCGAGTATCCTAAGTAATTCCACTTCAATTGGGACTTTCTCATGCTTGATCTCATTGATTTCTTTGTTTAACATAGCATTAAACAATCTCATGGAATTTAAAATATATTCTAAATTATACTAAGAAATTTAATGATATTAATCATAAAGCTTAGAAAACATACAAACTTACCTCAATATACAAAATGTATGTAGATATGCAATTTAGTCCTCGACTTTGTTCTTGCCTCGGTTTCGATCCGGGCTTTGTTTTTCTTGATCTATAATAATAATTAGATCATTTAATACTCCTATTAACTAAATTGACTCTTAACTCATACTTTGGCAAAATTACTATTTTGCCCCGAAACTTTCTCTTATTTACACTTTTACCCCTAGGCTCGTAAAATGATTCTCATTTAACTTTCTTAAACATCATGCTTAGCTGATTCATTTTCTCTACTATAACAATCATCAATTCTCACTATTTCTAATAGGTATGACCAATTTTATAACTATTACAAATTAGTCCATACTATCATTTTTCATGAAATTCACTAAGGAAAAGATGTTTATCTAACATCAAACTCTCATAAACTTCCATAAAATATCATTTTACATGCATGATACACATGGGTAGATTTTTGAACATGCTTCTTAGCTCATCTTATAACTAAAAATAGCTAATTCATAATACGAGGACTCCAAAAATACGAAGAATATTAAAAAGCAGGGCTAGGATGACTTACTTGCAAGCTTCAAAAATTTGAAGAACCCTAGCTACTGAGTCTCCCCATTTTCGGCATAAGGAAGAAGATGAATGAAATTTTTATCATCTTTTTCCCATTTTAATCATTTAATTGGTAAATGACCAAAATGCCCTTCTCTTTAAAAATTTACAATTTACTAACTCATGTCCATTTTTTTCCAAAACTTATAATTTGGGAAAATTGCTATTTAAGGACTTCTAATTTATATTCTAAAGCTATTTCATACAAAAAGCTTCTAGAAACTCATATTTTGCAACTTTTGCAATTTAGTCCTATTTGATCATTCCATGTCAATTTCACAAAATTTCTACATGGATCTTTAATACTATCTGTAAACATGTCATAAACCTTAAGAACTCAATTTACTAACTCAGATTTGTGGTCTCGCACCACTATTCTGACTAGGCCCTGAATCGGGCTGTTACAATTATGTTGCAAGTTGGTACAGGTACGTACATAAAACTCATCTACTAATGAGCTTGATATGTGATGAATCCCTCGGTAAGGTCATGAAGGAGTAAGTTAAGATTAGAAGGTCTTGATACTATTTATGCCAAGTTTATCATGTATATTTGTATGATACTTGTGTGATTATAATGCTTATTATTTGCATAGGAACTTACTAATCTATATAGCTTACTCCCCTTTTCTTTTCCCTTGTTTTATAGTGTCACCAAGCCAAATCGGGGATCGGAAACTATCGGAGATCCATTCACACTATCAACTTAATATTTTGGGTACCATTGATTCTAATTTTTTGAGTTATGGCATGTATAGGGACTTGGTCATTTTGTTAAGTGTCATAATTGATTTAGCCAAATGTGATGGCTTATGTTGGTTGATAATTCATTTTGTAAATGGCCATTGAAATTGGCTAACATTGGTTTAAGTATATATATATATGCATATGATGATGCTTTTCATGGATGTGCGAGATTTGCATGGTTTGAGTTGATAAGTATGTGATGGTTGTATGTGATAAATGATAGCATGTGAATAAGGTATTGATATCTTGCTTGTGGCTGATTTGGTTGTATGTATATGCTTGGATTGGTGTTACTTGTTTTTGTGTAGGTTGGTGCAAGTAAGGGTGGCAAAATGGCTTGGTAAATAGCCTTATTTTTGTCCACACGGGTAGACACACGGGCGTGTGTCTAGGCCGTGTGCAACACACGGTCTACCCCATGGGCATGTGTTTCAGTCGTGTGTCCCCTGCATCTTAATTGATGCAAAACAAAATGTCCAAAATTGAGCACACGGGCAGAAACACGGGCATGTGTCTCGGCCGTGTGAGCTACACGGCCTTGGACACGGGCGTGTGTCTCGACCGTGTGAAGTCTGTACTTATTTTATGAAAAATCAGGAATATTAATTTGACCACACGGCCTAGCACACGGGCGTGTGGCACGGCCGTGTGGCACAAGTCAGAGAGCTCCCTATTTTGAACACAGCCTGTAGCACGGGCGTGTCTATGGGTCACACGGGCGTGTCCCTTAGACCACACGGGCGTGTGAGCCATGTAACATGAATTTTTTTTCTAAGTTTTGTAAAATTTTCTAAAGTTTTTGGTTTAGTCCCGAACCACTTCCCATACATGATTTGGGCTTCGTAGGCTCGTTTTAGGGACGATACGAATGTATGTGAAATTTTTTAAAATTGGATGGAAATTACGTCTCGATTTTGTACGTTTTCTTGTGTTTAAGTCTGGTAATGCCTCGTACCCTGTTCCAGCGTCGAATACGAGTAAGGGGTGTTACACGGACTTACGATACATTTAAATGTACATTTCACATACTTTATCAAATTTATTTCAAACATCAATCAATAACATTCATATTGTCCCTATTACGAGCCTACGAGGCCCTAAACATGCATTCAGGTTGGTTCGGGATTAAACCGATAACTCAGGAAAATTTTCAACACTTGCAAAATTTTTACATAAAACAGGGGACACACGTCCGTGTGGCCCGGCCGTGTGTCTCACACTGCCACTAGACACGTCTGTGTCACAAGTCGTGTGGATATTCGAAATGGGAGCACATGGCCGTGTCCCAGCCCGTGTTTGACTCGTGTAACACTTCTTACCCGTATTCGACGTCGGAACTGGGTAATATCGGGCCATAAACTTTTATTCAAACTTAAAACCTTTCATTCATATTCACTATGTCCCTTTTATAGGTCTACGAGACCCTAAACATACATATGAACTGGTTCGGGACCCAACCGGAAACATACGAAAACTTAGAATTTTTTTGCTTTAGACAGAGCCACATGCCCGTGTGGGAGAAGTGACACGCCTGTGTGGCATGTCACACACCTATGCTTCAGGCCATGTCCAAAATAGGGGGTATTCTGTTTATGACATTAGCAACTAACTAGAACCACGCGGCCAAGCCACACGCCCGTGTGCTAGCCCGTGTGACGAACAGAATTTTTCGCAAATTAGGTGCAGGGGACACACGGCCAGATTACACACCCATGTGGCAAATTGTGTGTCACACACGGCCTAGACACACTCGTGTGTCTACCCGTGTGGACAAATGCAAGGCTATCTACCAAGCCATTTGCCACCCTGAAAAGCAATCGCACTTAAACCATTTCAAGGCAACACACAACATGATAATAAGGAACCTCTAATAATCAAAATCAAGACATCCACACCTTAATTCCTCACTACATTCATCATGAATATACTTCACACATTACTCATTCACTTGCATGAGTTTGCACTTCATGAATTTCATCATCATTAACTTAAACATAACTTAACCAATATTGGCCAATTCCAATGGCCATTGACAAAATGAATCAAGTAACATTAATAGCAAACATTTTGGCCAACCAATATGACATAACAAAATAATCAAGTACCTATACATGCCATACTCAAAATAATCAAACTATACTATACCAAAAGAATGGCTTGATAGTGTGAGCTGAACTCTGACTTCCTACGGTCCCGAGTTAGCTTGGCGATACTACAAGGAAAGGGAAAAGAGAAGGGGTAAGCATAAAGCTTAGTAAGTTTGTATGCAATAAATAAAAACATAAATCTTATGATAACATTTATACAATACATTGAGTGATAATACATGTAACATCCTGAAATTCAGAATTTTATGTGTTGCATTATACCATGCGATAGGTTAGTTAAAATTATTAATTGTGTATGTTTTAAGGTCCTAAGAAGGCTCGGGGTTGAATTGGGCCTTAGCAAAATTTTTTATGTTTAAGCACCTTAAGGAGAGAAGGTAAGTGGCAGCAATGCTTATGGAAATAAGTGAGTAATTTGCTAGCATAAGTGAGCATATGGCAAGGAGGTTGTGGCGTCAAGTGAAGAGCATGGAGGGAAGAGGTTTGAATCCCACCTAGTGCAAATTATTTTGACTAATTTTTGTGCTTCTTCCCAAAGTGTCGGCCATGGAGGTAATTATGGTAAGGGAGACTTTTTAATTATGGAAAGATGGCTAAAGAAATATGGTATGGAGGAAAACAAGGGAAAATGAAGGAAAGAAATCAAAGGAAATGGATAAGGAAGGGAACATGTTGGCCGAATGCTAGGAGTTGCCTTGGGGAGGAATTTTTGGTCAACATTCATCTTTTGTAAAGATGATACACGGTTTTGGATAGGGGGATTGGAGAGCCAAATTTTCTTAGAGTCATTTTAGAAGTTTGGTGCATGAGAGGCATTTTCTTTGGTTTGAACATTTTGTGTTTCTTTTCTAATCTTTTTCTTTTGTCTTGCCGGAACACTAAAGCCATTTTGGGTACTTTCTTTTCCAATTTCTTTTCCCCTTGTTTTGGCCGAAACCTCCTAGTCCATTTGTTCATCATTCTCCCTTGTTTTGTCGTAACCCTCGATTCATTTGGTTCATCTTCTTTTGATTGTTAACTGAAACTATTTAGCATTCTTTTCTCTCCATCCTTTCTTTTCTTTTTGACACTTCTTCAACCATTTCACTATTTCTTTTCTTTCGTATTGGGTACTCTCTTCTTGACCGAATCAGTAAGTGACCTTATTCACCTATTTTCACTTCATTTTCTTTTCTTTCTAGCCGTATAAATGACTATCACTATTCGGTTGTGTATCTTGTTTCTAAACTGAAATGGTGTTTCCTCCTACTCCTTCACATCTTAATCATCCTCTTTTTCGTAGTGTGCTAAGTGGGTGGCCGAATGTCATCCTAGCCAATTCAATTCTAGCCTTAAGTTAATCGGAGGAAATCAGATTCAATATCGTTAAGGTAAGGAGTTTCTTTATGGATTATTTGATATCACTCATTATTCGATTAGTTGCTAAACAGAATAATAGTTTGGACTAAACGGTTATTATAGGGTCTAAATTGTTCGTTCTTATTCACTCGTGGATCCTTCGGAAATAGTGGTAAGCCTACTCCTATCACTAAAACAACTACTTTTTCTAATAGTAGTTTTCTAATCGAGATTTTTCCTACGGAGGCAAGTGGAACCGATTTGAAAGGACAGGCGTTTGTAGGAGACAAAAGGAGTGGTTTTTCTATTCCTACTCCTAAGTTCAAGCGTAGCGCGGTTTCGGCGATTTGAGATTTCCCACCGGGTTGTGGACCATCATCTGGTGAAAATAGACAAATCGTGGTCGCTCACGATACTAAGGGTAAGCGATTCAATAGATCGTTTGATTTAGATTTAGATTAATAAATCTCGTTTGTTGGATTAATCGAGTGTAATGGTGATTTAGGTGCCGACGATCAAGAAGGATTAATCCTTACCGTGATCAGGTGTGTAATCTCACACCGAAATCCCGTAGATTTATGATTCGATATCACGTTGGAAATAAGATCATTATTATTTATATGGTTAAAATTGTAATATGGCATAAACTGGGAAATTTGCTTAAATTACATTATTTCTATAGATTTTTCAAAATCGGTATTAAATTTGTTAGAATGACGAAAATGCCCCTATGGGTCGATTTACGAAAATGCCCCTATGGGCCGTATTGCTAGAATGGTTTAGTGGATCATATTACAAAGATCTATAGTTTGCCGATTTACCGTAATAAATTAGTGGATTAATGATTGTTGTACATATATGTGGATATTATGTTTAATTATGTATTATGCATGTTACATATTGCATGGGTTGGGAAAAATGATGAAGAGAAGTGTAGCCTGGTGGCATTGCCACAAAAATATTTATTATTATGTTTCATTATGATTTCGATGGCATGGCCACAAATAAAATATTATAAATGGTAACTTGCCTGCGAATTGGTGTGAACGGCGGGGTGGGTTGACTTGATCCCCACAGGTGTGATTGGCTGGTCGGGGGTGTGATGGATGGATGGGTTGGGTTGCATACATTGCATATATATATTCTGTTATGTAAATGGGCTTAGACAAGATGATGCTAAATGGGTTCAGGCCCAGTGGACAACGGTAAGGGGATTATACACTGAGTTCTAGTAACTCACCCCTTTTTCCTTAACCCTTGCAGGTAATGCTCAGTGAGGTGGACTTGGGCCATGGATAACTCGGTGGAGGCCATACTTCAGAAATGGTGTTTTTGAACTTTAGATTTCTATTTCCTTTTATTTTATTACTTTTACTATTTTTGGGTTTTTATGTTGTAATAAGGCCTCTGGAATATTTTTATTATTGCTTTATGTTTTGACGTACTTATTATATTTCTTGAATTGTTTTAAATGGGGATTTTTCTAAAAATTTAAGTAAAGGTTTTCCAAAATAGATTAACAAATGGATTTCATAACAAACTTTTACAAATATTTTAACTCAGAAATTTTCTTTCGAATTATCAACGATATTTTCAAAAGTCACGGTTTTATAAGATTACTAGTTCAAATTATCGATTTATCAATCAACCTTCGAGATTAGTTGTATTTTATCAAATATTTCAAATCAAACTTGTTTTTCTTGATTACAACAAAATAATACCTATTTTAGTACGAATCAAAAGGATTTTACACGTTTTTCTCATGTGACATGTCAGATCTGGTCATAACGTATGGGCCAGGTTTGGGGTGTTACATTTTATGGTATCAGAGCCCGGTTGCAAAACTCGGCTATGATTTGGGTTCAAAAGCTTTTCCAAAGTTGTTAAAAATTTTGATCTAAAGGAAGTATGGCACTACGGGTATCCGGCACCAAGTCAAGTAAGTTTATGTTTTCATTTTATGATTATTATGGTATGACTGTAGAAATACTCTAGAACTTTTAGCTTTAGGAGTTGAAACTATAGAGACTGAGACCTTAGGATACGTTTTGCGAAAATGACTTTACTTCCTATACTCCATAAAACACTGTTTAATTAACATTGAATAGTATACTGATTCATAAGACTTGTAATCAGATTAAATCGACATTAGTGAATATGAGCACTAGAAGACGTGGACGCGATAGACGTGGCTGAGGTGCTAGAGTTGTATCCGAGGCATCGGGACATATGCCGAAAATGGACGCACCTGCGTCACCTATGACTGAAGCTGGGTCACACGAACGAGTGAGAGAGGACGACGCTCTGTCCCAAGCAATGTTGCGAGTTCTAGAAAGGGTTGTTGGGGCAAGAACTGGGTTGGCAGCTCGTGGGTCGGTATCTGAACGACTCAGATTGAATGGGGCTAAAGTTTTTAAGGGTATTTCGGGTGTAGCCCCTAGTGTAGCAGAATACTGGCTTGAGGCAGTGGAGCGGATTATGGACGACCTGGATTGCACCACTGAGCAGAAGTTGAAAGAAGCTGTGTCATTGCTAAGAGACGAAGCGTATCAGTGGTGGCTCACTGTTCGGGAAGGCACTCAGGCTGATCGTATTACCTGGGAATTCTTTAAGACCGCATTCCAAGGAAAGTATGTTGGGGCTAGCTATGTGGATGCCCGAAGGAAGGAATTTCTGAATTTGGTCTAAGGAGGTAAAACTGTGGCAGCATATGAGGCGGAGTTTCTACGTTTGAGTCGGTATGCCCCAGGAATAGTGCCGACTGATTATGAACGCCGTGTCCGTTTTAAGGACGGGTTGCGTGATGAGTTACGGGTACTGATTGCCCCACAGAAGGAGAGGAATTTTGCCACACTTATGGAAAAAGCTAAAATAGCTGAAGAGGTTAAGCACTCGGAGCGGCAAAATCGAGACAGGGATAGGGGCAGGAACAAGAGAGACTCTGGGTACTCGGGTTTTGCTAGAGATTTTCAGAAAAAGCCCAGGAATGAGGAGCCAGCTCGAGCGAGAGTACAAGCTGCTACTAATCAGTTACAGCCATGTGTGGATTATGGAAAACTTCACTCGGGTGAATGCTGGAAGAGAACCGGTGGTTGTTTCAGATGTGGTTCCAAAAATCATCGGTTTAAGGATTGTCCACGATAGCCTGCTCATACTCAGGGGGTTCGTAATGATTTTGCGCAGCCAGCTAGAGGCGCTCAGTAGCCGCAGAGAGGCCGTGGGCCAGGTCGAGGTGGTAATGGCGTAGAACGAGGTCAGGGTGCACCGGGAAGAGGTACTGGTAATAGGGGTAACACAGAGGCGAGGCAGCCAGGGTTGGTCTATGCGATCAGACATTAAGAGGACGGCGATGCACCGGACGTCATAACTGGTACATTTTTCATAGTTGATGCACCTGTTACTGCTTTGATAGACATTGGATCCACCTATTCGTATGTTGCTTGTGATGTGTTTGGAACCTTGAACCTTAGATCTGAGATTACTGGTAGAGAAAAAACTGTGATTAGCCCATTAGGACAGTCGGTGGTAGTAAATAAGTTATTTAGGGATGTGCCCTTAGAAGTTCAAGGGGAAATATTTCTGGCGAATTTGATGGAGCTGCCATTCGGTGATTTCGACCTTATTTTGGGCATGGACTGGTTGGTGAAACACCGTGCGAGCTTGGATTGTGCTGCAAAGCAGATGGTGCTAAGAACTTCGGAGGGTAAGGAAGTGATGATGATAGGTGAAAGAAGAAACTATCTGTCTAATGTGGTATCTGCTTTAAAGGCAGAAAAGTTAGTGCGAAAGGGGTGTGGAGCGCTCTTAGCCTTTATCAGTGCTTTGGATGCCAAAGAGTTATCGGTAGAAAGTGTTAGAACGGTGAAAGAGTTTTCGGACGTCTTTCCCGAGGAGCTTCCAGGATTGCCTCCGGATCGGGAGGTAGAGTTTGGCATTGAGCTGTTGCCAGGAACGGCTCCGGTGTCCATTGCTCCTTATAGAATGGTGCCGAAGGAGCTAGCAGAGCTTAAAGCTCAAATTCAGGAATTGTTAGATCGCGGATTCATTTGACCAAGTGTGTCACCATGGGGAGCGCCGGTTTTGTTCGTTAAGAACAAGGATGGGTTGATGTGTATGTACATCGATTATAGACAATTGAATAAGTTAACGATCAAGAACAAGTATCCGTTATCGAGGATCGATGATCTGTTCGATCAGTTACGAGGAGCTTTTGTTTTCTTGAAGATAGACTTGAGATCGGGATATCACCAGCTTAAGGTCAAGGAGGCAGATATTCATAAGACTGCGTTTCGAACTCGTTATGGGCATTACGAGTTCTTAGTGATGCCGTTCGGGTTGACTAATGCACCAGCTACATTTATGGACATGATGAACCGGGTCTTCTAACCCTATCTAGACCGGTTTGTGGTGGTGTTCATAGATGACATCTTGGTGTACTCAAAGACTGAAGAAGAGCATGATTCACATCTACGAGTTGTATTGCAGATACTAAGGGAGAAGCAACTGTATGCCAAATTCAGTAAGTGTGAATTTTGGCTGATGGAAGTGACCTTTTTGGGGCATGTTGTGTCTACCGAAGGAATCAGAGTTGATCCCCGGAAGGTCGAAGCTGTGTTGGATTGGAAGCCACCAAAGTCAGTGGCAGAAATTCGGAGTTTTCTAGGTTTGGTTGGGTATTACATGCGTTTCATTGAGGGGTTTTCGTTGATTGCTGCACCCCTAACTAAGCTGTTGCGTAAGGGAGTATCGTTTGTGTGGTCAGACAAATAGCAAGAGAGCTTTGAGAAATTGAAGAAGATTCTGACAGAAGCGCCAGTATTGATTCAACCTGAGGCTGGTAAGGAGTTTATTGTTTATTGTGATGCGTCACACACGGGCTTGGGATGTGTGTTGATGCAAGGGGGAAAAGTGGTGGCTTATGCATCTCGTCAATTGAGGCCGCATGAGGTAAACTATCCCACTCATGATTTGGAGTTAGCTGCAGTGGTGTTTGCTCTGAAGATTTGGAGACACTATCTGTACGGGGAGAAGCCGATCATATATACGGATCATAAGAGTCTAAAGTATCTCCTTACCAAAAAGGAGTTGAACTTGAGGCAGCGGAGATGGATAGAACTGTTGAAAGATTATGACTTCTCAATCGAGTATCATCCAGGAAAAGCTAACGTAGTGGCTGATGCGTTGAGTCGTAAGGTGATATCAGATTTGAGAGCAATGTTCGCTCATCTCGACCTATATGAAGATGGTAGCTGTTAGCCGAACTTCGAGTGAAACCTGCATGGGTAAGCCAGATTAAGGAAAAGCAGTTGATAGATGAAGCGTTGGGTTCTCGACTTCTGCAAGTGGAAAATGGTGAGATAGGGGATTTTGAATTGAATAGTGATGGAGTATTGTGTTTCCGCGGAAGAGTTTGTATGCCCAGGGATTCAGAATTAAGGCAAATGATTCTGCGTGAGGCGCATAGTAGCCCATATGCTATGCATCCCGGAGGAAACAAAATGTACCGAGACCTCCGTGAGCAGTATTGGTGGCTAGGGTTGAAACAGGAGGTTACTGATTTCGTGAATAAGTGCTTAACATGTCAGCAGGTGAAGGCGGAACATCAATTGCCGTCAGGGTTGCTACAACCGGTGAAAATTCCATTATGAAAATGGGAAAGGATAACGATGGACTTTGTTAGTGGGTTACCCTTAACGCCTACTAAGAAAGATTCAGTATGGGTTATAGTGGATCAGTTAACGAAGACTGCTCATTTCCTACCTGTTCGTACGGATTATTCATTGCAGAAGTTGGCCAAGTTATATGTAACAGAGATCGTGAGGTTGCATGGGGTACCAGTGTCTATCATATCGGACAGGGATCCTAGGTTTACATCACGGTTTTGGAAGGCTCTACATGAAGCTTTGGGTACAAGGTTAAATTTCAGCACAGCATTTCATCCTCAGACAGATGGTTAGTCGGAGAGAATAATCCAGATTCTGGAAGACATGTTAAGGGGCTGTGTAATTGACTTCAGAGGTAGTTAGGAAGATTTTCTACCGTTGGCAGAGTTTGCATACAACAACAGCTACCAATCCAGCATCCAGATGGCACCCTACGAGGCGTTGTATGGTCGTAGGTGTCGTACCCCTACTTGTTGGACTGAAATGGGGAGCGGCGATTTTGGGTCTGAGTTGATCTCGGAGACGGAGGAGAAAGTTAAGGTAATTCGGGCACGGTTAAAAGAAGCTGATGACGAGATGTAAATCGGCGGACACGAAGCGTAAGGATATAGAATTTGCGATGGGTGATCAGTCTTTCTGAAGGTTTCACCTTGGAAAAAGATCTTAAGATTTGGACGGAAGGGCAAGTTAAGCCCTAGATTCATCGGACCATACCGTGTATTGAAGCGTGTTGGGCGGTGGCTTATCGGTGGAGTTACCTCGGAGTTGAATCGGATACATAGTGTATTCCATGTCTCTATGTTAAGGAGTTATCATTCGGATCCGTCTCATGTTGTACCGATGGAGGAAGTTGAGTTAAGACTGACTTGCCTTTTGAAGAGGAGCGAGATGCATTTTAGATCGAGATGTTCAGGTTTGAGAAGGAAGTCGGCACAGTTAGTCAAAGTATTATGGCGTAATCACGGATCAGAGGAAGCTACATGGGAGTCTGAGGAGACGATCCGGCAACAGTACCCTCATCTCTTTTAATCAAGTAAATTTTGAGGCCAAAATTTTCTTTAAGGGGGGTAGAATTGTAACATCTTGAAATTCATAATTTTATGTGTTGCATTATACCATGCGATAGGCTAGTTAAAATTATTAATTGTGTATGTTTTAAGGTCCTAAGAAGGCTCGGGGTTGAATTGGGCCTTAGCAAAAAATTTTATGTTTAAGCACCTTAAGGAGAGAAGGTAAGTGGCAGCAATGCTTATGGAAATAAGTGAGTAATTTGCTAGCATAAGTGAGCATATGGCAAGGAGGTTGTGGCGTCAAGTGAAGAGCATGGAGGGAAGGGGTTCGAATCCCACCTAGTGTAAATTTGTTTGACTAATTTTTGTGCTTCTTCCCAAAGTGTCGACCATGGAGGTAATTATGGTAAGGGAGACTTTTAAATTATGGAAAGATGGCTAAAGAAATATGGTATGGAGGAAAACAAGGGAAAATGAAGGAAAGAAATCAAAGGAAATGGATAAGGAAGGGAACATGTTGGCCGAATGCTAGGAGTTGCCTTGGGGAGGAATTTTTGGTCAACATTCATCTTTTGGTAAAGATCATACACGGTTTTGGATAGGGGGATTGGAGAGCCAAATTTTCTTAGAGTCATTTTAGAAGTTTGGTGCATGAGAGGCATTTTCTTTGGTTTGAACATTTTGTGTTTCTTTTCTAATCTTTTTCTTTTGTCTTGCCGAAACACTAAAGTCATTTTGGGTACTTTCTTTTCCAATTTCTTTTCCCCTTGTTTTGGCCGAAACCTCCTAGTCCATTTGTTCATCATTCTCCCTTGTTTTTCCGTAACCCTCGATTCATTTGGTTCATCTTCTTTTGATTGTTAATCGAAACTATTTAGCATTCTTTTCTCTCCATCCTTTCTTTTCTTTTTGACACTTCTTCAACCATTTCACTATTTCTTTTCTTTCTTTTCTTTCGTATTGGGCACTCTCTTCTTGACCGAATCGGTAAGTGACCTTATTCACCTCTTTTCACTTTCATTTTATTTTCTTTATAGCCGAATAAGTGACTATCACTATTCAGTTGTGTATCTTATTTCTAAACCAAAATGTGTTTCCTCCTACTCCTTCACATCTTAATCATCCTCTTTTTCATACTGTGCTAAGTGGGTGGCCGAATATCATCCTAGCCAATTTAATTCTAGCCTTAAGTCAATCGGAGGAAATCGGATTCAATATCGTTAAGTTAAGGAGTTTCTTTATGGATTATTTGATATCACTCATTATTCGATTAGTAGCTAAACGGGATAATAGTTTGGACTAAACGGTTATTATAGGGTCTAAATCATTCGTTCTTATTCACTCGTGGATCCTTCGGAAATAGTGGTAAGCCTACTCCTATCACTAAAACAACTACTTTTTCTTATAGTAGTTTTCTAAACGAGATTTTTCCTATGGAGGCAAGTGGAACCGATTTGAAAGGAAAGGCGTTAGTAGGAGACAAAAGGAGTGGATTTGCTATTCCTACTCCTAAGTTCAAGCGTAGAGCGGTTTCGGCGGTTCGAGATTTCCCACCGGGTTGTGGACCATCATCCGGTGAAAATAGACAAATCGTGGTCGTTCACGATACTAAGGGTAAGTGATTCAATAGATCGTTTGATTTAGATTTAGATTAATAAATCTCGTTTGTTGGATTAATCGAGTGTAATGGTGATTTAGGTGCCGATGATCAAGAAGGATTAATCCTTACCGTGATCAGGTGTGTAATCTCACACCGAAATCCCGTAGATTTATGATTCGATATCACGTTGGAAATAAGATCATTATTATTTATATGGTTAAAATTGTAATATGGCATAAACCGGGAAATTTGCTTAAATTACATTATTTCTATAGATTTTTCAAAATCGGTATTAAAATTGTTAGAATTACGAAAATGCCCCTATGGGCCAATTTACGAAAATGCCCCTATGGGCCGAATTGCTAGAATGCTTTAGTGGATCGTATTAAAAAGATCTATAGTTGGCCGATTTACCATAATAAATTATTGGATTAATGATTGTTGTACATATATGTGGATATTATGTTTAATTATGTATGATGCATGTTACATATTGCATGGGTTGGGAAAAATGATGAAGAGAAGTGTAGCCTGGTGGCATTGCCACAAAAATGTTTATTATTATGTTTCATTATGATTTCGGTGGCATGGCCACAAATAAAATATTATAAATGGCAACTTGCCTGCGAATTGGTGTGAACGGCGGGGTGGGTTGACTTGATCCCCACAGGTGTGATTGGCTGGTCGAGGCTGTGATGGATGGATGGGTTGGGTTGCATACATTGCATATATATATTCTGTTATGTAAATGGGCTTAGACAAGATGATGCTAAATTGGTTCAGGCCCAATGGACAACTGTAAGGGGATTATACACTGAGTTCTAGTAACTCACCCCTTTTTCCTTAACCCTTGCAGGTAATGCTCAGTGAGGTGGACTTGGGCCATGGATAACTTGGTGGAGGCCATACTTCAGAAATGGTGTTTTTGAACTTTAGATTTCTATTTCCGTTTATTTTATTACTTTTAATATTTTTGGGTTTTTATGTTGTAATAAGGCCTCTGGAATATTTTTATTATTGCATTATGTTTTGACGTACTTATTATATTGCTTGAATTGTTTTAAATGGGGATTTTTCTAAAAATTTAAGTAAAGGTTTTCCAAACTAGATTAACAAATGGATTTCATAACAAACTTTTACAAATATTTTAACTCGGAAATTTTCTTTCGAATTATCAACGATATTTTCAAAAGTCACGGTTTTATAAGATTACTAGTTCAAATTATCAATTTATCAATCAACCTTCGAGATTAGTTGTATTTTATCAAATATTTCAAATCAAACTTGTTTTTCTTGATTACAACAAAATAATACCTATTTTAGTACGAATCAAAAGGATTTTACACGTTTTTCTCATGTGACATGTCAGATCTGGTCATAACGCATAGGCCGGGTTTGGGGTGTTACAATACAAGTTCTCAAGCACTTGGCATAACTTACTCATGCTTACTCTTACCAATTATACATCGAACTTATTTCTAATGCAGTACTCATGAATACTTGTATCACTCATCACATAACTTTAGCACTTTTACAATCATGAATACAAACTTAGCTCATTATCATCTTTTAACATGAACTTAAGTCTTTTCATCTTTTACATGAACTTAACTCTTTACCCGTTGAACCATTTGGAATATCGAAGGATACTCAAACTCATCATACATGTAACATGATGCCAATGCCATATCCCAGATATGGTCTTACATGGGATCACATCTTGATGCTAATGCCATATCCTAGATATGATCTTATACGTGATCTCTTATCTCGATATCGATGCCATGTCCCAGACATGGTCTTACACGAGATCTTCCTTTCGATGCCGATGCCATGTCCCAGGCATGGTCTTATATGGGACCTTCCTTTCTTACGGTGCTGATGACATGTCCCAGACATGGTCTTATACGGGACATTCCTTTCTTACGTGCCGATGCCATGTCCCAGACATGGTCTTATATGGGACCTTCCTTTCTTACGGTGCCGATGCCATGTCCCAGACATGGTCTTATAGGGGACCTTCCTTTCTTACGGTGCCGATGCCATGTCCTAGACATGGTCTTATACGGGACCTTCCTTAGTCTCGCGTCGTGACATTGGTATCCTTGCTATTCCTAAGGTTCAACCGGGATTTCAACATCATAGATCTTCTTGGTATTCTCATAAAAGCATCATTAATCGATTTCATAAAATAATATACATCTTTGTGCATTAGCAAACATCTTAACACATAATAACATGACATTGAATTATTACACCCAAACTTACCTCGGTACCAAAATATGTTTATTGGTTCGATTTAGTCTACCACCTTGTTCTTCCATCGGTTTCGGTCCGGACTTCGTGTTTCTTGATCTATAATGATAATTTTGCTTATTTAATGATCACATTGGCTAAAATAACTCATGACTCATACTTTGGAAAAATTATGATTTTGCCCCTAAAATTTCACTTATTTACACTTTTGCCCCAAATATCATAAAATGATTTTTATTCAATTTCCTTGTATTTTAAGCTTAGCCGAACCATTTTCATAACTGCAACAGCCCACAATTCCCACTAATTCACACCTTTATGACAAATTTCATGACTTTTACAACTTAGTCCTTTTCATGAATTTTTCATGAAAATCACTTAGAAAAAGATGTTTATTGATACGGGCACGCCCGGGGCACCAGCGTTTTGCAAAGTGACGAAGCTCGGATCAAATGCCCCAAGTACCGAGAAGCTGATATGCACTTTGGTGCATTTCCAAATCGAGCCGGATTAGTCCATTTGGGCTTGATTTGAGCTCACTGAGCTCGTTCACTCATTGAAATGCTGTTTGCTTTTAATTTAATGTTTTAAATAAATTGAGTAATTAAATTTATTAATTTTTCCTACATCAAATTAAATGTGTCTAAATGATTAATTTAGTGTTGGATTTAATTTGTCTAAGCCTAAATTAATTTGTCACATTTTATTGCAAGCTTTTAAGATGTTTTTAAGATAAAATTAATGTGCAGATTTTTCTACTTAAATAGGGGGCTGCCGAATTTAGTATGTGTGCTAAATGTGAATTTAAGTTGTACTAAGTGTCTATTAAGATGTCATGAACGTGTTTAATTTATGTTCAGCTGATTTGGAGTGTTTTAATGTGAATTCATTCCCTTTTATAGGTCAGCCGAATGTGCATGGAAGCATTAAAGAGATACATGCACCTAGGTGCATTGTACCTAGCCGAATACATCAAGGAACCTAGGAGGTGCATGGACGGCTGGAAGCATGCATCTTGGCTGTTCATTTTTGACTCTCATGACACCCATAAATCCATAAAGTCACCAGCCCATTTAAGACCCCAAGGTGGCTGAATGTCTTCCAATGCACATCAAATTCGTTTCACATTTGCTGCACAAATTCAAGGCTGTTCGGTTGCTAATTTTTCATCAAAAGGTGCTATTTTAAGAGCCAAATTAAGGCAAGGAACGTACCTAGCTGTTGCATGCATCTTTGAGGGCTTTAAAATACATTTTTCCCTTCTAGAAAGATGGCCCTTGACGTTCCCCAAAGGCTGCTCATGAACTTGGACGAATTTGGGACAATTAACCTTCTAGAAAACCGTCCATTGGAGTCCCTTTGTTGTCCAAATTCGTTCAGCCATTTCCTTCTCCATTAAGCTGACTTGAAAATGTCCCAAAAGGCTAAATTTACACATCCAAGAGGGCTGCTCACGTTCTCCTTTATTGCTGATCATTTTTCAGCCAAGAGAAGCACTTTAATGAGCTCATTTAAGCTTAATTGATTGAACCTAGTCTTTGCCCTTTCACCACATGCAATTGCCCTTCTAGAAACCGTCCAAAACGCTACCAATCAGCCAAATTTTTCCAAGGAGTTTAAGGGCATTATTCCAGAATTTTCCAGCAATTATTAGTTGAAATTAACTTAGCTATTAAGCTAATTTTGTGACCATTCGGCTAGCACTTTTAGTTGCCTATAAATACTTGTTATTTTCATTAGTTATGTTAGACTCTTTTGATTATTAAAGTTTGATATATTTTATGAACTTATGTTCTTGAGTGAGTTTTATCTCCTCTTCGTTTTGCATGCAATTTCGATTTCGACTTATCAAGCTTGCTTGTGGTGTCAATCGTATTCTTCCATTTTATTATACCAACGGTTCTTATCTTTGTAGATAACGGGTCTTGGTCCCCCATCGATTCCATCCTTTCCACCTTAAACGTTATAGAAACTGGGGTGACACATCTTTGTGTTGAATCGTTTCTTGTTTAAGTCCTATTCTCCATTTCCACCAAACTATCAAAATATCACCTATCCCTTATCCATCTTCCTTTCTAAAAACCGAACATATCCTTCTCCTTATCCGAATCATTCCCACACTTAAACACCTCCATTCCTAACTTAAGCCATCTTCTAAACTAATTCACTTAAGCTTCTGCAAACTCCTCCGTATCTTCCTATTATTTTCCGAAAGGCTTATCACCTCCTCGTAGACGATTGGGCACTTGCATACATTTCGACTCTTCCCGAGGCGGACTGTATCATATGGTATCAGAGCTACCAAACGAGGAGTTTTTGACGATGTACGTGAAGCCGAAAGTTAGTTCATTGTTTGTAAAAAAAAATTAAGTTGTAATTTTTCGTTCTCTTTGTATTATTTAATGTAGTTGGAGTAAAGAAAAAGAAAAAAACAAAAATTCAAAAAAAAATCGAAGTAAAAAAAACAAAAAAAAAGTGTGAAGTTTTGCAAGTTTTGCTTTGTTTACATACTCTTCTGCTATCCCCGATCCTCAAAGCCACCACTCTAGTCTCATCTTCCTACCCGGACCCTCAAAATTTTTCTTCTACCCTATTTTGGTTCCTCCTCATTTTTAACCCAACGCCACCCACCCTTAATCCATTTGCTTTCTCTTTGTTTTAGCCAACCCGTACACCTAACGTTTACCCTTGTTACCCACTTTGAAGCCGACCCTCAAGCCGTGATGAGTCTATCGAAACGAAATACGAAATTGTGAGACGAGATTGAGCGGTAAAAGGCACGAGTGCTACATTAAAGAAAAAGCCTTTATACGAGTGAAAACACGAGTGTGAGTGATTTTTCTTTGTGAGTGACTTGTGAGGTTTTTGTGGTAAGGTACTTTAATTTTTGTCTGTTTATTTCTTTTGTTTATAACCGTTTCTTTTTCAGCAACAAAATGTTACAAGAAGGGTTCTCAGCCGCCGACTTCCAATATTTGTTGAGTGAAATGGAAAGCATGATCGATCGAAAGATGTCATCAAGTCGGAGAACGGAGTCAAGTTCTTCACCGCGATATACATCCAAAAACTATTCACGAAGAGACTCTTATCAAGACTCATGTTCGTTGAGGTTTTCGAGACGGAGAGAAGCAAGATATGAGTTTGAATCTTTTCGAGGCGACTAACGAGAAGAAAGCCATAAATACTCATCCATGAAAGATCGTTCTCGAAGTAATTCCCATCATGACTCGTATTCAAGGCAAATCAAAACAAATAACAAGTTTGAAGCCTTTTACGGTGACGACCAAGAAAGCATGAGTTATACATCTTATGATTCCAAGAAGTCCCGTATGAAGAAATTTTCATGAGGAATTGATCAAGATATCTATGAGAACATCACCTCGATCTTAGAGTCAAATCCTTCTATTTTCAATTCCTTTGAAACATCTTATTATTGTAATAAAAATGAAAAAGAAAAATTAAAAGAACACGAGAGTGAAAAAAAGTTCGTGAGAGAGAAAGAAATAGAAAAAGAAATTGAGGGAAAAGAAAATAAAAATGAGAAAGAAGAAAAAAAGATTTAGAAAGAAATTGAGATAGAAAAAGAGAGCGTTGAAAAAGAAAAAGATCTTGAAAAAGAAACAAGAGAACAAGATGAGCAAGAAGAAGTGAGTGTTGATTTAACTAACTCTTTAGACTTTTGTTCTTCTTCTATTTCTTCATTTCAGGTTCCCGACGTATCTCACGATGATCTCCAACTTCAATACCTTCCCGAAGAAAGGCGTTTTCATTTAATTGAAGAAGGTAAGGAAGGTAAGTGCTTTGATGAGATTCAGTCTTCAACAAATTTTCATAATGATTGTGATTATGTGGATAATACTGTTGATTGCCATCCTCTGACCATTTTTGATGCTTTAAATGATGGTAAGAAGAGTTTGTCTACTAATAATCAATGTGATGCAAAGTATGAAGGTGAAGAGACACATATCAAACAAGTACAAGACGCGAGTAAGTATGACGATGAATTTTCTCTTAATCCCAATTTGTTTGACTGCGGGTATTATGAGATTTGTTCGAAGTCTAATACGAAATCTTTGAGTTTTTGTAAATCAGTTTTGAAACATGTTAAGAGATTTGATCGATCAATTTTGAGTTTGCACAATTCATATTGGTTTAACATGTTTGTTTCATCGAAACCATTGTCCCATCTTGACTTAAATAGTCAAACCTATGTTTTTAAACTGGGAATTTGTTCTGATTTGCGTTGTGGGAAATTCATGTATCACCTGGTAAGTTTGAAAGACTACTATCTTTTTGATACTTGGTTTTTGAGTAATGTGGCGAGATTTGTTTATTTTGTTTTCAATTTTTATTCGCTCTTTAAAAAAATTTTGTTGTTGTACATGGAATTCGTGTACATGGAGTTCCCATTTCGTTTGGAAAAGATTGATGCGCGAGCAAAGCCACGACTACACTACGATTCTGAGGAGCGAAGGTTTGTGCTAACGGAGAAAGGTAAAGTCGATAATTTTCTTTCTACTTCTGAAGGTAAGACACTTGAGACCTATGAATTCCTTTTGTTCTCTTCTGATGGTGATCAACATCATGTTAATGATTTCATTTTTGCAAAACATTTAGATCATGAAATGCTTAGCCGTTCTAATTTGCTTGCTTATGATTTATCTGTTTCGGATATTGAAAGAATACATGATGCTGAATTCATTTTTGTAAAGCATTTAGATCTTGTTATGTCCAAATGTTCCATTTTTCCTTTTGATGGTCTATCTGCTTTAATGATTGATGAAAAGATACTTGTGTTCAATAATCGTTATAATTCATGTGCAAGTGATTTTGTATATCCCTCAATACAAAATTTGGTTGTTTCATGTCAAGTATCAAATGCACTTTTTCATCTATTTGCTTGTGACGATCATATATATCATTTGATGTGTTACTCGCATGATAATGTTGTTTTGAGGACTCTGTTAAAATCGTACGCATGTTTTGAAGTCTATTCACTTTTGTTGCAAAAAGTTGATAAGGCTTTGTTACTTTTATCTGATAAAGTGTTTATGCCCGTGTGCGTGCAAACTAGTAGTTTTGTTTTGCTTATGTTTGGCTTGCACGAATGTTTGTTAACTTGTGGTTACCTTTTTCAGGTACTACGATTATCATCCGTCCTGTTTGATCGAGGAAAGTCGAGCAAGGAGAATTTTGTTCGAGACAACCAATAGGTCAATTCGAGGACGACTCGTCTTGAAGAGGGGAGGGATGATACGGGCACGCCCGGGGCACCAGCGTTTTGCAAAGTGACGAAGCTCGGATCAAATGCCCCAAGTGCCGAGAAGCTGATATGCACTTTGGTGCATTTCCAAATCGAGCCGGATTAGTCCATTTGGGCTTGATTTGAGCTCACTCGAGCTCGTTCCAGCTCATTGAGCTGTTTGCTTTTAATTTAATGTTTTAAATAAATTGAGTAATTAAATTTATTAATTTTTCCTACAGCAAATTAAATGTGTCTAAATGATTAATTTAGTGTTGGATTTAATTTGTCTAAGCCTAAATTAATTTGTCACATTTTATTGCAAGCTTTTAAGATGTTTTTAAGATAAAATTAATGTGCAGATTTTTCTACTTAAATAGGGGGCTGCCGAATTTAGTATGTGTGCTAAATGTGAATTTAAGTTGTCCTAAGTGTCTATTAAGATGTCATGAACGTGTTTAATTTATGTTCAGCTGATTTGGAGTGTTTTAATGTGAATTCATTCCCTTTTATAGGTCAGCCGAATGTGCATGGAAGCATTAAAGAGATACATGCACCTAGGTGCATTGTACCTAGCCGAATACATCAAGGAACCTGGGATGTGCATGGACGGCTGGAAGCATGCATCTTGGCTGTTCATTTTTTACTCTCCAATGACACCCATTCATCCATAGAGTCACCAGCCCATTTAAGACCCCAAGGTGGCCGAATGTCTTCCAATGCACATCAAATTCGTTTCACATTTGCTGCACAAATTCAAGGCTATTCGGTTGCTAATTTTTCATCAAAAGGTGCTATTTTAAGAGCCTAATTAAGGCAAGGAACGTACCTAGCTGTTGCATGCATCTTTGAGGGCTTCAAAATACATTTTTCCCTTCTAGAAAGATGGCCCTTGACGTTCCCCAAAGGCTTCTCATGAACTTAGACGAATTTGGGACAATTAACCTTCTAGAAAACCGTCCATTGGAGTCCCTTTGCTATCCAAATTCGTTCAGCCATTTCCTTCTCCATTAAGCTGACTTGAAAACGTCCCAAAAGGCTGAATTTACACATCCAAGAGGGTTGCTCACGTTCTCCTTTATTGCTGGTCATTTTTTAGCCAAGAGAAGCACTTTAATGAGCTCATTTAAGCTTAATTGATTGAACCTAGCTGCTGCCCTTTCACCACATGCAATTGCCCTTCTAGAAACCGTCCAAAAAGCTACCAATCAGCCGAATTTTTCCAAGGAGTTTAAGGGGCATTATTCCAGAATTTTCCAGCAATTATTAGTTGAAATTAACTTAGCTATTAAGCTAATTTTGTGACCATTCGGCTAGCACCTTTAGTTGCCTATAAATACTTGTTATTTTCATTAGTTATGTTAGACTCTTTTGATTATTAAAGTTTGATATATTTTATGAACTTATGTTCTTGAGTGAGTTTTATCTCCTCTTCGTTTTTGTATGAATTTTGATTCTGACTTATCAAGCTTGCTTGTGGCGTCAATCGTATTCTTCCATTTTATTATACCAACGGTTCTTATCTTTATAGATAACGGGTCTTGGTCCCCCATCGATTCTATCCTTTCCACCTTAAACGTTATAGAAACCGGGGTGACACATCTTTGTGTTGAATTGTTTCTTGTTTAAGTCCTATTCTCCATTTCCACCAAACTATCAAAATATCACCTATCCCTTATCCATCTTCCTTTCTACAAACCGAACCTATCCTTCTCCTTATCCGAATCATTCCCACACTTAAACACCTCCATTCCTAACTTAAGCCATCTTCTAAACTAATTCACTTAAGCTTCCGCAAACTCCTCCGTATCTTCCTATTATTTTCCGAAAGGCTTATCACCTCCTCGTAGACGATTGGGCACTTGCATACATTTCGACTCGTCCCGAGGTGGACTGTATCATTTATCTTACATCAAACTTTCATGTTCTTTAACTAAACATCAAAATACATACATGTCATGCATGCGTAAATTTTTGAACATAAACCCTAGCTCAAAATATAGCTAGAAATAGTTAAACCGAGCTACGAGGATCTCAAAAATATGAAGAACATTAAAAACAGAGTTAGAAGGTACTTACAATCAAGCTTGAAAGTTGAAGAAACCCTAGCTATGGTGTCTTAGATATTTTTGGCTAGCATGGAGAATATGGACATGGATTTTGACTTCTTTTTCCCTTTTTAATTAACTTATTAACCAACTAACCAAAATGCCCTTATGGTCCCTTTCTTGAGATTTTTCCTTCCCATGCCCATTTTTGTCCATCTTGATATATAATGGTCTAATTGCTAAATAAGGACTTCTAATAACTTTTCTAATGTTATTTCATTCTTGAATCTTCTAGAATCTTATATTTTTCCATCTTTGCAATTTAGTCCTCGTGAATAAATTGACCACTAATTTATAAAATTTCTTCATGAAATTTTCACATAATCATGCAAACATGTTATAAGCCTCATAAAAATCTTAAAACACATATTTCTACTTCGGATTTGTGGTCTCGCAACCACCATTCCGACTAGGCCCTAAATCAGGCTGTTACAACCCGTGTAACTCTCTGACTTGGGTCACACGGCCAACACACACGCCCGTGTGCCCTAAAAATGACCATACACGCCCGTCTTCCAGGCCGTATACTAGGCCATGTCAATCCTGTAGGGTATACTGACTTATGCCACGGCCAAGTCACACGCCCATGTGTGAGGCCGTGTGGAGCATACTAACTTGGTTTCTAATTCAACACAAGGGGACACACGACCGTGTAACCTGACCGTGTGTCACACACGGTTGAGACACACGCCCGTGTCTCTACCCGTGTGGACAAAAATAGGCTATTTACCAAGCCATTTTGCCACCCAATTTGGTACACACCTACATCAAACCAATTGGCACCAATACAAGGCATAAATAAGCATTCTATTAACCTTATTCAAGCATAATTCCTATCATCTCAACACCATCCAATACAAACATATCAATACCATAATATACCATTCAATTTCATACTAAAACTCACTTGCGCAACACATCTACATGCACTATTTCATCTAAACATTCCTTTACCTAGAACCACAAGCATACCATTCTCAAATTCAACCATTAGCTACTCAAACCAATAATCCACAATCAATCCTTCATCAAGCAATACAAACCACATGTAACACCCCAAACCTGGCCCAAACATTACGACCGAATTTGGTATGTCACAGAGAAAACCATTTTGAAAATCCCTTTAGCCGATTTGAGTTTTGATGAAAACATCTTCATTTTCAATTATCTTGCTAAAACCATACTTGGTTTTTTTAAAAATATTTATTAAGTCAAGTTGTTACAGTTTCAAATGTACCGATGGCACTTTAAAACATTTTGCGTTTGATTTGAGAAAACATGTGCACCCATTTTAATATTATTAAATAGTTTAAACAAAATATTCAAAACATGTAAAGATAATAAAAATAATCCTAGGAGGCCTTATTACAACTTGATTAAAACAAAACCAACAATAAAAATAAAATAACTAAAATCCAAGTTCATTAAATTCAAATCCCTTTGCATGGCCACCTCGAGTCCAACCGGCTCCTCAACCGCCATCTACGAGTCACTGAAAAATGTTAAAGGAGAAGGTGAGTCACCAAGACTCAATGTGTAACCCTTCCCCAATTTAGTGCAACAACATACACAATTTATAACAAATTAACATGCACTAAATCATGCACCCAACCTAGCCATCCAAACACCTTTCTCTACCCCGTGTGGTACCAAACCACTGGTGGTGACAAACCACTGGTGACTTATAGTCATGAAATCCGTCATATTGTGGTGCCAAACCACTGGTGGTGCCAAACCACTGGTGACCGTAGTCACAAATCAAATGATGGGGCCAACCCATCGTGTGATACCAAATCACTGGCGTCGATCCCATAATATAAACCGTGGGGCCAACCCACTATGGTGCTAAGCCACTGGGACGAGATGCTATGAGGTGCCAAACCTCTGGAGGTGCCAAAGCTCTGGTGACCGTAGTCACAATGTGGTACCAAACCACTGGTGTCCGTCGACACGAATATCACTGCCCCCTCCTCTCATCAACCCACATTAGTCCATGATATATATATAACAGAATTCATGCCAACATGTATTTAAATCGCATATACCAAATATGCCATGCTTTCCAAAAGCATCAAATAGTAAACTCATACGAACAGAGTCTTACCTGAATCATCGCTTATATCGTTATGGTATTAAATCCAAAGCTACATAAACCAAGATCTAGCATACACAAACATTTAGTACGATTAATTAATCATAAAGTGTGTATGTACACACTGATTCTAACGCTAACTCTAAACCCCCAAAGAGTCAATCGGCCACCCTTGCTTTCTTGTCCCTATATTGGCCAACCACAAGGTTAGTGCCATGGCCTATTTGGCCAAACCAAAACAATTGAAAAGGGTTCCTTGTGAACCCGAAACCTTACAAAGCGTCTTTGAATACTAGCCACCACCCTCAAAGTGCTTTTGCTTCCTAAATCGGCAATCATTAAGTTAATAGCCTTGGCTTAATCGAATACCAAATAAAAATAGATCCTTACCACCTTACCCCAAAACCGATTGATCAGAGATGATGGACTCACTTGCTCGCTTCCAAATCCTGAAGGCCCTATGACATATCGGTTTCAACATGTGATTAGCACCCTTAACAACAATTGCCGAAACCAACTCTTACCTTTGTAAAAGTCGACGAGAGAACAGAGAGGAAGAAATAGCCATTCGGCTAACACACTTACCTACCCAAACCGATTTGGAAAACACCAAGAAGGGATCACCCCTTGCTTTGATATTCGGCCAAGGCTACACCAAATAGAGGAAGGAAAATTCGGTACACCAAGGGAGTAGATTCGGCTATGATTGTTCAACACAATCAATCAAGGTTCGGCTTGTATGGAAAAAGAGAAAGTAAGAAAGTGAAATAAGAGTTTCGGCTAAGGGTTTGAGAAGAGAAAAGAAAGAAATAGATGGGAGATTAAGGTATAGGAGATTCGGCCAAGGTTTTAGAAAAGAGAAGGGTTTTCGGGTTTGAGAGAATGAAAAAAGAAAAAGAAAAGATGGAAGATGAGAGAGTTTGGGAATCAAATGAAGGATTTTGGCACTCTACCCCATATACTTGCCGTCCCACTCTATCAATCAAGGAGTTCAAATTTTTGGCAATCACCTAAAATTCCTCTTGGCCAATTGTTTAAAAATATTCAAAATAATTTGAATACTCAAATGCCTATATTTTCTCTTTGCCATCTTTTGGAATTAATCAAAATAAAATCCAATTAATATCTAAATAATATCCTCATTATCCTTATTATCAAAAAGAGTTTGAAATGAGAAATTCTCTCCCCTATGCCGTCCCAATTAAGAGCAAAAAGAGGGGTTTCATGACTCGAACACAAGCTCCCTTGCTCTCCTGTGGCGTCAACTCCGACTCTTAAGTGGCCTTCCTTTTGCCACTTTTCCAAGGCCATTCTGTGTCAAAAGTTCCCTCTTTTAACCTTGTAACCCCTACTTGCTAAGGCTCCCTACCTTTAAAGCTTATAAAAATATTTTCCCACTATTCCGAGCCTACTCAAGACCCCTAATTAAGCCTTACTACACCACAATTAATATCACAGCAATACAAACACAAGAAAAATAATTCAATCACAAATAACCCCACTTTTAGGATGTTACAGTTCTACCCCCCTTAGAATAATTTCGTCCTCAAAATTACCTGATCAGAAGAGGTGGGGGTATTGCTGCCGCATCACATCCTCGGGTTCCCACGTAGCTTCCTCTGCACCATGGTTTCGCCATAGCACTTTCACCAAAGTCTTGATTTCCTTCGTAGAACTTTGACATCTCGATCTAGGATCCGAATCGGTTCTTCCTCGAAAGATAAGTCGAGTTTACCTCAATCTCGCCACGGGGCTGGCGTGAGATGGATCTCGACCGATACCGTCTCAAAGATCGACACATGAAAGGCGTCATGAATCGACTCAACTCTGCCGTGACTCGGTGATAAGCTACCGGTCCCACTCGCTTCACTCATCGTATATGGCTCCGATGAACCTTGGGCTTAGCTTCCCTTTTCGCCCAAATCTCAATACCTTCTTCCAAGGTGACACCTTTAGAAAAACTTTATCTCCTACTGTATACTCCATTTCCTTATGCTTAAGATCAGCATAAGACTTCTGTCTATCTGACGCTTCCTTGAGACGAGCTCGAATTACCTTAACCTTATCTTCCGTTTCTGTCACTAACTCTGGACCCAAAACTTGTCGTTCACCTAACTCCGTCCAACATGTAGGAGTACGGCACTTTCGTCCATACAGTGCTTCATATGGTGCCATCTGGATACTCGCTTGATAACTATTGTTATAAGCAAATTCTGCTAACGGTAGGTACTCCTCCCAACTACCACTGAAATCCAAAACACAACCTCTCAGCATATCCTCTGAAATCTGAATGACCCTTTTCGATTGCCCGTCAGACTGTGGATGGAAAGCTGTACTGAAATCCAATCGTGTACCCAAAGCTTGATGCAATGCTTTCCGAACCTTGAGCGTAAATCTCGGGATCCCTATCCGAGATGATTGATCTTGGCACTCCATGCAACCTCACTATTTCGACACATACAGCTTAGCTAACCAAGTGAGTAATCCACTCTCACCGGGATGAAGTGAGCTAATTTAGTCGAGACGGTCCACAATCACACAAAGCTGCGTCCTTCTTCTTTGGGCGTGAGGGTAGCCCACCGACGAAATCCATAGTGATCCTTTCCCATTTCCACCGAGGATCTTCTTTGGTTGAAGTAAACCCGATGGCAACCGATGTTCAGCCTTAACTGTTGACACGT
Source organism: Gossypium sturtianum (assembly GCA_025698515.1). Classification (NCBI taxonomy): domain Eukaryota; kingdom Viridiplantae; phylum Streptophyta; class Magnoliopsida; order Malvales; family Malvaceae; genus Gossypium; species Gossypium sturtianum. Next base: position 83,564,876 of record CM046943.1, read on the forward strand.
CGGACACCTTCCCACAAACTCGATTACCTCGCGCTTCAACCACAGCCACCAAGGCCGCCTACGCAAATCCCCATACATCTTGCTTCCTCCGGGATGCATAGCGTATGGGCTGCTATGTGCATCTTGGAGAATTCTTTGTCTCAACTCTACATCCTTCGGCATACATGCTCGTCCTTGAAAACATAGTACACCATCACCGGTCAAACTATACCCCTCTAACCCACTTTCTTGAACTTGCAACCTCCTTGCATTCAAACTATCATCCACCAATTGCTTTTCCTTAATCTCCTCAATCCAAGTTGGCTTAATTTGTAGCTCTACCAACAGACTTCCATCGTCATATAGACTGAGGTGAGCAAACATCGCTCTTAAGTCTGTCACGACCTTCCGGCTCAACGCGTCAGCCACCACGTTAGCTTTGCCCGGATGGTACTCAATTGAACAGTCGTAGTCCTTCAACAGCTCAATCCATCGACGCTGCCTCATGTTTAAATCTTTTTGGGTCAAAAGATACCTCAGACTTTTGTGATCCGTGTAGACTATCGACTTCTCCCCATACAAGTAATGTCTCCATATCATTAGAGCAAAGACCCACTCTTTGCTAACTCTAAGTCGTGAGTCGGATAGTTAACCTCATGCGGTCTTAACTGACGGGATGCATAGGCCACTACCTTCCCTTCCTGCATCAACACACATCCCAAACCGGTATGGGATGCATCGCAATAAACCGTGAACAATTTTTCCCGCCTCGGTGTACGGAGCTGGAGCTTAGTCAAAATCTTCCTTAGCTTATCAAAACTTTCTTCTTTGTTTCTCCGACCAAACAAATGGAACTCCTTTTCTTAATAACTTAGTCAACGGTATTTGTGATTAAAGAGAACCCTTCCACAAACCTTCGATAGTACCCCTACAGACCTGAAAGCTTCAATTTACGCCACCGACCTAGGCGGTTTCCAATCCAACACCGCTTCAACCTTACACGAGGGTCCACTCTAATCCCTTGGTGACACTCACGTGACCCAAGAAAGCCACCTCCCTAAGCTAGAATTCGCACTTACTGAGTTTGGCATATAACTGATTCTCCCTCAATACTTGTAGAACTATACGCAAATGCCTGTCATGCTCCTCCTCCGTCTTTGAGTAAACCAATATGTCGTCTATAAACACCACGACAAATTGATCCAAGTACTGCTGAAACATCCTATTCATTAAATCCATGAATGCTGCCGGCGCGTTGGTCAACCCAAACGGCATCACTAGAAACTCGTAATGCCCATACCGAGTACGAAATGCCGTCTTGTGAACATCAACCTCCTTCACCTTAAGTTGATGATAACCTGACCTAAGATCTATCTTCGAAAACACCGATGCACCTTTCAGTTGGTCAAACAAGTCATCGATCCGGGGTAAAGGATACTTATTTTTTATCGTTAACTTATTTAACTGGCGGTAGTCTATACACATCCGCATCGAACCGTCTTTTTTCTTGACAAACAAAATAGGTGCTCCCCACGGAGATATGCTTGGTCGAATAAACCCTCTATCCAAGAGCTCCTGAATTTGAGCCTTCAGCTCCACCAACTCCTTTGGTGCCATTCGGTACGGTGCTATAGACACAGGTGCCGTTCCGGGTAACAAGTCTATACCGAATTCAACTTCCCGATCTGGAGGCAGACCCGAAAGTTCTTTTGGAAACACATCAGTGAATTCCCCTACCGTTCGGACCTTCCCCACTGTTGACTCCTTAGCCTCCAAGGCACAAATTCGAACTAAAAACGCCTCACAACCCTTCTTGACCATTTTCTCAGCCTTCAAAGCAGATACCACGTTAGATAGGTAATCTCTTCTATTGCCTATCATGACCACTTCATCACCCTCAGCCATCTTCAGAACCATGCGCTTAACAGCGCAGTCCAACCTTGCTTGTTACTTAACCAACCAGTCCATTCCAAGAATCAAATTGAACTCCCCAAACGACAGTTCCATCAGATCAGCCAAAAATACTACCCCTTGGAGTTCTAGGGGTACATCTCTATATAGCTTGTTCACAACTACAGAGTGACCTAGAGGGCTAATTACTGTCATCTCCCTAGAAGCAGTCTCAAAGTCTAAGTTCATAGTCTCTACCACACTACTAGCAACGTATGAATGCGTCGAACCCACATCAATTAATGCAACATATGGAAGACCAAAAATTACGAACGTACCGGTTATGACGTCCGGTGCGTCTCTCCTCCTCTCGGCGCCTTGTCTGCGTAAACTAAACCAGCCGCCTTGCCTGCGTGTTGCTGCCCCTCTTCCAGAATTCCGCGACCTCGATTAGAACCATTACCTCCTCTACCATTACCACGACCCCCTGCGTGGTGGTCCTACATTTCTAACACGAGCACGATTCGACCTCCGGTGATTCTTAGCTAACTTCCGAGGACGGTCCCTTACGGTGATCCAATGATCCATATTCAAAACATCCCTTATCACCGGTCCAACAACCTCCCCAATGTGATTTCCCCAGCGATTACAGAGCGGTCTCGATTAGCGACCATGGGCCTCCTATGCGATTCATCCCACTCTGCCTAGCCCTCTTACTGCGCATTACTACTCGATCCAGACGACCCAAAGCCTCTTTTACGCTTATTCTTGTCATAGTTCGTCTCACGGATTCCTTGACCCCTTCGGCTACCTTAGCCTTTTCTGCGAACAGCAAACTCACGCTCTGTTTGTGGAGCAATCAACAACCTTAATTCATCCCTAAGTCCGTCTTCAAAGCGGACACACCGTTCATGTTCGGTAGCCACGATGCCTCTAGCATATCGACTCGACTTTAAGAACTCGCTTCATACTCGAATCTTGACTTATTTCCTTGTACCAATCCCAAAAAGCTTTCCTCACGAGAATCGGTGTAGCTGGTGCCCATACTTCTTCTTACGATAAGCGGCTTTGAAATACTCCCAAGTAAGATCATACGCCATAGCACCATCCCGAACCGTGAGCCACCAGCGATATGACTCCTCCTTTAGAAGTGACACGCTCCTTTCGACTTCTCCTCATTTGTCGGATCGAGATCGTCCATGATCCTTTCGATCGATTCTAACCAATATTCCGCGCGACTGGTGCCACTCCCGACACACCCGAATACCTCACTCCGTTGGATCGAGTCGCCGGAGAACGATTTTCGAGCTCCCATTCCTCCACTAGCTCCAGCCACCATCTCAAGGACTCGCAACACGACTTGCGTCTTTGCCTCACCACCGATCGATCCTGCTCCTCGGCTCCAAAAGTTGGGGGGGTGGTGGTGGCGGTGGTACTTCATTCTCCGACCCTTGACCCGACCTAGCGGGTTCGACACGGTCATCCACGCTTTACCACGTCCATGACGGCCACGTCCTCTAGAGCTCATTCTAACTATCGCGCTTTAATCTGATTAAGAAATTTTTATGGATTAGTGCTTGTTCCACTTTGTTATCTGCGAAGAAATTTTATAAAGAGAGTTTAATAGAAATTCTTTCGATCAATCAAAAGTTTAAGTCCTCTATCCTAGTTTACACAGAAGAGCACATCTATTCCCTAATATCTTTCATACTTATTCACTCATCCCAGGGGTAGTTTTGTCTTTTTCCTACAGGGGTGTTTTCGTAAATTTCCAAAGTCAGGGTATTATTTATTGTGTTTGGCCTATGACCGAGTCCTCTTGGTTAGGGTGAACCGAAGCTACGCACCAGGGAGGAATCCCGCGAAGAGGAGGTGAGTCACAAGGACTGCTTAAATACCAAGCTCTTCCGGATCCAATCCTAGACATGCGCACAGGGGTTACCACACCCTAACTCGGCGACTTGATCGTAGGTTTGTTTAATTACGCAAAAAAAATCTTATGTCTTTTGTTGGAGTGGGCTAGTCCTAAAATTCAAATGCCTATCATACTTTCTACGTCCCATACCTACCATTCTACCAATAATAATCCACACAGAAGTTAGAGGTACTTACCTGGGCGGATTGGTGCCGGAGACTCGCTGCCATGCTGTCTAAAACAAAAACCATTTTCACAAGGCCTACCAAAACATTTTGGGCCTTGGGCCCCCACAGCCGAGCTTTGAACTGGGCTCTGATACCAATTTGTAACACCCCAAACCCGGCCCAAACATTACGACCGAATTTGGTATGTCACAGAGAAAACCATTTTGAAAATCCCTTTAGCCGATTTGAGTTTTGATGAAAACATCTTCATTTTCAATTATCTTGCTAAAACCATACTTGGTTTGTTTTAAAAATATTTATTAAGTCAAGTTGTTCTGAGTTTCAAATGTACCGATGGCACTTTAAAACATTTTGCGTTTGATTTGAGAAAACATGTGCACCCATTTTAATATTATTAAATAGTTTAAACAAAATATTCAAAACATGTAAAGATAATAAAAATAATCCTAGGAGGCCTTATTACAACTTGATTAAAACAAAACCAACAATAAAAATAAAATAACTAAAGTCCAATTTCATTAAATTCAAATCCTTTGCATGGCCACCTCGAGTCCAACCGGCTCCTCAACCGCCATCTACGAGTCACCTAAAAAATGTTAAAGGAGAAGGTGAGTCACCAAGACTCAATGTGTAACCCTTCCCCAATTTAGTGCAACAACATACACAATTTATAACAAATTAACATGCACTAAATCATGCACCCAACCTAGCCATCCAAACACCTTTCTCTCTACCCGTGTGGTACCAAACCACTTTGGTGGTGCCAAACCACCGGTGACTTATAGTCACGAAATCCGTCATATTGTGGTGCCAAACCACTGGTGGTGCCAAACCACTGGTGACCGTAGTCACAAATCAAATGATGGGGCCAACCCATCGTGTGATACCAAATCACTGGCGTCGATCCCATAATATAAACCGTGGGGCCAACCCACTGTGGTGCTAAGCCACTAGGACGAGATGCTATGAGGTGCCAAACCTCTGGAGGTGCCAAACCTCTGGTGACCGTAGTCACAATGTGGTACCAAACCACTGGTGTCCGTCGACACGAATATCACTGCCCCCTCCTCTAATCAACCCACATTAGTCCATGATATATATATAACAGAATTCATGCCAACATGTATTTAAATCGCATATACCAAATATGCCATGCTTTCCAAAATCATCAAATAGTAAACTCATACGAAGCAGTCTTACGAATCATCGCTTATATCGTTATGGTATTAAATCGAGCTACATAAACCGGATCTAGCATACACAAACATTTATACGATTAATTAATCATAAAGTGTGTATGTACACACACGATTCTAACGCTAACTCTAAACCCCAAAAGAGTCAATCGCCACCCTTGCTTTCTTGTCCCTATATTCGGCCAACCACAAGGTTAGTGCCATGGCCTATTCGGCCAAACCAAAACAATTGAAAAGGGTTCCTTGTGAACCCGAAACCTTACCCAAAACGTCTTTGAATACTAGCCACCACCCTCAAAGTGCTTACGCTTCCCTAAATTGGCAATCATTAAGTTAATAGCCTTGGCTTAATCGAATACCAAATAAAAATAGATCCTTACCACCTTACCCCAAAACCGATTGATCGAGAGATGATGGACTCACTTGCTCGCTTCCAAATCCAGAAGGCCCTATGACATATCGGTTTCAACATGTGATTAGCACCCTTAACAACAATTGCGAAACCAACTCTTACCTTTGTAAAAGTACATGAGAGAGAACAGAGAGGAAGAAATAGCCATTCGGCTAACACACTTACCTACCCAAAGCGATTTGGAAAACACCGAGAAGGGATCACCCCTTGCTTTGATATTCGGCCAAGGCTACACCAAATAGAGGAAGGAAAATTCGGTACACCAAGGGAGTAGATTCGGCTATGATTGTTCAACACAATCAATCAAGGTTCGGCTTGTATGGAAAAATAGAAAGTAAGAAAGTGAAATAAGAGTTTCGGCTAAGGGTTTGAGAAGAGAAAAGAAAGAAATAGATGGGAGATTAAGGTATAGGAGATTCGGCCAAGGTTTTAGAAGAAGAGAAGGGTTTTCGGTTTTGAGAGAATGAAAAAGAGAAAAAGAAAAGATGGAAGATGAGAGAGTTTGGGAATCAAATGAAGGATTTTGGCACTCTCCCCCCTATACATGCCGTCCACTCCTATCAATCAAGGAGTTCGAATTTTCGGCAATCACCTAAAATTCCTCTTGGCCAATTGTTTAAAAATATTCAAAATAATTTGAATACTCAAATGCCTATATTTTCTCTTTGCCATCTTTTTGGAATTAATCAAAATAAAATCCAATTAATATCTAAATAATATCCTCATTATCCTTATTATCAAAAAGAGTTTGAAATGAGAAATTCTCTCCCCCCTATGCCGTCCCAATTAAGAGCAAAAAGAGGGGTTTCCGCGACTCGAACACAAGCTCCCCTTGCTCTCCCTGTGGCGTCAACTCCAACTCTTAAGTGGCCTTCCTTTTGCCACTTTTCCAAGGCCATTTCTGTGTCAAAAGTTCCCTGTTTTAACCTTGTAACCCCTACTTGCTAAGGCTCCCTACCTTTAAAGCTTATAAAAATATTTTCCCACTATTCCGAGCCTACTCAAGACCCCTAATTAAGCCTTACTACACCACAATTAATATCACAGCAATACAAACACAAGAAAAATAAGTCAATCACAAATAACCCCACTTTTAGGATGTTACACCACATCACAAAATGGCATTAGTACACACACATATATATATATCCCCAACTAAGCCAAATAGGTGAACTTAAATGGCCATATACAACATTATATACATAACATTTATAAGGCAACACAAATGGCCAAATTCATAACAACACAAATACCAAAATAACCAAAGTCCCTATACATGCCATATACATAAAATACCAAAGTTCATAGGTACCAAGTCAATAGTAGGATAGTGTGACGATGTCTCTTACGATCCCCGAATCCGAGCTAGCTTTGAAATCACTATAAAACATAGAAAAATAAACAACGTAAGCTTTATAGCTTAGTAAGCTCGTATGAAATAAAATCGATATAATCATAAGTACATAATTCAACAATTGATTATCAATACATGAATTCACATCAACTAACAAAACTTTCAATTACTTATTCACAAAACTATATATTTTTTTCACCATTTCTTCGATCCAAAGCTAATAAGGTTTCTCCACATACCTGTACCATCTCATACAAATCTCATTCTCAACCACATCATTCATTTACCTATTGAACCATTCAGAATAGAAGTCGAATACTCAATAGTCTCGCACAATAAGTACCTATACCATGGCTCGAAGCCAAATCAAGGTAACTTATATCCGAAGTACTGATATCATGGCCCGAAGCCAAATCAGCCGATATTCATGGCAAGAAGCCAAATCGGTATAACTCGCACCCGAAGTGCTAATATCATGGCCCGAAGCCAACTTAATGTATCCCATAATGACATGTCACTAGTTTCCTAAACTATTCCTAAGGTTCAACTTGGATTTCGAATACCGAATTACCATCGAGTCATTGATGAAATTATCCGAAGTCTCGTATTCACAACTTAAACCATATCAAAGCATTTAAAATACATTTATAATGAAAATTATCACATACGAACTTACCTCGGATGTGAAAACGACGAAATAAGTCAATTACTCGATAACTTTAGTTTTCCCTCGATCTAGATTTCCGCTTTTCTTGATCTAAATATATTCAAAATTAACTTATTTAAAAATCTCTCTATTCAATTTAATCCAGAACACAAATTTAAGCACATTTACACTTTTTCCCCATAATTTCACAACTTTTACAATTTAGTCCTTATTTCACAAAATCACAAATTCATGAAATTCAAGCATAACCCATGTTAGCCAAAATTCAATTAGGTCCCTAGCAGCCCACATTTTTCATTTATTTCACATTTTAACCACTAAATTTACACATTTCACAATTTAGCCCCCAATTTGCATTTTCACTAAAAATCACATTATAAAACTTGTATATTTCACAACAAACATTCATAATCTATCATTAAACATCTAAACACACATGTATTCATCAATGGAATCATTCAAATTCTTTAACAATTTTGCAAAATAGTCCCTGGGCTAGCTAGACCTAGTTGCAACGATCTCAAAAACATAGAAATCATTAAAAATGAGACAAAAACAGACTTACAATTAAGCAATGAAGTGGCCGAATGCTTGAACACCAAAAATGTCTTCCCTTAGCCCTAGTTTTTGGTTTCAAGAAGATGAATGAAAGAATAATTTCATTTGTTTTATTTAATTATACTTTAATTACTAAATACCAATTTTAACCTTAAAAATATTTAATAACTACACCAAATACCACTCCACTTACCTCCACTATCTCATAAATGGGTTAATAACCACATAAGGACCTTTACTTTGAAATTCTATAGCTATTTGACACATATAACTAATAGCACACAAGTTTTACATTTTACACAATTTAGTCTTTTGTATCAAATTAAACACTCAAATGATAAAATTTCTTAACAAAATTTTCACACGATCATACTATCATACTGTAGACATTAAAATAATAATAAAATATTTATTTTGACTTCAAATTTGTGGTCTTGAAACCACTATTCTGATTTAACTAAAAACGGGCTATTACAGGATTTGTGGGTACTCACCTTTATTTGTGACATTGTGAGCATATGGCTCTAGGTGGAATGATTTGTTTGGAGTAGATAAGGGAGTGTTGAGCATGATTCTCCACTCAATGGATTATTTGAGACGCTATAAGGGAGCGTGTGCTTTGGCCCGCTCAACTCGGTGGACTATATTTGATATTTGTGGGAGTTTAGAGATCCGTTTATCCGATGTATGATCACTTGATTAAGCCATGAGAAGTGTATACCAATTTGTTTATGTGTGATTTTTGCTATATCAATTAATGATTGAAAGCCATGAATAATTGATTTTTGGTATTGAAAATGCTTATGGAAATTAAATTGACATGTTTAATTATTTGGCTGACAATTGGTGAATAATTGATTGTGAATTAAGCATGAATTGGAAATTAATTTACTAGTCATTTTTATTAACATTTACTGAGCTTTTTAAAGCTCAGACCCTCAAAATTCGTGTTGATAATCGTTGGGATTGAAGAGCTGAGGAGCCGAGCAAGAGAGTTCCAAGAGATTTAGGCTTGGTAGAGACTTTATTATACATTTTAGAGACTGTAATCTGGCATTGTGGAACTCTCAAAAATTAGGTTGATTTTTATTGTAATTGGACTTTGGACATTGGACATTTATTTTGGATGGTTTTATGATAATTTGGAGGCATGTTTGATAACATGGTGTATTTTTGCTTGATAACACGATGATTGATAACACGGTGTGTGAAGCATGAAATTTATGCTAAGGATTGTTTAAATGAAGCTTCCATAGAGTGGTTTACTAGCAACTAAGGTACGCCACTTGTTTGATTTATTCGATGTTTGATGTCTAAATCTATTTAATTGAGGCTTAATTGATGTCAATAAATTCAATTGAAGTTGTGTGTATATGTATGTTAGTTAATTGTAATGAAATCGGGTTAAATTGGCCATTTAAATATGAAAAATCAAGTTTTAAAATGAGTTTTTCGCAAAAATAGGTGTAGTGGTTTTCACACGGGTGTGTGCCTGTCCACATGGGCATGTGAGGGGTTGCACATAGGCATAAGGGTAAGTAACACATGTGTGTGTGATCTGCCTAAAAGTTTTTCATGATGCAAACACAGTCATTTAATGACACATGGCTGTGTGGGTTTTTGGGGGTTTGAATTTTTGTCTTTTTAAATTGGTATTCTAATTTGTTTATGTTACAATTTAGTCCTAAAAATTGATTAGTCTAATTAGGACCCTAAATGCTAAGGAAAATTGGTAAAATTTTAGGTAAAATTCGATATAAAAACACTTAATTTCTAACTCGGAATAGGTCTCGATAGTTTGTATCTGTTACAATTTAGTCCATAATAGTAAAACTTGAATTAGACATAGCAAACGAACTCAATTTAAGCTAAAAATTTTAGGCTTGCATAATTTTGACTAAAAGAAGGTCGGTAAATGTTTAGATCTAAAACTGGGTTAAGTTATACCATAGGTGATAAAATGACAAAAATGCCCTTAAGTTAAATTACGTAGGAAAAGTTTAAAATTGGCTCATAATTTGCTTCCGTATTAATAAATAACTAATATTTAGATAAGATTGAGGTGTTATAAGGTCGGGGTGTGTCTTAGGTGGTCATTAACCGGGGAGTCACTTAGGTGGCTAATGTAACGCTTTGAATTCGAGCCGGCCTGTCCTGGTTGGGTTTTGGGTGTCACAGAGCAGCTGTAAGAATGGAGGAAGCCTCAACGATTAGTCACTATACTTATGAAAGAGTTTCTTCTTCCTTTTTGTTCTTTCTTAATTATTCAATATGTTTACAAATTGCTTTGTTGTTTTTTATCAACAATGGTAGTTTAATTCTGTTTAGCTAGGATGATTGCATCAATTCAATAAAGTTTATTTAAATAATGTTATGATGTTCTGTGCCTCAGCTGGTCATGTTTTCAATTAAAATCATGCATGTATTTCATTCATTAAAATGTGATTGAATGCATTAGAATTAGTTGTTTAATCTGACCCAGATTGTGGTTAATAGACACAATAATTGAAAAGTGCATGCTTAATTTATATCTAACCCTGAACAAATTAAGGTTCGTAATAGCTTGAACGAGTTTTATTACCTTGCATAGCTTTTAGGTTTATCTGAATAAATTGTTTCAAACTGACCCAGTCCTTGTTACTTCACATGAATTCTAAGAAACCTTTAGTTAAATATGATTAGTAATATGCATGTTTTTCTAAGTAAAAGATTTCGAAAGGACTTAATATTGGTTTCAAGCATATGAAAGATTGAGTTGCCATGGAATATTTCTCCGGAACATTATTAGCATGATGAGAATGAACTAAGTTAATTGATGTGATTATCCTAGCCTATTCATGTTATTATTGTTGAAATCTTGTGAATTCTTTTGCTAAGTCTATCCCATCCATTTTATTCATTCATCATACTTAGATTAATTTGCATTAAGGATCATTTTGCATTTAGTTATTTATTTTTTACATCACACCACTTAAAAATTATTGTGTTTTTTTTACCAAATTGTTAACTTTAATTTTACAATTAATTGATTAACATACATAGGCCTTGTAGAGACGATAACTCTTTTACTTACTTATTACTTGATAATGACTCTGTACACTTGCACAAACCACGCATTATAAGTTTTTGGCGCCATTGTTGGGGACTGTTGCCTTAATAATTTTTGTGAAATTATTCTTTGCAATTTGGTTTTTATGTTATTTTTATTTAATTCCTAAATTTACTAATTAATTATTTATTCTTTTATTTTTTTGTGATTTCTTTTCAGGTCTTCATGAGCATAGATCGAATCATCAATTTATTCCCTGTAGACCCTGAAATAGAGCGGGCATTTAGACAAAGAAGACGAGAAAGATTAGCCTAGAGACAAGCCACAGAAATGGACCTTGAGAATCAAAATAATGTTCGAGGGAATGGAGCCGCTAATGTTTGTAATCCAATCCTTATTTTTGATGATAGGGATCGAGCTATAAGGCAGTACGATGTGCCATGTTTTAATGAGCTAAATCCTAGAATTAAGAGACTGGAGATCGAGGCACCGTAGTTTTAATTGAAGCCTGTGATGTTTTAGATACTTCAAACAATAGACCAATATAGTGGAATGCCCATAGAAGATCCATATGTTACCTTCGATTATTTATAGAGGTGAGCAATTCCTTTAAAATGCCCGGTGAAACTAAAGACACATTGAGGTTGAAGCTGTTTCCGTACTCGTTGCGAGATCAAGCACGAGCATGGCTTAATTCGTTGCCACCTCATTCAATATCAACTTGGTAAGAATTAGGTAAACGCTTTCTAGTAAAGTATTTCCCACCTAGCAAAAATGCTAAGTTGCAGAATCAGATCACCACTTTTCAACAATTGGATGACGAGTCCCTATACGAGGCGTGGGAAAGATTTAATTAGTTACTTTATAGATACCTTCACCACGGAATTTCGCATTGCATCCAATTCGAAACATTTTATAATGGTATCAATGTACACACAAGGTTGATGGTAGATGCTTCTGCAAATGGTGCTCTCTTGTCGAAGACTTATAATGAGGCTTACGAGATCTTTCAGAGAATACCCAGTAACAATTACCAGTGGCCGACAAATAAAGCAGCTTCATGAAGATGAGTAGTCGAAGTACATGAAGTAGATGCTCTTACTTCACTCTCAGCTTAGGTATCTACTATCTCTTCAATGTTAAAATAGTTTACTACTAACGATTTAGATTATGTTGCAGCTCAGCCACCAATCCACTACCAAGGAGGTGGACTGGACAACAATTACATGCAACATAGATCAAATCAACCTCTTGGTTTCAATCAACAAGTTCAAAAACCACCGCAAGTTGAACCTTCCAATAATTTGGAGAATTTGTTGAAGGCATACATTGCTAAAAATGATGCTTTGATTCAAGGCCAAGCAATAACATTGGAGAACCTGGAAAATCAAGTGAGACAATTAGATAATGAGCTTAGAAGCAAACCCCAAGGTGCTGTACCAAGCAACATAGAAAATAATTCAACAGCTGAGTCTTCTAATAATCTTGAGAACCTATTAGAAGCATACATGGTGAAAAATGATGTAACTTTGAGAAATTTGGAGAACCAGATGGGGCAGTTATCCAACGAACTTCGAAATAGACCACAAGGAGCTTTGTCCAGTGACACAAAGAACCTAAGAAAACTGGGTAGGAGAATCGCAAAGTGGTCACTTTACGAGGCGGAAGAACTTTGGAACCCAAGGAAGTTTAGGTTGAAGATGAACCTCTCAAGAAAGAGGAAAATTAACCAACAGTTAAAATTCATTCCAGAGAAGCCAAATTCTACTAATTCTAAAGAGGTAAAATCTAAACTAATGAATTCTGATAAGCTAACACCTTCGTTAGATGCAGATATATTACCTCGAAAGAGCTGTTCATTCCAACTCAAAGTTTCACAACCTCCATATCCTCCTAGGCTCTAGCAACATAAGTAACAATGGGATACTCAATTCAAGAGAATGTTTGATGTGTTAAAACAACTACGTATCAACATTTCGTTGGTGGAAGCTTTGGAGTAAATGTCGAACTATGCAAAAGCTATGAAGGAATTTCTATCTAAGAAAAGAAGACTTGGGGCATTTGAAACTGTAGCCCTGACTATAGAATGTAGCCTATTTTTTAGAACAAGCTGCCTCCTAAGTTGAAGGATCCAGGAAGTTTCACCATACTTTGCAATATTGGAGAATCCTATTTTGGTAAGGCTTTGTGCGATTTGGGATCGAGTATCAACTTGATGCCTATGTCTATGTTTAGACTATTAGGTATTGGCAAGGCCAGACTGACTACAATTACACTCCAAATGGTGAATCGATCTTTAGCATACCCAGAAGAAAATATCGAGGATGTATTCGTACATGTTGATAAATTCATATTTCTTGCTGACTTTATTATCTTAGATTTTGAAGCAGATAAAAAAGTACCAATCATCCTAGAAAGGCCTTTCTTGGCAACCGACAGGACGATAATCGATGTATAGAAAGGTGAACTCACCATGTAACAGCCCGATTTTGGGCCTAGTCGGAACAGTGGTTTCGAGACCACAAATTCGACGTAGTAAAATTCATTTTTATTACATTTTTATTGTCTAAAATTTTACAAAATGATTTCGTAAAAATTTCGTTCAAAAATTTTGACATTTGAGCACTCAATTTAGTTAAAAGGACTAAATTGTAAAAAGTGCAAAACTTGAGTTCGACATGCTAGAGGTGTCGAATTGCTATGAAATTTTAAATTGAAGGTACTTACATGGTAATTAAACCATTTGTTAAGTTAGTGGACAAAAATGGACATGGTGAGATAAAATTTCAAAGTTTTAAGTGAAGGGTGTTTTGGTCATTTGTAAATAAATGAATAAAAAGGGAAAATCAAGCCAAAATCTTGTCCATCTTCTCCCCTTGTGCCGAAAATTAGAAGGAAGACATATCTAGGGTTTGGCCAACTTTCAAGCTAGATTGTAAGTCCGTTCTTGCCCAGTTTTTAATGCTTTTTACATTTTTGAAGTCGTTATCACTCGATCTATCTATTTCTACCATTAATTTAAGGAATAATCAAGTTCTAGGGTTTGACCGATGTTGGAAATTTGTGTATTTTGATGTTTAATGGTAGAAAATGAATGTTTAATGTTAGATAAACAACTTTTACTAAGTGATTTTTCATGAAAATGCTTAAAAAGACCTATTTGTAAAAGTTATAAAATATGTAGTAAAAGTGTGTTTTAATGGAAATTGTGGGATGTTATAGTTATAAAAATGGTTCGGCTAGGATTGTACATTAAATAAATTGAACACATTTCATTTTACGAGCCTAGAGACCAAAATGTAAATATGTCAAAGTTTAGGGGTAAAAATGTAATTTTTCCATAATAAGATTTTTGGTCTGAATTGAATAATGTGAATAATAAATGAGTTAAATTTGCTATTATAGATCAAGAGAAACGAGGTTCAGACCTAGAACGGGGGAAAAATAAAGTATTTGACGGTTAGGTCCCATTTCTACTATTTTTGTACCGAGGTAAGTTCGTATGAAAATTAATGAAAATTAAATCGACCACACGAGCGTGTGCCACGACCGTGTGGCACAAGTCAGAGAGCTCCCTATTTTGAACACGACCTGTAGCATGGGCGTGTCTAAGGGTCACATGGGCGTGTCCTTTAGACCATACGGGCGTGTGAGCCTTGTACCATGAAATTTTTTTCTAAGTTTTGTAAAATTTTATAAATTTTTCGGTTTAGTCCTGAACCACTTCCCATACATGATTTGGTCTTCGTAGGCTTGTTTTAGGGACGATACGAATGTATGTGAAAAGTTTTAAAATTGGATGGAAATTACGTCTCGATTTTGTAAGTTTTCTTGTGTTTAAGTTTGGTAATGCCTCGTACCCTATTCCGGCATCGAATACGGGTAAGGGGTATTACATTTAGTGGTATCAGAGCTACAGTTTAGTCGATTCTCGAACTAACGTAGTGTGTTTAAAAGTCTAGCTATACATGCCATAAATGAACTGTGATAGTGTGATGACTCCTGACAATTTTAAAATGTGTTTTTATATAGTAAATGGATCCCAATCGAGCTAAGGCTGATGAAGTTTAAAGTAATGCGCCGGCTCCTGCTTAAGGGGCAGCACCGTCTGATAGTAGACCTCCCACAGTTAGTCAGGGAGAAGGGGGTAGGGAAGCCTTTTTCCACATGATGAATGAGTGGTATATGGAATTTGTTCGAACAAATCCGAATGCCCAACCTCCTCCACCCCCACTTATTCCTCGACCGGTTCCCGTAGCTTTACAAGTTATGGAATTCGTAAGAATGAACAAGCCCCCGGTTGATAAGATCCGAAAGCATGGGGCTGAAGATCTTAGAGCTAATGTGGATGATGATCCCGAGAGAGCCGAGTTTTAGCTCGAAAACTCAATCAGAGTAATTGATGAACTATCTTGCACACCGGATGAGTGTTTAAAGTGTGCCATCTCACTTCTGAGAGATTCTGCATATCACTGGTAGAATACACTAGTATCGGTTCATCGATCAGAAACGTAATGAATTTCTTGAGTTGAAACAGGGTCGTATGACAGTGACGGAGTACGAGCGAGAATTTGTCAGACTTAGTAAATATGCTCGAGAGTGTGTTTCCATCGAGGCCATTATGTGCAAGAGATTTGAGGATGGATTGAATGAGCATATTTGGTATATGGAATTTGTTCGAACAAATCCGAATACCCAACCTCCTCAACCCCCACTTATTCCTCGACCGGTTCCCGTAGCTTTACAAGGTATGGAATGCGTAAGAATGAACAAGCCCCCGGTTGATAAGATCTGAAAGCATGAGGCTGAAGAGTTTAGAGCTAATGTGGATGATGATCCCGAGAGAGCCGAGTTTTGGCTCGAAAACTCAATCAGATTATTTGATGAACTATCTTGCATACCGGATGAGTGTTTAAAGTGTGCCATCTCACTTCTGAGAGATTTTGCATATCACTGGTGGAATACACTAGTATCGGTTCATCGATCAGAAACGTAATGAATTTCTTGAGTTGAAACAGGGTCGTATGACAGTGACGGAGTACGAGCGAGAATTTGTCAGACTTAGTAAATATGCTCGAGAGTATGTTTCCACTGAGGCCATTATGTGCAAGAGATTTGAGGATGGATTGAATAAGCATATTTGTGTGTTAGTTGGGATCTTAGAGCTAAAAGAATTTGTGGTATTGGTTGGATGAGCTTGTAAGGCCGAATAGTTGAATAAAGAGAAGAGGAAAGCTGATCTTGAGGCTAGAAATTCGAGGAAAAGACCGATGAGTAAGTCATTTCCATCTCACTCAAAGAAATCTAAAGAAATGTATTCTCATTCGAATGTTTCAGTTGGGTATTCCCGCAAAGATCGTGGGAAGCAACATTCGAGTTTTAAATCTCAAGCTACTTCGATGGCAAGTGTGGGTAATGTAAAGTCTAATAGATCCGAATGTCAACACTGTGGAAGAAGACATCCCAGCGAGTGTAGAATTAATGACCAGGCTTGTTTTAAGTGTGGTTCTCGAGAGCATTTTATTCGAGATTGTCCTGAATTGGCTGAGAAGGAAAAATTTTAGAGTGCGAGGCCGAGTAATACTACTAATAGGGGTAGACCACGGAGAAATACCAGAAATGGAGCTAGTAGTAAAGGTGTGATGAAAGATACTGTTGTAAGATTCGAAGCTCGAGCACCTACTAGAGCCTATGCCATCCGTGCTCGCGAAGAAGCGACATCTCCCGACGTTATCACTGGTACTTTTTCTCTCTATGATACTAAGGTTATTGCATTGATCGATCCTGGATCGACTCATTCTTATGTTTGTTTGAATTTAGTACTAGTAAGAGCTTGCCAGTTAAGTTTACTGAGTTTGTGATTAGAGTGTCAAACCCCTTAGGCAAAAATGTATTAGTTGATAGAGTTTGCAAGAATTGTCCCTTGATGATTCGAGGTCACTGTTTTTCGGTTGATTTTATGTTGTTGCCATTTGATGAATTCGATGTTATTTTGGGTATGGATTGGTTGACATTGCATGATGCTGTAGTAAACTGTAAAAGAAAGATTATTGAACTGAAATGTGAAAATGGTGAAATTCTTCGAATTGATTCAGATGAGTCGGGTGAGTTACCTGCTATGATTTCTTCGATTCTGCCCAGAGATATGTGAGAAAAGGTTGTGAAGCTTAACTAGCTTATGTGTTGAATACAAAAGTGTCTGAGTTGAAAATTAAATAGTGCCGATAGTTTGTGAATATCCGGATGTGTTCCCGTAAGAGTTACTAGGGTTGCCACCAGTTAGAGAAGTTGAGTTTGGTATTGACTTAATACCAGGGACTTCACCGATATCGATCGCTCCATAAAGGATGGCTCCAACTGAATTGAAAGAATTGAAAGCTCAGTTGCAAGAGTTGACAGATAAGGGTTTTGCGAGACCGAGTTTTTCACCATGGGGTGCACCAGTGTTATTTGTCAAGAAGAAAGATGGATCCATGATACTTTTTATTGATTACCGACAGCTCAACAAGGTGACTATAAAGAACAAGTATTCTCTGCCGAGGATAGATGACTTGTTTGATCAGTTGAAAGGGGCAACAGTATTTTCAAAGATTGGCTTGAGATCTGGCTACTACCAGTTGAGAGTTAAAGAGTCGGATGTGTTGAAAATTGCTATCAGGACAAGGTACGGGCATTATGAATTTTTGTTATGCCTTTCGGACTAACTAATGCTCCTGCTATTTTTATAGACTTGATGAATAAAATTTTCCGACCATACTTAGATAAGTTTGTGGTTGTGTTCATCGATGACATTTTGATTTATTCTCGGGATGAGTCTGAGCATGCCAAACATTTAAGAGTTGTGTTGCAGACCTTGAGAGATAATAAATTTTTTGCTAAGTTTAGCAAAAGTGAGTTTTGGCTCCGAGAAGTTAGATTTTTGGGACACATTGTTTCTAGAGAGGGTATTTGTAACACCCCTAACCCGAGACCGTCGCCGGAATAGAGTTAAGAGGCATTACCAGACAATCAGAACGTTTCATTACTATTTCACGACACAAAGTCAAACATCAATCAAACATATTCATTCATCAGTATATAGTCCCTTATGGAGGTCTTCGAGACCTTAAACACATGTTAGAAAGGGGTCGGGACTAAACCGGAACACATACAGAAATTCTCAAAAATTTAAAACTTTTCAAAGTTTCAGGGGTTACACGCCCGTAAGGGCAGACCGTGTGCCTCCCACGGCTGATAGACACCCCCGCGTGTCTTCCCCGTGTTCGAACCTGACTTTACTCCACGGCCACCAAGCACGCCCGTGTACCTTGGCCGTGGTCAATTCTGACTTGGCTCCACGGCCACCAAGCACGCCCTTGTACTTTGGCCGTGGTCGATCCTATTGAAACCACACGGCTACCAGGCACGTCCGTGTGCCAAGGCCGTGTACTCTTAGCCAGCTACTGACTTAGCCCCACGGTCACTAGGCACGCCCGTGTGCCATAACCGAGTGACAAAATAGGCCATTTACAAAGCCAATTTGCCACCCACACAAGGGTCAATCCTACAAGCACATTTAAACATAATCCCACACACAATTTAGCAACCAATTTCATGTCAAGTGATCATCATATCATCACATACAATCCTCATTACTAAATATGTCAACTTATATACCATCTTGCTCAACCAAATCACATACATTATCAAGCATGACTCATCCACAAAATCATTATATTATTATGGCATCAATTCTTCACTAATCTTACCATACTTAAAAACATATCATTATCACCAAGCCATACCAAAATGTACTTCACATATCATAAACATAACTCATTCATAAGTTAACATCATTTCACTTCCAAGCCAACTCACGTGGCAAGGATTAAACATTCCCAAAACATAACATAACTTCTAGCCTATACATGCCATATTTCATCTATTTACATCTTTCCAAAAGTACCAAATTAGATTGCCGATAGTGTGATAAAGATCGACGATTCCCGAAACCGAGCTAGCTTTGTCGGCAGCTCAGAAACAGAGAAACAATCACACAATAAGCTTTCAAAGCTTAGTAAGTTCGAAATACAATACCATTATCTGATCAGATCAAACCAATGTATATAATTAAACCATCACATAGTTCAATTCTCTTATATTCATACCATATCATCCATATCTAAAATACTCATTCATCCATTCATGGCCTTATTTATAAACTCGTCAACCACAAAGGTTCAATACATACCTTAGCTAACACATAGTTATTCAATGCTCGATATTACACGTCGATCATCCTCAGATATTCATCTAATTTAACCGCACACCCAGTGCCATATACATAATTGAAGCATATTCGTCATCGCACACTTAGTGCCTATTATTCTAACCGGCTTATCTCGGTATCGCACACACAGTGGCAAATCAATAAGCCAAAGCTTTCATAACATCGCACACACAATGCTATTCATCTCTGTTTCGATCTCGATTTCGCACACTTAGTGCCATCCAATTTAATTTTGCACATAACATCTCAAATCTCATAATCATATACTTATTCATTCCATAATACTAAAACATATCTTAATAACATGTATTATATCCGAACTTACCTCGGACGTCGAATTATCGAAACGGTCGATTAATCGAGCACTTTATCTTTGCCTCGATCTCGATCCAAACCTCTCCTTTCTTGGTCTATACACATTCAAATTCAATCCATTCAATCACCAAATCATTCATTTTAGTCCAAACACACATATTTAGGGCATTTTACAAAATAGCCCTCACATTTTCACATTTCGACACTTTAGTCCTTAATTCATAGAATCATCAAATACACATAATTAGCTTGCACCCATGCCTATCCGAATTCTCACTATATTCATACAAGCCCACACATTTCATTTATTTCACATTTTAATCCTTCAAAAGGCTATTTTCTCAATTTAGCCTTAATTAGCTAAATTCATCAAAAATTCAAGAAGAAAACATGTTCATTAAACACATATCTTTTATTTAACACCAACACTCATCACAAAGCTCACCATTTCATCAATGGCACATTTCATAAACATCATCAATTCACAAAATTTAAGCAAGGGTTTTAAAGAGCACAAAGCAACGATTACGAAAACGTAGAAATTAATTAAAATCGAGCAAAATTTAACCTTGAATCAAGCCAATTCCTAGCCGAAATTACCAAAGCTTAAAACCTCTCTTCTTTCTTCAATATTCGGTGCAAAGATGAATAGAAAATGGCTTATTTTGATGCTTTGTTTTATTATAAATTAACTTAATAATCTAATACCAAATTTTCCCTTTTATTAGTCATATAAGACAAATTTACATTATGGTTATCTAGTCATTTAACCATCCACTATCTTAAAAATGAGTTATTAACAACATAAGGCCTCCACCTTAAAAAGCCAACAACAATTAAGTATATAACAATCGGCACACAACATTTTACACTTTATGCAATTAAGTCCTTTCTCACAATTTGACACACAGTCAATAAAATTATCACACAGAATTTTCACACAGGCTATATCACATATAATTCACACCAAAAATAATATTAGAATATTATTCTGACCTCGGATTTGTGGTCTCGAAACCATTATTCTGACTGGGTCTAATTCGGGCTGTTACAACTCTCCCCCCTTTAGGGATTTTCGTCTCCAAAAATCTTACCGGTGAATAGCTGTGGATATTGCTCTCTCATAACATTCTCAGGCTCCCACGTAGCCTCTTCAATTCCTTTCTTGTTCCACAATATTTTCACTAAAGAGATTTTCTTATTCCTCAACTCTTTGGTCTCTCGTGCCAAAATTCGGATCGGTTCTTCACTATAGGACAAGTCTGACTGGATCTCAACCTCAGTAGGAGCAATCACATGAGACGGGTCTGATCTCTACCGTCGAAGTATTGACACATGAAACACGTTATGAATCTTTTCTAACTCAGGTGGCAACATCAATCTATAAGCAACCGGGCCAACTCGTTCAATAATCTCATACGGTCCAATGAACCTCGGACTCAGCTTGCCCTTCCGGCCAAATCGAAGTATCTTATTCCACGGAGATACTTTCAAAAACACTTTATCACCCACCTCAAATTCAATATCTTTTCGTTTCAAATCTGCATAAGACTTCTGACGATCTGAGGCCACTTTCAAAGCGCCACAATTACTTTCACTTTCTCGCTCGGTCTCTTTTATAAGATCAACCCCGTGAATCTTATTCTCACTCGGCTCATCCAATACAATGGAGTTCGACACTTTCGACCGTAGAGAGCCTCATATGGTGCCATTTTAATGCTAGATTGAAAACTATTGTTGTACGCAAACTTAATCAACGGTAAATGCTTTTCCCACACACTTTTGAATTCAAGAATACAACATCTCAACATATCTTTATGAAGCTGAATGATCCGCTCGGACTGACCATCCGTTTGCGGATGAAACACAGTACTGAAATGCAATTTTGTGCCTAAAGCCTCTTCCAATTTCTTCCAAAATTGCGAGGTAAGTCTCGGATCTCTTTCAGATACAATAGATAGCGGCACCCCGTGCAATCTCACAATTTTAGCAATATACATTTCAGCCAATCTATCGAGTGAATAATCTGTTCTCACCGGAACAAAATGAGCTAATTTTGTCAATCTGTCAACTATCACCCAAATTGCATCTTTCTTTCCCAGAGATAAAGGCAATCCCGACACAAAGTCCATCGTGATCCCTTCCCATTTCCACTCAGGAATCATAATCGGTTGCAACAATCCGCATGTAAACGATGTTCGGCTTTAACTTGTCGACAAATTAAACATTTCGACACAAAGTCAGAGATGTCTCGTTTCATACCATGCCACCAATAAAACTGTTTCAGATCATTATACATTTTCGTACTCCCAGGATGTACAGTTAATCTACTATTATGAGCCTCTTTTAAAATTGCTTGAATCAACTCTGAATTTCTCGGAATACAAATTCGATCTCTAAATCTCAAACAATCATCACTATCAACTCGAAATTCTGATTCAGGATTCGATTCACATTGAGTTCGTTTAGCCATCATTTCAACATCACTTTTCTCGAGCATCACAAATCGATGTACAAACATCGGCTTTATTTTCAACTCGCCATAACCGCACTATCATCACATAGATCTTTTCGAGCATTCATTGCTCGCAAAGCACATATGGACTTTCGGCTCAAAGCATCGGCTACAACATTAGCTTTACGGTGGTAATCTATCACAAGTTAAGTAATCTTCCAACAACTCTAACCATCTTCTCTCGCGCAGAAATTCAATTCTTTTCGAGTCATCAAGTACTTCAAACTCTTGTGATCTCTGTAAAGATATGACACTTCTCACCAAATAAATAATGACGCCATATTTTCAATGCGAACACAATCGCGGCCAATTCAAGGTCGTGAATTGGGTAGTTCTTTTCATGCGGCTTTAGTTGCCTCGAAGCATAAGCAATGACCTTACCTTCTTGCATCAGCACACAGCCCAAACCATTCAATGAGGCATCACTGTAAACTATGAATTCTTTGCCCGATTCAGGTTGAACCAACACTGGTGCTTCTGTCAACAACACTTTCAATTATTCAAAACTCTGATGGCATTTTTCTGACCACTCGAATCTAACATCTTTCTGTAGCAACTTCATCAACGGAGTCGCAATCATCGAGAAGCCTTTCACAAACCGTCTATAATATCCCGCTAGTCCCAAAAAACTACAAACTTCAGACACATTTCTCAGAGGCTTCCATTCTAATATAGTAGAGATTTTACTAGGATCAACTCGTATCCCGGCAGCTGACACAATATGCCCCAGAAAACCAACTTCACGCAACAAAAATTCACATTTACTAAACTTAGCATACAACTGTTTCTCACGTAGTGTTTGTAGCACGGTTCTCAAATGCTCGGCATGCTGCGTCTCATCACACGAATAGATCAAAATATCATCAATGAACACCACTACAAAGCGATCCAAATACGGTCTGAATATCCGATTCATCAGATCCATAAACACCGCAGGAGCATTTGTTAGTCCGAAAGGCATCACTAAGAATTCGTAATGTCCGTACCTCGTTCTGAAAGCAGTTTTCGGTACATTGGATTCTTTAACTCTTAACTGATAGTAACCTGATCTCAAATCTATCTTTGAAAACACTGTAGCTCCTCTCAGCTGATCAAACAAATCATCAATACGAGGCAACAGATATTTTTTCTTTATCGTTACTTTGTTCAACTATCGGTAATCAATACACATTCTCATAGTTCCATCTTTCTTTTTCACAAATAACACATGAGCTCCCCAGGGTGAGAAACTCGGTAGTGCAAATCCTCTGTCAGTCAACTCTTGCAACTGAGACTTTAACTCTTTCAATTCTATTGGTGCCATTCTATACGGAGCTATCGAAATGGGAGTGGTCCCCGGCACTAATTCAATACCAAATTCGACTTCCCGAATTGGACGTAATCCTGGTAACTCTTCAGGAAACACATCTGGAAACTCACATACCACAGGCACAGATTCAACTTTCTTTTCCGACACTTTTGTATCAATCACGTACGCCAAATAAGCTTCACAACCCTTTTTCACATAGTTCATAGCTTTCATCGCAGATACAACAGCTGGTAATCCTTTCATATCATTGGATTCTATTTGAACTAGCTCACCATTCTGACTTTTCAACTCAATACTCTTTCTTTTACAATTCACGATGGCATTATGCAGAGTAAGCCAATCCATACCCAGAATTATGTCAAACTCATCGAATGGTAGTAACATCAAATTAACCGGAAAACAAACATCCCGAAACATCAATGGACAATTCTTGCACACCTTATACACCAAAACACACATGCCTAAGGGATTCGATACTCTAATCACAAATTCAGTAGACTTAACAGGTAGAGTCTTACTTGATACTAGATTCACACACACATATGAATGAGTAGATCCTGGATCTATCAATGCAATAACATCAGTATCAAATAAAGTGAAAGTACCGGAGATGACGTCTGGAGATGATGCTTCCTCTCGTGCACGTATAGCATAAGCTCGGGCAAGTGCTCTCGCCTCTGACCTCACAGCTGTGTCAGTAGTCCCCCTTTGGCTTCCACTCACATTTCTGGTGTTTTTGGGTGGTCTACCTCTAACCGTCACATTACTCGGTGTTTCATTCTGAACAATTTCCTCTTCGACCATCTTTGGGCAATCTCGAATAAAATGATCTCGGGATCCACATTTATAACAAACTCTATTGTTGTACTTGCCCCAGCATTCTCCCACATGTCGTCTTCCACACTGTCCGCACTCAGGTTTGTTACTCTTAACGCTACCAACACTTGATTCAATCAGAGCTTGAGTTCGTGGACCAGCACTTTGTCTCGAACGATCTCTACTTGGATGTCCAAACGAAGCATTTGAACGATTGCTTGCATCTCTAAATCTCTTCGTCGAAGGTTGAGAAAACTTATTCATCGATCTTTTTCTTTCATCACGAGCTTCAGAATCAGCTTTCTTCTTTTCTTTACTGAGCTCCTCAGCTTTGCATGCTCTTTCAACTAACACAACAAATTCATTTATATCAAGTATTCCAACCAACAATTTAATATCTTCATTCAATCCCTCTCTGAAGCATTTGCACATAGTAGCTTCAGTCGAAACACATTCTCTCGCGTATTGACTCAATCTTATGAATTCTCGCTCATATTCAGTAACGGACAAACGACCTTGTTTCAATTCAAGGAACTCTTTATATTTCTGATCAATGAAGCGTTGACTGATATACTTCTTTCTAAACTCAACTTGAAAGAAATCCCAAGTGAATCTCTCTCTCGGAACTACAGATGTCAATGTTTTCCACCAATTATAAGCCGTATCTCTCAACAAAGAAACTGCACACTTGATACATTCATCAGGGGTTAACGACATCTCATCAAATACCCGAATTGTGTTCTCGAGCCAAAACTCAGCTCGCTCAGCATCGTCGTCAGCTGTGGCCCTAAACTCTTCGGCCCCATACTTTTGGATCTTATCCACAGGAGTTTTATTCAATCGAATCAGATCTATCACTTGTGGCACAACAGGTACTTGTGGGGGTGGAGGTTGTGGAGCAGCCGGGTTTGTTCGAACGAACTCTGAAAACCACTCACTCATCATGCGCAAGAAGGCTTGCTTAGCCTCTCCTCCCTCACTACTTTCATTTGGCCTAGATGTGGCCGGCGCTGTCCCTTGAGCGGGAGCAAGCGCGTTTACTCTCTACATTGTCAGCAACTGCTCGATCGGGATCAATTACTATACGAAAAAACATTTATAACTGTCAGAATTCATCACACTATCGCAATTTCATATATGGCATGTATAGCTAGACTCACACACGCTACGTTAGTCCGAGAATCGACTAAACCGTAGCTCTGATACCAATAAAATGTAACACCCCTAACCCGAGACCGTCGCCGAAATAGAGTTAAAGGGCATTACCAGACAATCAGAACGTTTCATTACTATTTCACGACACAAAGTCAAACATCAATCAAACATATTCATTCATAAGTATATAGTCCCTTATGGAGGTCTTCGAGACCTTAAACACATGTTAGAAAGGGGTCGGGATTAAACCGAAACACATACAAAAATTCTCAAAAATTTAAAACTTTTCAAAGTTTCAGGGGTTACACGCCCGTGTGGGCAGACCGTGTGCCTCCCACGGCTAATAGACACCCCCATGTGTCTTCCCCGTGTTCGAACCTAACTTTACTCCACGGCCACCAAGCATGCCCGTGTACCTTGGCCGTGGTCACTTCTGACTTGGCTCCACGGCCACCAAGCACGCCCTTGTACTTTGGCCGTGGTCGATCCTGTTGAAACCACACGCTACCAGGCACGTCCGTGTGCCAAGGCCGTGTACTCTTAGCCGGCTATTGACTTAGCCCCACGGTCACTAGGCACGCCCGTGTGCCATAACCGAGTGACAAAATAGGCCATTTACAAGGCCAATTTGCCACCCACACAAGGGTCAATCCTACAAGCACATTTAAGCATAATCCCACACACAATTTAGCAACCAATTCCATGTCAAGTGATCATCATATCATCACATACAATCCTCATTACTAAATATGTCAACTTATATACCATCTTGCTCAACCAAATCACATACATTATCAAGCATGACTCATCCACAAAATCATTATATTATTATGGCATCAATTCTTCACTAATCTTACCATACTTAAAAACATATCATTATCACCAAGCCATGCCAAAATGTACTTCACATATCATAAACATAACTCATTCAGAAGTTAACATCATTTCACTTCCAAGCCAACTCACATGGCAAGGATTAAACATTCCCAAAACATACCATAACTTCTAGCCTATACATGCCATATTTCATCTATTTACATCTTTCCAAAAGTACCAAATTAGATTGCTTTGATAGTGTGATAAAGATCTTCGACGATTTCGAATCGAGCTAGCTTTTTTGGGCAATCAGTAAACAGAAGAAACAATCACACAAGAAGCTTTCAAAGGTTAGTAAGTTCAAAATACAATACCATTATCTCATCGATCAAACCAATGTATATAATTAAACCATCACATAGTTCAATTCTCTTATATTCATACCATATCATCCATAGCTAAAATACTCACTCATCCATTCATGGCTTTATCTATAAACTCGTCAACCACAAAGGTTCAATACATACCTTAGCTAACACATAGTTATTCAATGCTCGATATTACACGTCGATCATCCTCAGATATTCGTCTAATTTAATCGCACGCCCAGTGCCATATACATAATTGAAGCATATTCGTCATCGCAGACTTAGTGCCTATTATTCTAACCGGCTTATCTCGGTATCGCACACACAGTGCCAAATCAATAAGCCGAAGCTTTCATAACATCGCACACACAGTGCTATTCATCTCTGTTTCGATCTCGATTTTGCACACTTAGTGCCATCCAATTTAATTTTGCACATAACATCTCAAATCTCATAATCATATACTTATTCATTCCATAATACTAAAACATATCTTAATAACATGTATTATATCCGAACTTACCTCGGACGTCGAATTATCGAAATGATCGATTAATCGAGCACTTTATCTTTGCCTCGATCTTGACCCGAACCTCTCCTTTCTTGGTCTATACACATTCAAATTCAATCCATTCAATCACCAAATCATTCATTTTAGTCCAAACACACATATTTAGGGCATTTTACAAAATAGCCCTCACATTTTCACATTTCGACACTTTAGTCCTTAATTCATAGAATCATCAAATACACATAATTAGCTTGCACCCATGCCTATCCGAATTCTCACTATATTCATACAAGCCCACACATTTCATTTATTTCACATTTTAATCCTTTAAAATGCTATTTTCTCAATTTAGCCCTAATTAGCTAAATTCATCAAAAATTCAAGAACAAAACATGTTCATTAAACACATATCTTTCATTTAACACCAACACTCATCACAAAGCTCACCATTTCATCAATGGCACATTTCATAAACATCATCAATTCAAAAAATTTAAGCATGGGTTTTAAAGAGCACAAAGCAACGATTACAAAAACGTAGAAATTAATAAAAACCGAGCAAAATCTAACCTTGAATCAAGCCAATTCCTAGCCGAAATTACCAAAGCTTAAAACCTCTCTTCTTTCTTCAATATTCGGTGCAAAGATGAATAGAAAATGGCTTATTTTGATGCTTCGTTTTATTATAAATTAACTTAATAATCTAATACCAAATTTGCCCTTTTATTAGTCATATAAGATAAAATTTACATTATGGTTATCTAGTCATTTAACCATCCACTATCTTAAAAATGAGTTATTAACAACATAAGGCCTCCACCTTAAAAAGCCAACAACAATTAAGTATATAACAATCGGCACACAGCATTTTACACTTTATGCAATTAAGTCCTTTCTCACAATTTGACACACAGTCAATAAAATTATCACACAAAATTTTCACATAGGCTATATCACATATAATTCACACTAAAAATAATATTAGAATATTATTTTGACCTTGGATTTGTGGTTTTGAAACCACTATTCTGACTAGGGTCTAATTCGGGCTGTTACAGTATTCGGGTAGATCTGAGTAACATTTCAGCAATTGTTGATTAAAAACTGTCGAGAAATGTATCAGAGGTTCGAAGCTTTTTGGGCTTAGCCGGTTACTACCGAAGTTTTTTCAAAGGATTTTCAATGATTGCTACTCCTATGACAAAGTTGTTGCAAAAAGTTGTCAAATTCGAATGGTCCGAAAAATGTCAGCAAAGTTTTGAGAAGTTGAAGGCATTATTGACTGAGGCGACAGTTTTAGTAAAACCTGAGCCGGGAAAAGAATTTGTGATTTATAGTGACGCGTCACTGAATGGATTAGGATGTGTGTTGATGCAAGAAGGCAAAGTGGTAGCCTACGCCTCGAGACAGCTGAAACCACATGAGAAAAATTATCCGATGCATGATTTAGAACTAGCTGCTATTGTGTTTGCTTTAAATATTTGGAGACATCATCTGTACGGTGAGAAATGTCGTGTTTTTACTGATCATAAGAGTTTAAAGTACTTGATGACTCAGAAAGATTTAAACTTGCGGCAACGGAGATGGCTCGAGTTACTGAAAGATTATGAGCTAGTAATTGATTACCACTCGGGTAAGGCAAATGTAGTCGCAGATGCGTTGAGTAGAAAGACTTTGTTTGCTTTGAGAGCAATGAATACACGGTTGACTCTATCCGAAAATGGTTTGATTCTAGCCGAGTTGAGAGTTAGACCATTATTCCTTCAACAAATTTGCGAAGCTCAGAAATGTGACAATGATTTGTAAACCAAAAGAGTTCATTGTGAATCGAGTAGTGATTCAGATTTTCATATCAGATCCGATGATTGTTTGATGTTCCAAGGTAGAATTTGTGTACCGAAAAATGACAAACTTATTCAGAAAATTCTTCATGAGGCGCATAATGGTTGTTTATCCGTGCATCCAGGTAGTACAAAAATGTATAATGATTTGAAGAAATTGTATTGGTGGTCAGGTATGAAACGAGATATTTCAAAGTTTGTTTCGAGATGTTTGATTTGTCAGCACGTGAAAGCTAAACACCAAGTACCTTCGGGCTTACTTCAACCAGTGATGGTACCCGAGTGGAAATGGGATAGAATTACAATGGACTTCATGACGGGTTTACCTTTGACTCCGAAAAAGAAAGATGTCGTTTGGGTCATGGTTGATAAATTGACGAAATCAGCTCATTTTATTCCGGTACGTACTGATTATTCACTTAATAAGTTAGCTGAATTGTACATTGCTAAGATTGTGAGATTGCACGGGGTGCCCATTTCTATTATTTCGGATAGAGATCTGAGGTTTACTTTGAGATTTTGGAAGAAGTTACAAGAGGCTTTGTGTAACATCCCGATTCAGGGCCTAGTCGGAATAGTGGTGCGAGACCACAAATCTGAGTTAGTAAATTGAAATCTTAAGGTTTATGACATGTTTGCATGATAGTATTAAAGTTCCATGTAGAAATTTTGTGAAATTGACATGGAATGATCAAATAGGACTAAATTGAAAAAGTTGCAAAATATGAGTTTCTAGAAGCTTTTTTTTTATGAAATAGCTTTAGAATATAAATTAGAAGTCCTTAAATAGCAATTTTCCCAAATTATAAGTTTTGGACAAAAATGGACATGAGTTAGTAAATTGTAAATTTTTAAAGAGAAGGGCATTTTGGTCATTTACCAATTAAATGATTAAAATGGGGAAAAGATGATAAAAATTTCATTCATCTTCTTCCTTGTGCCGAAAATTGGGAGACTCCATAGCTAGGGTTCTTCAAATTTTTGAAGCTTGCAAGTAAGTCATCCTAGCCCCGTTTTTAATATTCTTCGTATTTTTGGAGTCCTCGTATTATGAATTAGCTATTTTTAGCTATAAGATGAGCTAAGAAGCATGTTCAAAAATCTACCCATGTGTATCATGCATGTAAAATGATATTTTATGGAAGATTATGGGAGTTTGATGTTAGATAAACATCTTTTCCTTAGTGAATTTCATGAAAAATGATAGTATGGACTAATTTGTAATAGTTATGAAATTGGTCATACCTATTAGAAATAGTGATAATTGATGATTGTTATAGTAGAGAAAATGAATCAGCTAAACATGATGTTTAAGAAAGTTAAATGAGAATTATTTTACGAGCCTAGGGGCAAAAGTGCAAATAAGAGAAAGTTTAAGGGCAAAATAGTAATTTTGCCAAAGTATGAGTTAAGATTAAATTTAGTCAATATGAGTATTAAATGATCTAATTATTATTATAGATTAAGAAAAATGAAGCCCGGATCGAAACCGAGGCAAGAACAAAGTCGAGGACTAAATTGCATATCTACATACATTTTGTATATTGAGGTAAGTTTGTATGATTTCTAAGCTTTATGATTATTATCATTGAATTGCTTAGTATAATGTACATTATTACCATAGAAATGCTTATTTCTATGTTAAATAAAGAAATTAATGAGATTAAGCATGAGAAAGTCCCGATTGAAGTTGAATTACTTAGGATATTCGATCTACCACACGAGATAAGAAAGTCTGTATAAGACCAATCCAAGGCATGGCATCGGCAATCAAGCAAGTTATCATGTAATTCCAAGACAAGTCTTGGCATTGAAGAGTTATTATGAGATGAAGACCCATGTAAGCCCAAGCCAAGGCATGGCATTGGTGAGTCTCCAAGCAAAGATGTCATGTAAGTCCAAGACAAGTCTTGGCATTGAAAAGCTATCATGAGGTAGAGATCCCATGTAAGTCCAAGCCAAGGCATGGCATTGGTGAGTAACA
Source organism: Gossypium sturtianum (assembly GCA_025698515.1). NCBI lineage: Eukaryota > Viridiplantae > Streptophyta > Magnoliopsida > Malvales > Malvaceae > Gossypium > Gossypium sturtianum. Next base: position 83,595,983 of record CM046943.1, read on the forward strand.
AGAAAGATTTCATGTAAGTCCAAGCCAAGGCTCGGCATTGACCAGTTCATGAGTAAAGATACCAAGTAAGACCATGTCAAGACATGGCAATGGTAAGTTCCCAAGGGAACACACAAGGAAGACTTTGAGTAAGTTCATGTCAAGACATGGCATCAATACCAAGATGAGAGATCCCATGTAAGACCATATCGAGGATATGGCTTTGGCATCGAGTTATGTGAGATGAGATTCAGTATCCTCAGTTATTCATAGAAATTCATCAGGCAAGAGAGTAAAGCTCAAATGATATAGTAAGAAAGTTAAGTAAGTAAAGTTACTATCAAGTTATGCTAGTTAAGAGTATCATTCATGATATGAATGATGAAGTTGAGATTATACTTATCATAGTAAAGTATACTGATCTATGTGATTAAGTGATACAGGTATATTATTTACTGTACGAGCATGAGAATAGTAAGTACCATGAGATATGTAATAATCAGTAAGAGTAAGTAAGCTTAAATACTTGAGATTCATAATGCCATTGTTTATGATGAATGGTTAATGTTAAGCAAATATATTGCTATGAGAATTACATGCAAACTTACTAAGCTAAATGCTTACGTCCTTTATTCTTTCTTTCCATGTAGTCCCGCCTAGCTAATCTCATGGATCATCGTCACCGGAGCTCGGAGCACACTATCAATCGTTATTTTGGTATAGCCAAGTTGTTTATATTAAGTATGGCATGTATAGGAAACATTTCATTTTGAGTTATATTTTAAAACTAGCCAAAGTGTTGGCTATCAAGTTTAGTATTCTTTTTGTATATGGCCAAAGAGATGAGTCATGAATGATTAAGTATGTATGTTTTAATCTATCAATGAAGTATGCATCCTTGTTCATGTTAGATATAATACTTGAGTTGCTGAATTGAGCATGAGTTTGGTCTTGATTTTAGGATGGCAATTGGCTTGGTAAATAGCCTCTAAGTGCCCACACGGATGGACACACGGGCGTGTGTCTAGGCCGTGTGCACCCTTCACCTTTGTATCTTAAGTCAGGATAGGCCACGGGCTAGCTACACGGGCGTGTTTCTAGACTCTAGGCCATGTTAAGGTAGTCAGTGTGCACCACGGGTGGTAAGCACGGGCGTGTGCCTTGGCCGTGGGGCATTGGCAGAATGCTGGGGTTTTAGGCACGGTTTGGGGCCACGGGCGTGTCCAGGCCGTGTGTGATTTGCCAGCATCCACCACGGGTGAAAGACACGGGCATGTTTTAGGGGTGCACAGGCGTGTCCCCAGTCACACGGACGTGTGACCCCTGTTTGGAGAGAAAGTTTCCAGATGAGTTCCAAAAGTTTCGGGACGTAAGTCTGAGGCCTCGTAGGCCCATGAAATGTTTGTTTTAATTGAGAAAGAAAAGTTTTAAATTCGGGACGAAATTTTATAGCCCGTAAGTACATGTTTAAGTGAGTTCAAGCATGGTAATGCCTCGTATCCAGTCTTAGTCTCGGACTCGGGTATGGGGTGTTACACTTTGGGTACAAAGTTGAACTTTAGTACCGCTTTTCATCTGCAAACCGATGGTCAGTCTAAGAGAGTAATTCATATTCTCGGAGATATGCTTCGATGTTGTGTTTTAGAATTCGAGGGTAGTTAGGAAAAATATCTACCATTGGTCGAATTTGCCTATAACAACAGTTTTCAATCGAGTATAAAGATGGCATCGTATGAGGCATTGTATGGCCACAAGTGTCGAACTCCTTTGTATTGGACCGAGCTTAGTGAAAAACAGATTCATGGGGTTGATTTGGTTATGGAGACCGAAGAGAAAATAAAAGTAATCCGTGACTGTTTGAAAGCAGCTTCAGATCGACAAAAGTCATACGCAGATTTGAAAATAAAAGAGATCGAATTTCAGATTGGTGATAAAGTATTCCTGAAAGTATCTCCGTGGAAGAAGATTCTGAGATTTGGCCGTAAAGGCAAGTTGAGTCCACGTTTCATTGGGCCGTATGAAGTTATTAAAAGGATAGGGCCAGTGGCATATCGGTTAGCTTTACCGATAGAGTTGGAAAAGATCCAAAACGTGTTTCATGTGTCTATGTTACGCCGTTACCGATCAGACCCTTTACATGTAATTTCTCTGACAGAGGTTGAGATTCGACCGGATATGACGTATGGTGAAGATCCGATCAAGATCTTAGCTTGAGAAGTTAAACAGTTAAGAAATAAGAGTACAGCCCTAGTAAAATTTTATGGCAAAGACATGGTGTTGAGGAGGCTACGTGGGAACCTGAGGAAGCTATGCGAAAACAGTACCCAAACCAATTTTCTGGTAAGATTTTCGGGGACGAAAATCCCTAAGGGGGGAAGTTGTAACAGCTCGATTTTGGGCTTAGTCGAAACAGTGGTTTTGGGACCACAAATCTGACATAGTAAAGTTCATTTTTATTACATTTCTATGGTCTACAGTTTTACGAAATGATTTCGTAAAAATATCGTTCGAAAATTTTGACGTTTGAGCACTCAATTTAGTTAAAAGGACTAAATTGTAAAAAGTGCAAAAGTTGAGTTCTACATGCTAGAGGTTTCTAATTGCTATGAAATTTTAAATTAAAGGTCCTTAGATGGTAATTAAACCATTTGTTAAGTTAGTGGACAAAAATGGACATGGTGAGATAAAATTTCAAATTTTTAAGTGAAGGGCATTTTGGTCATTTGGTAAAGAAATGAATAAAAAGGGAAAATCAAGCCAAAATCTTGTCCATCTTCTCCCCCTTTTGCCAAAAATTAGAAGGAAGACATATCTAGGGTTTGGCCAACTTTCAAGCTCAATTGTAAGTCTGTTCTTGCCCCGTTTTTAATGCTCTTTACATTTTTGAAGTCGTTATCACTCGATCTATCTATTTCTACCATTAATTTAAGGAATAATCAAAGTCTAGGGTTTGACCCATGTTGGAAATTTTTGTATTTTGATGTCTAATGGTAGAAAATGAATGTTTAATGTTAGATAAACAACTTTTACTAAGTAATTTTTCATGAAAATGCTTAAAAGGACCTATTTGTAAAAGTTATAAAATATGTAGTAAAAGTGTGTTTTAATAGAAATTGTAGGCTGTTATAGTTATAAAAATGGTTCGGCTAGGCTTGTACATTAAAGAAATTGAACACGTTTCATTTTACGAGCCTAGGGACCAAATTGTAAATATGTCAAAGTTTAGGGGCAAAAATGTAATTTTGCCATAATAAGATTTTTTGACTGAATTAAATAATGTGAATAATAAATTAGTTAAATTTGCTATTATAGATCAAGAGAAACGAGGTTCGGACCTAGATCGGACGAAAAACAAAGTATTTGACGATTAGGTCCCATTTCTACTATTTTTGTACCGAGGTAAGTTCGTATGTAAATAATGCATTCTTATTTATGCTTTAATTGCTTTAATATTGTATGAATTGTGATTTACTCTTCGAACGTAATCGACAAAGTTCAACAAGCGAGAAATCCCGGTTGAACCTTAGGAATAGTTAGGATACAAATGTCATGACATTAGGGTTATTTGAGATTTCGTGTAAGACCATATCTAGGATATGGCATCGATATGAGATTCCGTGTAAGACCATAGTTGGGCTATTGGCATCGATAAGAGATCCCATGTAAGACCATATATGGGATATGGCATTAGTATAGTATTGTGTGTGCGAGATTCCCGAGTATCCTTTAGTATTCCATGTGGTTCAACGGGAAATTCTATGAGTATGTCAAAGTTGTGAAAGATTATGATTATGTTGCAAGTTGGTACAGGTACGTACGTAAAACTCATTTACTAATGAGCTCGATATGTGATGAATCCCTCGGTAAGGTCATGAAGGAGTAAGTTAAGATTATAAGGTCTTGATACTATTTATGCCAAGTTTATCATGTATATTTGTATGATACTTGTGTGATTATAATGCTTATTATTTGCATAGGAACTTACTAAGCTATATAGCTTACTCCCCTTTTCTTTTCCCTTGTTTTATAGTGTCACCAAGCCAGCTCGGGGATCGAAAACTGTCGGAGATCCATTCACACTATCAACTTAATATTTTGGGTACCATTGATTCTAATATTTTGAGTTATGGCATGTACAGGGACTTGGTCATTTTGTTAAGTTTCATAATTGATTTAGCCAAATGTGATGGCTTATGTTGGTTGATAATTCATTTTGTAAATGGATTGGTTTAAGTATATATATATGCATATGATGATGCTTTTCATGGATGTGGGAGATTTGCATGGTTTGAGTTGATAAGTATGTGATGGTTGTATGTGATAAATGATAGCATGTGAATGAGGTATTGATATCTTGTTTGTGGCTGATTTGGTTGTATGTATATGCTTGGATTGGTGTTGCTTGTTGTTGTGTAGGTTGGTGCAAGTAAGGGTGGAAAAATGGCTTGGTAAATAGCCTTATTTTTGTCCACACGGGTAGACACATGGGCGTGTGTCTAGGCCGTGTGCGACACACAGTCTGCCCCACGGGCATGTGTTTCAGCCGTGAGTCCCCTGCATCTTAATTGATGCGAAACAAAATGTCCAGAATTGAGCACACAGGCAAAGACACGGGCATGTGTCTCGGCCGTGTGAAGTCTGCACCTATTTTATGAAAATTCATGAAAATTAAATCGACCATATGGTGTAACAGTCCAGTTTAGACCCTAGTCGGAATAGTGGTTTCAAGACCATAAATCTGAGTCATAATAATATTTAAATATTATTTTCTATTTTTATTATATGTGATTTAGCCTGTGTGAAAGTTTCATATGAAAATTTTACTATTTGTATACTTAATTTGATAAAAGGACTAAATCGCAGAAAATGTAAAAGTAGCATTTTATTTGAATAATGGCTGAGTGGATGTGTCTTTATAAGAGGAAGTCCTTAAGTGGATATTATACATTTGCTTATGTTAGTGGACATTTAAGTCCATACTTTGTATGATTTATAAATGGTTTAATAAAGGTTAAATAAGTAAAATAGTAAATAAGTAATATTAATTAAAAGACAAAGCCAAATTATGCTTTATTATAATCATCCATCAACTGAAATATCAAAGAAAAAGAAAAGAAAAAAGAAAGCTAGGGTTCGGCTAAGTCTAAGTTTGATTCAAGATCAAGAACCAAAGAAAACGGGCTTAGATCGTGGGAAATCGAAAGTAATTGAGTAGCCGAGTTCGTTTCTGTTTATCCGAATCCGAGGTAAGTCAATATACAAATAAATGTATTTACATTGATATATGCATGTTCATATGAAAAATTATAATGATGAATGTATAAGAGATGATGAGTACATGAAATCCGAGATAGTTTCGACATGGTGTCAACATCCGAAAAAGTCCCGTACGAACCTAGGAATAGATAGGATTACATATGTCATGACATAGGTGTCCGATATGTGATATCGTGTAAGACCACGTCTGGGACGTAGGCATCGATATGAGACATCATGTAAAACCACGTCTGGGATGTTGGCATCGAATTGAGATTTACGTGTAAGACCATGTCTGGGACATTGGCATCGTATTGATTCGTGTAAGACCCTGTTTGGGACAGTGGCATCGATTTCTAGTTACATGTAAGACCACGTCTAGGATGTTGGCATTTTACGACTATTCCGAGCATTCTGAGTATCCTAATTGATTTTGAATGGTTCAATGGGCAAATCCGAGAAATGAGAGATTACGTGAAATGTATAAACGAGACAGGTATATTTAAAAGATACACTATGTATGTGTATGAAAGGTAAGTGTTTATATATGAACTTACCTAGGTGAATATGTATATAGATTTGATGAGATAATATGTGATATATGCTTGAATGTGCTATGAGCAAAAGTGATACATTGAGTTATGAAATGTGGGTAAGCAATTGTAACACCCCATACCCAAGTCCGAGACTGAGACTGGATACGAGACATTACCATACTTGAACTTAAGGAAACATGTACTTACGGGCTGTAAAATTTTGTTTCGAAACAGAGACTTCTCTTTCTTAATCAAAACATACGTTTCATGGGCCTACGAGACCTTAAACACCTATCCGAAAACTTTCAGAACTCAATTGGGAACTTTTCCTCGAAACAGGGGTCACACGCCGATGTGACTTGGGACACGCCCGTGTACCCCTAAGACATGCTCGTGTCTTCCACCCGTGGTCGACACTGACTAATTTCACACGGCCTTGACACACCCGTGGCTTTGGCCCGTGTGCTAAACTTTGGCATTCTGACTTATCCACACGGTCCATACACACGCCCGTGTACTTCAGCCGTGTGGCAATTCAATTTACAAGTGCAAGGTGCAGACTTCACACGGCCAGGGCACACGCCCATGTGCTAACCGTGTGTCACACACGGTCTAAACATAGGCCGTGTGATTAGCCCGTGGTCTATTCTGACTTAAAACACTAATGCGCAGGGGACACACGGCTTAGACACACGCCCGTGTGTCTATCCGTGTGGGCACCTAGAGGCTATTTTCCAAGCCAATTGCCACCCTGATATCAAGATCAATCCAATACTCAATTCAATAACTCAAGTATTACATCTAACATGAACAAGGATGCATACTTCATTGATAGATAAAAACATACATACTTAATCATTCATGACCCATCTCTTTGGCCATATACAAAAAAGAATACTAAGCTTGATTGCCAACACTTTGGCTAATTCTAAAACATAACTCAAAATGAAATGCTTCCTATACATTCCATACTTAATATAAACAACTTGGCTATACCAAAATAGCGATTGATAGTGTGCTCCGAGCTCCGGTGACGATGATCTACGAGATTAGCTTGGCAGGACTACATGAAAAGAAAGAATTAAAGACTTAAGCAATTCGCTTAGTAAGTTTGCATGTAATGCATATAACAACGTATATATATATATACTTAACATACTCATTCATCATAAGCAAAGGCATTGCTATATTCACATGCTTGAGCTTACTTACTCTTAATGATTCTTACACTTATCATGGTACTTACTAGTCTCGTGCTTGTAAGGTAAACAAGGTACCTGTATCACTTAATCATATAGATTAGCATACTTTGATACGGTAAGCATAATCTTAACTTCATCATTCGTAACATGAATAATACTCTTAGTTAACTATGACTAGCATACTTTGATGATAGCTTTACTTGCTTAACTTTCTTGCTTTCTCATTTATTCTTTACTCTTTTGCCCGATGAATTACTATGAATAACCGAGGATACTGAATCTCATCTCACAAATATCTCGATGCCAAAGCCGTACCCTAGATATGGTCTTACATGGGATCTCTCAGCTTGTTGTCAGTGCCATGTCTTAACATGGACTTATACGAAGTCTTCCTTTTGTGTTCCATTGGGAACTTACCATTTCCATGTCTTGACATGGTCTTACTTGGTATCTTTACTCATGAACGGGTTAATGCCGAGCCTTGGCTTGGACTTACATGAAATCTTCCTTGTTACTCACCAATGCCATGCCTTGGCTTGGACTTACATGGGATCTCTATCTCATGATAGCTTTTCAATGCCAAGACTTGTCTTGGACTTACATGACATCTTTACATGGAGACTCACCAATGCCATGCCTTGGCTTGGACTTATATGGGTCTTCATCTCATAATAACTCTTCAATGCCAAGACTTGTCTTGGTCTTACATGATAACTTGCTTGATTGCCGATGCCATGCCTTGGCTTGGTCTTATACGGACTTCCTTGTCTCATGTGATAGATCGAGTATCCTAAGTAATTCAACTTCAATCGGGACTTTCTCATACTTAATCTCATTGATTTCTTTGTTTAACATAACATCAAAAATCTTATGGAATTAAGATATATTCTACATCATATTAAGCAATTCAATGATATTAATCATAAAGCTTAGAAATCATACAAACTTACCTCAATGTACAAAATGTATGTAGAAATGCAATTTAGTCCTCGACTTTGTTCTTGCCTCGGTTTCGATCCGGGCTTTGTTTTTCTTGATATATAATAATAATTTAGCATATTTAATACACACATTGACTAAATTGACTCTTAACTCATACTTCGGCAAAATTATCATTTTGCCCCTAAACTTCCTCATAATTACACTTTTTCCCCAAGGCTCGTAAAGTGATTTTTATTCAACTTTCGTGAACTTCATGCTTAGCTGATTCATTCTCTTAACTATAGCAACAATCAATTCTCACTATTTCTATCATGTATGACAAATTTCACAACTTTTACAAACTAGTCCTTACTAGCATTTTTCATGAAATTTATTTAGGAAAAGATGTTTATCTAACATCAAACTCTCATAATCTTTCATAAAACATCATTTTACAAGCATGTATTACATGGGTAGATTTATGAACATGAATTCTAGCTCAACTTATAGCTATAAATAGCTAATTCATAATACGAGGACTCCAAAAATACGAAGAATATTAAAAACGGGGCTAGGATGCACTTACTAGCAAGCTTCAAAAATTGAAGAACCCTAGCTATGGAGTCTCTCAAATTTTCGGCACAAGGGGAAGAAGATGAATAAGATTTTTGTCATCTTTTTCCCTTTTTAATCATTTAATTGATAAATGACCAAAATGCCCTTCTCACTAAACTTTCAAAATTTCTAACTCATGTCCATTTTTGTCCAAAAATTATAATTTGGGAAAATTGCTATTTAAGGACTTCTAATTAATATTCCAAAGCTATTTCATACTAAAAGCTTATAGAATCTCAAATTTTGCAACTTTTGCAATTTAGTCCTAATGGACCATTTAATGACAATTTCATAAAATTTCTACATTAAACTTTCATACTATCATGCAAACATATCTTAAACCTCAAAACTCATTTTACTACTTCGGATTTGTGGTCTCGCACCACTGTTTCGACTAGGCCCTAAATCGGGATGTTACAATTCTCCCCCTCTTAGGAATTTTCGTCCTCGAAAATCTTACCAGCAAATAGGTTTAGGTACTGGTTTCTCATGCTCTCTTCTGGTTCCCACGTAGCTTCCTCTATCCCATGTCTTTGCCACAACACTTTCACTAGGGCAATACTTTTTTTTCTTAGCTGTTTGACTTCTCGAGCTAAAATCTTAACTGGTTCTTCACCATAAGTCATGTCGAGATGAATCTCTATCTCTGACGGGGCAATTATATGTGAAGGGTCTGATCGGTAACGTCGCAACATGGACACGTGAAATACATCATGTATCTTTTCTAACTCTGATGGCAAAGCCAATCGATAAGCTCTACCGCCCAACTCTCTCGAGAATCTCGTATGGTCAGATAAAACATGGACTCAACTTGCCTTTCTGGCCAAATCGAGAACCTTTCTCCATGGTGACACTTTCAAGAAAACTTTATCCCCAGGCACGATACTCTATCTCTTTTATTTTAAATTCGAGTAGGATTTTTGTCCATCGAAAGCGACCTTTAAACTTTCTCGAATTACTTTCACCTTCTGTTCGATTTCTCTAACCCAATCAACCCCGTGAATCTGGTTTTCCTTGAGTTCAGACCAATATAAAAGCGTTCGAAACTTATGCCCATATAAAGCCTCATAAGGCACGATCTTCAAGCTCGACTGAAAACTATTATTGTTGGCAAATTCTACTAATGGGAGAAACTTTTCCCAACTGCCTTGGAATTCAAGAATACAACACCGGAGCATATCTTGAGTACTTGTATTAACCTCTCTCTGATCGACCGTCGGTTTGAGGATGAAAAGCTGTACTAAAACTCAATTTTGTACCCAAGGCCTCTTGTAACTTCTTCCAAAATCTGGAGGTGAATCTCGGATCTCTATCCGATATGATTGACAAAGGAACTCCATGTAGCCTTACTATTTCTGAAACATACAAGTTTGCCAACTTGTCGAGTGAGTAATCCACTCGTACAGGTATGAAATGGGCCGACTTCGTAAGTCTGTCAACCACAACCCATACAGCATCTTTCTTGCTTGGTGACAACGGTAAACCCATTACAAAATCCATGGTGATACGGTCCCATTTCCACTCGGGAATCAAAATGGGTTGAAGCAAACCCAAAGGTACTTGGTGTTCAGCCTTTACTTGCTGACAAATCATGCATTTGGAAACAAACTTTGAAATATCTTTCTTCATTCTTGGCCACCAATACCGTTGCTTCGAGTCATTATACATCTTGGTACTACCCGGATGTACAGATAAACATCCGTTATGTGCCTCATGCAAAATTTTCTGAATAAGCTCCTCCTTTCTCGGTACACAAGTTCTATCTTTGAACATCAAACTTCCATTGGGACTAATCTGGAAATCGGACTCAACATCTGTCTCGCACTGAGCTCTCTTGACTTGCAATTCACTATCTTCTTTTTGAGCTTCAATGATCTCTTGGAGAAACATTGGTTTAGCTCTCAACTCAACTAGAATAGAACTATCGTCGGATAAAGTCATCCGCAAATTCATTGCCCTTAATGCAAATAGGGACTTTCTACTCAAAGCATCAGCGACCACATTCGCCTTTCCGGGATGGTAGTCAATGACCAACTCATAGTCTTTTATCAACTCTAACCATCTCCATTGCCTTAAGTTCAACTCTTTCTGCGTCATCAAGTACTTCAAAATTTTGTGATCGGTGAAAATTTGACATCTTTCACCATATAAATGGTGTCTCCAAATCTTCAATGCGAAGACTATGGCAGCCAACTCTAAATCATGCGTCGGATAATTCTTCTCATGGGGCTTTAGCTGTCTTGAGGCATAAGCAATCACTTTGCCTTCTTGCATAAGTACACAGCCTAATCCGTTTAAGGATGCATCGTTGTATATCACGAACTCTTTCCCTGTCTTGGGTTGTACTAAAATCGGAGCTTCTGTCAATAATACCTTTAGTTTCTCGAAACTTTGTTGGCATCTTTCTGTCCACACAAACTTCACATTTTTCTGTAACAATTTCGTCATCGGAGTTGTAATCATGGAAAACCCCTTGACAAATCGTCTATAATAGCCAGCTAGGCCTAGAAAACTTCTAATCTCAGAGATATTCCTCGGTGGATTCCAGTCCATTATGGCCGAAATCTTACTTGGATATACTCGGATTCCATCTCTCGAGACAATATGTCCCAAAAATCCTACTTCCTTGAGCCAAAATTCACTTTTACTGAACTTGGCATAAAGCTGATTTTCTCGTAGAGTCTGCAAAACCGTTCGTAGATGCTCAGCATGCTCATTCCCATCTCGGGAATAAATCAATATGTCGTCGATAAAAACAACTAAAAACTTGTCGAGGTAAGGCCTGAAGATGCGGTTCATTAAGTTCATGAATACTACAGGAGCATTGGTCAATCCAAAGGGCATGACTAAAAATTCATAATGCCCATACCTCGTTCGAAAAGCGGTCTTGGATACATCGAATCCTTTACTCTCTCAATTGGTAGTACCCGGATCTCAAGTCTATCTTAGAGAACACAAGTGGCCCCCTTCAATTGATCGAACAAATCGTCGATCCTTGGCAATGGGTACTTGTTCTTTACTGTCACTTTATTAAGTCGACGGTAATCTATGCACAATCTCATGGTGCCATCTTTCTTTTCACAAATAAAAGCTGGAGCACCCCATGGAGAACAACTTGATCTTGCAAAACCTTTATCTGTCAAGTCTTGCAATCTGTGACTTCAACTCTCTCAACTCCGTTGGAGCCATTCTGTAAGGAGTAATAGATATTGGTACAGTGCAGAGCTAGCTCACTCTTGAACTCAATCTCTAAGCGGTGGTAGTCCGGTAATTCCTCGGGAAAAACATCCAGTACTCACATACTATCGATCTCGACTCAATCTTTAACTCTGTTTCTCTATCATTCATCACAAAGGCCAAATATGCCTCATACCCTTTTCTTATGTATTTCTATGCCGTCATATGAGAAATCATTACCGGCGATCTACCTTGTTCGTCTGATTCTACATGGAGAGTGTCCCCATTCTCAAATCTCATCTCAATATATTTCTTCCCACAATTTACTATTACATCATGAGTGGTCAACCAGTCCATACCAAGAATGATCTCAAACTCATCAAATGGTAACAACATAAGGTTTGCTTTAAAATAATGACCTCTAATCATCAATGGGCAATCATTACATACTTTATCGACCAGCACACTTGTAATATCCCGGGTTAGGGGCTGTTTTGTTGTTGCATGAAAGTGCATGTGTTTAGTGTGCTGTGTTGCTATTTCGGTGTTCTAGGGGCTTAATTGTGGGCTAGGAGTGTGCCTGAGGGAATGGGAAAAATCTTGTTTTTGGGTGTTAAGTGAAGGGAGCTGAGGAAGCTGGGGTATAAGAGTTTTATTTGATGTTTTGTTGCATAAAAGAGGAGCTAGCTTAGTGGCAAAGCATGCGCTACATGGGGAGCTTGGTGTGGCGTCATCTACTTGTGGTGGAGGTCCAGTGTTCGAGCTGCAGAGTCCCCATTTTGGCTTCTTTTTGGGACGGCATGGAGGAGAGGTAGAAGGCTAGTGAAATTCTACTTGGACTTGGTCTTCACTTTCAAATGTAAGGTGGAGAGCAAAATATGGAGGAGGACTTGGTCCACTCATTTGAAATGAGTGGTGGTGAGTGTGTTTGGGGATTATGGCCGAATTTGTGGGGGTGTTGGAGTGGGGGAAGTGGACGGCTAAGTGTGGGAACATGTTAGCCGAAATTCACCTTAGCAACCTAGGTAATTTCGGTCACTTTTTGTCAAGGAGTAAAAGTCTCTTCTTTGGGTCATTTGTTAGCCGAAGTTCTAAGGGTGTTTTTCATTTCTCTTTGTTTTGTTTTACATCTTTTGAAACCCAAAGCCCAAACCTCAACAAAGTAAGTAGAAAGTTTGCATCTTTGTTCTCTAGAGTACTTGTAGCCGAATACCCTTTCCCATCTTTCTCTTTTCTTTCAATTTTGTAAACCGAAACTACTATCTCCCTTTTTCATATTTGCTTTCTTCTTCTTTGCTTGGAAACATTGTAGCCGAATCTTACCCAAGACATTTTCTTCATCTATTTGTTCTTTCCAAAGCCGAAGGTACCTCCCTCTATTTTTTTTTTGTTTATTTTATTTATTTATTTATTTCTTTCTTCTTCTCAATTGCCTATTTGTCGAAACTTTCTTCCAAAGCACCTTGTTGCAGTAACCTATTTCCTTTTCATTTCTATTCTTTCTCTTTTACCTTTCGTAAGCCAGAGTATAAGGGTGTGTTAAACACTTAGGCCGAATCTCTCCTCTCCTAGAAGTCCTCTTTTGGCCGAATATTGGGTGTTGGTAAGCTCTTGGCCGAATGGCCATTTCCTTATCTCTCAAGTGTTATGTTGTTTTGGTTTATGGAAGAGGGTTAACCATTCGTTTTAAACATCTCACCTTAGGGCAATCAAAGATTTCAAGCGATCGGTTGGAGCCTTTCCCTTGGTGAATCAATTGGGGTTGGCGATTGTTGGAAGGAGAACCTTTGTGGTTCGGGTTTGATAAGAAATCAAACCATTAGCAAGGTAAGGGTTCGATATTAACCCCTTTGGGTTTATTTGTCTTTGGCCGAATGGTCTTAGTGCCTAATCCTGTGTTGGCCGATTGTTATAGGAGCTTGATAATCGAGGGACATAGATCGGTCGTTGGGATCTTTAGACTCGTATTACCAGGTGTGTAAACTAACACACTGATACCTAGTAATGTTATTAATAAACCTGTTTGCCTGTTAAAAACTATACCAGTATGACGGATAATTGGATACCCAAACGGGGTATGTGTACGTATACGGGTAAGTCTAATTTATTACCAGTTCTATTGTGGATACCTTGGGTATTATGATCTATGTTATGTATGCTATGAGATGTAATGCTAGACATGTTGGCATGATATGCATGACTTGTATGATATGCATGATCACATGAGTAGGTATGTTGATGGGTGATATGAGTGGAGGGAGCAGTGATAATTTGTGCTGACGAGCACCAGTGTTTTGGTAACACACTTTGTGACTTTGGGTCACCAGTGCTTTGGTAGCACATTTGTGTCTTTGGGACACGTGAGGTTGGGCACCTCATTGCGACTTGTCCCCGTGGTTTGACACCACCGTGGGTTGGCCCCACTTTGAGATATGGGATCGTCTCGCTAGTGATTGGGTATCACACGATGGGTTGGCCCCATCATTCGATTATCGTGACTACGGTCACGTGCTTTGGTAGCACATTTGTGTCTTTGGGACACCAGAGGTTGGGCACCTCATTGCGACTTGTCCCTGTGGTTTGACACCACCGTGGGTTGGCCCCACTTTGAGATATGGGATCGTCTGCTAGTGATTGGGTATCACACGATGGGTTGGCCCCATCATTCGATTATCGTGACTACGGTCACGGTGCTTGGTAGCACATTGTGTCTTTGGGACACCAGTGTTTTGGTAACACATTGTGACTATATGTCACCAGTGGTTTGGCACCACCAGTGGTTTGGTACCACACGGGGTAGGAAAGGAGATACGGATGGTTAGGATTGGGTTGCATTAATTATGTTGCTAAGTATGATGTGTGCTAGCATGTTGTTTCATCGGGAGCGGGATTTATGCACTGAGTCATTCGACTCACCCTCTCCTTTGACGTTTCAGGTGACTCGTAGACGCGGACATGGAGCCGGGATGGACTCGGGGTGCTCATGCCATGCTTAATAAAGTTTTACTCAAACTCTATCATTTGGGTACTTTAGTTTAATTACTTTTATTTGGGTTTTTAATTTGGATTTGTAAAAGGCCTTTAAATTATGTTTTTTGATGGTTATGCTTTAATTAGATTCTCAACCTGCTTAACAAATAACTTGGTATGAAATTTTACTAAAAATTTGGTAAGACAATGTTTTCAAAACTATAACGCAATGTGTTTTAAACTATACCATCGGGTATCTCACTATGCTTTGCTATAAAGTAAACTCAAATGAGCTTCAAACCAAACTCGATATTCTACTAAGTCAAAAATGTTTCAAAATAGCACTAAGAAACTAGTGGATATGCTAAATGAAATCAACTCGTTTTTAACTATATACTTTGGATAAGTTTTCAAATCTAATCAAACAGGCCTACTTCAATTTTCCTCAAATTCCCTACGTTTTTACCCTGCCTTTAAACGAAAAATCTGATCACTCAAAAACGTTTTTCCCCGTAACATGCAGATCGGACGTGGTGTCCTGTCCGAGTTTGGGGTGTTACAATTAGGTATCGTCGAGCCAAGTTCAAAGGTTTACTGTGGCCCGAGGCCCAAAATGTTTTAAAAGTCTGCTTTAGGTGTTTTGTTTTGAAAGTAGGGCTTGTATGCCTAAAGATGTTGGGCTAAGGCAAAAGATTCTTCAGGACGCACATAGCAGTCCTTATACTATGCATCCTGGAGGTAGCAAGATGTATAGGGATCTTAGAGAGCGATTTTGGTGGCACGGCTTGAAGAAAGAGGTGACAGAGGTTGTTGGGAAGTGTCGACTTGTCGTCAGTCAGGTCAAGGTGAACATCGATTGCCGTCGGGGTTGCTTGACTGTGAAGATTCCTCGATGGAAGTGGGAAAGGATAACCATGGATTTTGTCGGTGGGTTACCGCTTACGCCAAGCAAGAAGGATTCGATTTGGGTAGTGGTGGATCGATCGACTAAATCGCTCACTTTATTCGGTGAGGTTGACTACTCACTTGAAGCTAAGCGGTTGTATGTGTCGAGAGATAGTGAGGTTGCACGGTGTGCGATTTCGATAATCTCGGATAGGGATCCCGATTTACGTCAAGGTTCTGGAAAGCATTGCATCAAGCTCGGGCACTCGTTTGGATTTCAAGACGGCTTTTCACCCTGATCGACGGTCGATCGGAAAGGATCATTCAGATCTTAGAGGATATGCCGAGAGGTTGTGTCTTGATTTTGAGGTAGTTGGGAGGAGTTTCTACCATTAGGCTGAGTTTGCCTACAACACACGATTATCAAGCGAGCATCAAAATGGCACCGTATGAGGCGTTGTATGGTAGGGAAGTGTCGCTCACCCACGTGTTGGACGGAGTTGGGTGAACGTCGATTGTTGGGACCCGAGTTGGTGGTCGAGACCGAGGACAAGGTTAGTCGATTCATCCCCGATTGAAGGAAGCTTCGGACCGGCAGAAGTCTTATGCCGATCTTAAGCGGAGAGATATAGAGTTTGCTGTAGGGGATCGAGTTTTCCTGAAGGTCTCACCTTGGAAGAAGGTGTTGAGATTCGGAAAGAAAGGCAAGCTAAGTCCGAGGTTCATTGGGCCGTATAAGGTTACGAGACGCGAGTTGGACCGAGAGCGTATCGCTTGAGTTGCCGCCAGAGCTTAGTCGATTCACGACGCGTTTTCACGCGTTCGATGCTTGAGGTATCGTTCAGATCCGTCACATGTGGTAGCAGTGGAAGAGATCGAGGTAAATCCAGACTTGTCTATGGAGGAGGAACCTGTGTAGATTCTTGATCGAGATGTGAAGGTTCTGCGTAAGAAGTCTGTGCCTTTGGTTAAGGTTCTTTGGCGGAATCATGGCGTAGAAGAAGCTACGTGGGAACCCGAGGATATGATGAGACAGCAATACCCGCAACTCTTCTGATCAGGTAATTTCGAGGCCGAAATTATTTTTAAGGGGGGTAGAACTGTAATATCCCGGGTTAGGGGCTATTTTGTTGTTGCATGAAAGTGCATGTGTTTAGTGTGCTGTGTTGCTATTTCGGTGTTCTAGGGGCTTAATTGTGGGCTAGGAGTGTGCCTGAGGGAATGGGAAAAATCTTGTTTTGGGGTGTTAAGTGAAGGGAGCTGAGGAAGCTGGGGTATAAGAGTTTTATTTGATGTTTTGTTGCACAAAAGAGGAGCTAGCTTAGTGGCAAAGCATGCGCTACATGGGGAGCTTGGTGTGGCGTCATCTACTTGTGGTGGAGGTCCAGTGTTCGAGCTGCAGAGTCCCCATTTTGGCTTCTTTTTGGGACGGCATGGAGGAGAGGTAGAAGGCTAGTGAAATTCTACTTGGACTTGGTCTTCACTTTCAAATGTAAGGTGGAGAGCAAAATATGGAGGAGGACTTGGTCCACTCATTTGAAATGAGTGGTGGTGAGTGTGTTTGGGGATTATGGCCGAATTTGTGGGGTGTTGGAGTGGGGAAGTGGACGGCTAAGTGTGGGAACATGTTAGCCGAAATTCACCTTAGCAACCTAGGTAATTTCGGTCACTTTTTGTCAAGGAGTAAAAGTCTCTTCTTTGGGTCATTTGTTAGTAGAAGTTCTAAGGGTGTTTTTCATTTCTCTTTGTTTTGTTTTACATCTTTGAAACCCAAAGACCAAACCTCAACAAGTCTGTAGAAAGTTTGCATCTTTGTTCTCTAGAGTACTTGTAGCCGAATACCATTTCCCATCTTTCTCTTTTCTTTCAATTTTGTAAACCGAAACTACTATCTCCCTTTTTCATATTTGCTTTCTTCTTCTTTGCTTGGAAACATTGTAGCCGAATCTTACCCAAGACATTTTCTTCATCTATTTGTTCTTTCCAAAGCCGAAGGTACCTCCCTCTATTTTTTTGTTGTTTATTTTATTTATTTATTTCTTTCTTTCTTCTTCTCAATTGCCTATTTGTCGAAACTTTCTTCCAAAGCACCTTGTTGCCGTAACCCTATTTCCTTTTCATTTCTATTCTTTCTCTTTTACCTTTCAGAACCGAGTATAAGGGTGTGTTAAACACTTAGGCCGAATCTCTCCTCTCCTAGAAGTCCTCTTTTGGCCGAATATTGGGTGTTGGTAAGCTCTTGGCCGAATGGCCATTTCCCTTATCTCTCAAGTGTTATGTTGTTTTGGTTTATGGAAGAGGGTTAACCATTCGTTTTAAACATCTCACCTTAGGGCAATCAAAGATTTCAAGCAGTCAGTTGGAGCCTTTCCCCTTGGTGAATCAATTGGGGTTGGCCGATTGTTGGAAGGAGAACCTTTGTGGTTCGGGTTTGATAAGAAATCAAACCATTAGCAAGGTAAGGGTTCGATATTAACCCCTTTGGGTTTATTTGTCTTTGGCCGAATGGTCTTAGTGCCTAATCCTGTGTTGGCCGATTGTTATAGGAGCTTGATAATCGAGGGACATAGATCGGTCGTTGGGATCTTTAGACTCGTATTACCAGGTGTGTAAACTAACACACTGATACCTAGTAATGTTATTAATAAACCTGTTTGCTCATAAAAACTATACCAAGTATGACGGATAATTGGATACCCAAACGGGGTATGTACGATACGGTAAGTCTAATTTATTACCAGTTCTATTGTGGATACCTTGGGTATTATGATCTATGTTATGTATGCTATGAGATGTAATGCTAGACATGTTGGCATGATATGCATGACTTGTATGATATGCATGATCACATGAGTAGGTATGTTGATGGGTGATATGAGTGGAGGGAGCGGTGATAATTTTGTCTTGTGAGCACCGTGTTTTGGTAACACACTTTGTGACTTTGGGTCACCAGTGCTTTGGTAGCACATTTGTGTCTTTGGGACACCAGAGGTTGGGCACCTCATTGCGACTTGTCCCTGTGGTTTGACACCACCGTGGGTTGGCCCCACTTTGAGATATGGGATCGTCTCGCTAGTGATTGGGTATCACACGATGGGTTGGCCCCATCATTCGATTATCGTGACTACGGTCACCGGTGCTTTGGTAGCACATTTGTGTCTTTGGGACACGGAGGTTGGGCACCTCATTGCGACTTGTCCCCGTGGTTTGACACCACCGTGGGTTGGCCCCACTTTGAGATATGGGATCGTCGCTAGTGATTGGGTATCACACGATGGGTTGGCCCCATCATTCGATTATCGTGACTACGGTCACCAGTGCTTTGGTAGCACATTGTGTCTTTGGGACACCGGTGTTTTTGGTAACACATTGTGACTATATGTCACCGGTGGTTTGGCACCACCGGTGGTTTGGTACCACACCTGGGGTAGGAAAGGAGATACGGATGGTTAGGATTGGGTTGCATTAATTATGTTGCTAAGTATGATGTGTGCTAGCATGTTATTTCATCGGGAGGCGGGATTTATGCATCGAGTCATTCGACTCACCCTCTCCTTTGACGCTTGGGTGACTCGTGAGACGCGGACATGGAGCCGGGATGGACTCGGGGTGCTCATGCCATGCTTAATAAAGTTTTACTCAAACTCTATCATTTGGGTACTTTAGTTTAATTACTTTTATTTGGGTTTTTAATTTGGATTTGTAAAAGGCCTTTAAATTATGTTTTTGATGGTTATGCTTTAATTAGATTCTCAACCTGCTTAACAAATAACTTGGTATGAAATTTTACTAAAAATTTGGTAAGACAATGTTTTCAAAACTATAACGCAATGTGTTTTAAACTATACCATCGGGTATCTCACTATGCTTTGCTATAAAGTAAACTCAAATGAGCTTCAAACCAAACTCGATATTCTACTAAGTCAAAAATGTTTCAAAATAGCACTAAGAAACTAGTGGATATGCTAAATGAAATCAACTCGTTTTTAACTATATACTTTGGATAAGTTTTCAAATCTAATCAAACAGCCTACTTCAATTTTCCTCAAATTCCCTACGTTTTTACCCCGCCTTTAAACGAAAAATCTGATCACTCAAAAACGTTTTTCCCCGTAACATACCAGATTCGGACGTGGTGTCCTGTCCGAGTTTGGGGTGTTACAACACTTTGGCCTAATGGATTAGACACTTTAATCACAAATTCTGTAGACTCTATAGGCATACTCATACTGGATACTAGTTTCATGCAAATGTAAGAGTGTGTGGATCCGGGATCTATTAGAGCAATAACTTTAATATCTTGAAGAGAAAAGGTACCCGTAATAACATCAGAAGAAGATGCCTCTTTGCGAGCGCGAATGGAATACGTCCTTGCAGGTGCCCTACCCTCGGGTCTCGCAACCTACTCTTTAGGGTTACCTCTACCACTTGTGATGCTATCCTAGTCGCATCATGGTTCGACTCTTTCCGACGCCATCGAGAGTGGCTTAAGCTCGAGGGGCCAAAGTGCAAAATGAAGCTGATTCCAGCTCATTTTCAGCTCAATTAAACTCCTTTTCTATGTGGTTCAGTTCACATGAGTTCATCTTAGCTCATTGAGATTGGTGATTTTTCAGCTTACAACCATTAAATTTAAAGGCTGTTACACCTTCAATAAGGTGGCTTTTCAAGTGATTTCGGTTACAAAAAGAGGGGGCTGTTATAAAAAGAGGCTTTAAACATCAATAAAAAGAGTTTAAAGGAGCATTACACTTCCTTTAAATTTCAGTAGCCACCCTTCCACTACTCCAAACTTTTTTGGTACTTTAATGGTCAATTCATACTTTAAAAACTTCATTAAGTTTTTGGAGTCTATTCAGCTAGCCAAAGGAGAAACCAAGAGACATTTTCAAAGCATTCAAGGGCATTGAATCAACTGATTAAAGCATCTTAAAGAGAGGAGTTAATTGATCCAAGAATTTCAAAGGTTGAGACTCTTTATAAAGTTGGTGAATTTTCGGTTGATCATGGAGAATTCAAAGGATTTTGACAAGCAATTTAATTGAAAAGTTAAACACATTGAAGATGGGAGTTAAATGGCTAGAATTCCAAAAGTTGAGACTCTTCATTTGAAATCATTATTAGCCTCATTAAAAGTGACCATTCAACTAGTTTCATTTGATACTATATATACATGTAATCACATATTGTAGGCAAAACTTTTGATCCTTGAATATATTTTATGAACTTTGTTCTTCGAGTGAGATTTTCTCCTCTCTATCTTTCGTACGAGTATCGATTCTGACTTATCAAGCGTTGCTTGTGGCGTCAATCGTTTTTCATCCATCAATTTATACCATAGGTTCTTATCTTTATAGATAACGGGTCTTGGTCCATCATCGACTTCCATTTTCCATCTTAAACAAATATAGAACCCGGGGTGACACTTTCCTAGTGTTGAATCGATTCTTTGTTTAAATTCTTCTATCCATCTCCACCAACTATCTTAATATATATCCTTTTGATTATTTCTATTAAAACCAAGTCCATCCACTATATTCATCTTCCTTGTTTGCTTCCTAACCAAACCTATCTCCATCTTCCATCCAAATCTTAACCTTTCTGATCAGCTTCCGTAATTTTAACCTTATTTCACCTATTTCGAGACAACTTTCCAATTACTCCTCGTAGACAATTGGGCAACTTCACATACGACTTGACTCACCTCGAGACGGATCGTATCAACTTACTCCACTACCCGGGTTCTTTTGCGGTCTTCCTCTGACCATATTCCCAGATCTCGGGTTCTGTGCTCTCTCTTCCTTCATCATCTCAGGGCAATCTTTTATAAAGTGGTCTTGGGAACCACATCTGAAACAAGAATTTTCATGCACTCGGCACTCACCAAGATGACGTCTACCACACTGTGGGCATTCCGGTCTATCAGATCGAATGTTCCCCACACTAGCGACTGAAGTAGTCTGTGCCTTATTTCCCGAATACTATTTACCCTTGTTTCTACTTGAAAACCCTGTGGATGAAGCCGATCGGGTGGAGAAATCTCTTGACTTCTTGGAAGAGGGTTGGAATGACTTATTCCACTGTCTCTTTCTCGAGTCACGAGACTCCATTTCAGATTTTCTCTTCTCTTTTACTAGCTCTTCGGCTTTACAAGCCCGCTCCACTAACACAACAAATTCTTTTAATTCTAGGACAGCAACAAACAACTTAATGTCCTCATTTAGTCCATCTTTGAATCTCTTACTCATGATGGCCTCAGTGGATACACACTCTCGAGCGTATTTACTGAGTCGTACAAACTCACGCTCATAATCAGTTACGGACATCTTGCCTTGCTTCAGTTCTAGAAATTCCTTTCTCTTCTGATCGACAAATCTTTGACCGATATACTTCTTTCTGAACTCTTCTTGAAAGAACTCCCACGTGATCTTTTCTCGTGGTACCACTGACACTAAGTTGCTCCACTATTGGTAAGCAGAATCTCTTAAAAGAGAGACTACACACTTCATGCATTCCTCTGACGTGCATGACAATTCATTGAATACCCTGACGATATTCTCTAACCAGAACTCGACCTTTTCCGGATCATCATCCTTTTTAGCCCAAAATTCTTCTGCCTTATGTTTCCTGATCCTATCAACCGGAGGCTTCTCTCCTCTTACCACCTCTACTACTTGAGGGGCTACGGGGATAGGTTGAGGAATAGGCGGGGGTAGAGGGGTTTGAGCATTCGGGTTCGTACGAACGAACTCCGTATACCACGTGTTCATCATATGGAGGAAGGCTTATCTAGCCTCTTCTCCTCCTCTCTGACTCACCTTAGTGGGTCTATTCTCATTCTCGTTAGGCACCGTCCCTTCAGCGGGAGTCGGCGCGTTACTTTCTACATCATCCGCTACAGCTCTTTCGGGATCCAGTTACTATATGTATAAACATAATTTAAGTCGTCAAGAGTCGTCACACTATCATTATAAAAACATTCTTACGTATGTCATGTATAGCTAGACTCGTGCTCGTGCTACATTAGTCCTAGAATCGACTAAACCGTAGCTCTGATACCACTAAATGTAACACCCCATGTAACAGCCCAATTTAGGGGCTAGTCGGAACAGTGATCTCAGAATCACTAATTCAAGGTTAGAGAAAATTATTTTCATGATATGTTATGTATTATAACATGTTTATAAGGATGCATGAAAATTTTGGTGCCTTAATTTTAACGATTTCTAGCTAAATTGTGAAAAATGACTAAATCGCATAAAGTGCGAAAGTTCTATTTTAATTGCTAGGGGTACCAGAAAGCTACGGTTTATAAATTGGAGGTCCCAAATGTGCAAATAGGCCATTTTGGAGTGTGATGGCCGGCCATGTGGTATGGGAGACAAGAGCATTTAATGCTTAGTCAAATTTGGTGAGAAAAGATGAATAAAATAAGACAAAAAGAAAAGCTATCATTTTTTTTTATTTCTTCTCTTCCTCCACCAAAAATAGCAGCCATGGGAGGGGTTTTCGAAGCTTAAAATTTCAGCAAGCAATTCTTCACTCAAGTAAGTGATTTTGATGGTATTTCTTGAAGAAAATTGTACTTTTGGAGTCCCCAAAGCTTAAGCTTTCTAAAGAGGGGACTAGTTTGCAATATGGTTGAAAGTCTAGGGACTTGCCATGATAGAGTTCATGTTTTGATGAGTTTTATGGAATAAAATGAATGATAGGATGATGAGAAACAACTTTTGTGAAAGGTGTTGTCATGAAAACACCTATTTGGGACTAAAATGCAAAAGTTGTAATTTGTTCATTAAGGCATGAAATAGTTGGAATTGTGGATAGTTTTAAGAGGATTAAATGTTCAGCTAGGGTTGTTTAACAAGAAAATGTGATGAAAATTTATTTACGAGCCTAGGGGCAAAACCGTAATTTTACCAAAGTGTAGGGGCAAAATAGTCATTTTTGCCTAAAGTGTATATTATGCTGTAATATGATTAATAAGTGATTAAATCAGTAAATTTCATTGTTCTAGATCAAAGAAAATGAGTTTCGGACCTAGAAAGGATGAAAAGAGAAATGTGGGCAAAAAGGTCCCTTTTTGGCCCTTTCGGCATCGAGGTAAGTTCATGTGCAAACGTTGTAATTATGTACGAGTTAATTTAACGTTCCAATGTGGTAGGGAATGTATATTTACCATATGGATGCATGAAATATCTTTTGATGAAATGTCAATAGAATTGAGATGTGTATAGCATGATATGATGATGGTTAAAGTCTCGAGTAAGACCATATTGGAATATGGCCTCGGTGTAAGAGTTCGTATAAGACCATTTCAGGGACATGGCATTGACATGTTAATGTATGTAGGACCTTATGGGGGTATAATGTCAATGAGAACTATGAGTATGAGACTCAAGAGAGTTAGTTAACAATTTGAATGATTCAAGGGATATGTTGAATGTATGTGGTTGTACCACGAGAAGCACAAGTATGTGTTAGAATTGAAGGGAGATGAATTCAATATATGATGAACCCCTAGTGGGATATGTGTTATTATTGCACCTTAGTTGCATGAGATAAATTTATTGATGCATTGTGTGAATGCGAACGAGTATCGTAGAAAGTTAAGTAAGAATAGAAGTATGTGAGGATGTTCTCGGATGAACATTTGAAATAGAGATATACTTGTGGATTACTATCCATGAATGTAAAATAACTTGATGAGCTATATGCGATATCACCTTATTGATGGTAGTGATGGGTGGGTGCGATACCATCAATTATATTAATATCGGTGGGCTACGTGCGTTACCACCTGAGTAATTAGTAATCGATGGGATGTGTGCGATACCATCGCTTATAAACAATTGGTGTGCTAAGTGTGAAATCACCATAAGTATAAATGATTGGTGGGATGTGTGCGATACCACCCTATTAGAGATTCAATGGTGGGCTAAGTGCGAAACCACCGAGATATTAGTAGCATGAGCGGCTTATTGAAAACGCTTGATGTATTGTTTTATATGATCATATGGTGATCAGTGCAGGAATGTATGCTAATTGAACGAGCAATTGGCTTGTGACATGGTAAGAATGTGGTAAGAGATTGAATGAGTAAGTTTCAAGAATATTTGAGCAAGTAACCATGAGTTTATGAGAGACACTCTCCATGATACTTTGTAATTATGTACATTCAATGAATATCAATATTTGACAGATTATGTAGATGAGCTTACTAAGCATTTTTGCTTACTCCTTTACTTTTCTCATCTCTTATAGGTTTCATTACTTAGCTCGGGTTGGAGGCCACCGGAGATGTTTTCACACTATCGAGCAGACCCTTGGTATGAGGTATCAAATCCTTATGAGTCATGGCATGTATAGGGACTCTTTTAAAGTTGATTAAGTTCTAACCAATGTAGCCAAATTGTATTGGCCTAAGAGAATCTAGGGTTGGTTGTGTATGACCATAGATGATGGCTTAAATTGGTTGTAATTGTATTGGGAGTAGTTCTCCCTTGTGTATGGGATAAAGACTTTATCTCTTTAATGATTTAATTTTTTAATTCATGTGTTTTAAATGATGATTTGAGAATGTTTTGAAGTAGTATGTGAATATATGCAAACGGGAATGGTAAAAGGCTTGGTAAGATAGCCTCTAAGTGCCCACACGGATAGACACACGGGCGTGTGTCTAGGCCGTGTGTCTCCTACACCTTAGTATCTTAAGTCAGATTAGACCACGAGCTGGTCACACGACCATTTGTTCAGGCCGTGTGATACACACGGTTGGCACATGGGCATGTGCCAAGGCCGTGTGAAGTCTGCACTTGACACTTAGAAATTCAATTGTCACGGTCGACGACACGCGCAGGCGTGTGTACAGACCGTGTGAATAAGTCAGAATGCCAAGGTTTGGCACACGGGCCAGGGCCACGGGCGTGTCCAGGTCGTGTGTAATTTGCCAGTATCCTCCACGGGTGAAAGACACGGGCATGTTTTAGGGGTGCACGGGCGTGTCCCAAGTCACACGGATGTGTGACCCCTGTTTCGAGAGAAAGTTTCCAGATGAGTTCTGAAAGTTTCAAGACGTAAGTCTGAGGCCTCGTAGGCCCATGAAAAGTCTGATTTGACTAAGAAAGAGAAGTTTTTAATTCAGAATAAAATTTTATAGCACTAAGTACATGTTTAAGAAAGTTCAAGCATAGTAATGTCTCGTATCCGGTCTTAGCCTCAGACTCGGGTATGGGGTGTTACATTTAGTGGTATCAGAGCATGGTTTAGTCAGTTCTCGGACTAACCTAGCACGAGTAGGAGTCTAGCTATACATGCCATATGTGGATAATGATAGAGTGATGTCTCCCGGCTCTAATGAAATTATTTTGTTAAGACAAAGATGATTCCCAACCAAGCTAATTTTAGTAAGTTTGTGTGATTTCTAAGCTTTATGATTTCTATCATTGAATTGCTTAGTATAATGTACATTATTATCATGGAATGCTTAATGTTTTGCTAAACAAAGAAATCAATGAGATTAAATACGAGCATGTCCCGATTGAAGATGGAATTTCCCAGGATACTCGATCTACCACATGAGATTAGAAAGTCCGTATAAGACCAAGCCAAGGCATGGCATCGGCAATCAAGCAAGTTATCATGTAAGTCCAAGGCAAGCTTGGCATTTAACAAGTTATCATGTAAGTCCAAGGCAAGCTTGGCATTGAACAAGTTATCATGTAAGTCCAAGGCAAGCTTGGCATTGAACAAGTTATCATGTAAGTCCAAGGCAAGCTTGGCATTGAACAGATATCATGTAAGTCCAAGGCAAGCTTGGCATTGAACAAGTTATCATGTAAGTCCAAGGCAAGCTTGGCATTGAACAGATATCATGTAAGTCCAAGGCAAGCTTGGCATTGAAAAGCTATCAAGAGAAAGAGATCCCATGTAAGTCCAAGCCAAGGCATGGCATTGGTGAGAACAAGAAAGATTTCGTACAAGCCCATGTCAAGACATGGCCTCGAAACCAAGATGAGATATTCTATGTAAGACCGTATCTAGGATATGGCTTTAGCATCAAGTTCATGTGAAGAAATTTAGTATCCTCGGTTATTTGCAGAAATTCATCGGGCAAATGAGTAAAGTTAAAGTGAGATAGAAAGAAAGTTGAGTAAGCAAAGTTATTATCAAGTTGAAAATGAGTATTATTCTTGTTATGAATGATGAATCAGAGATTATGCTTGTTATAGTAAAGTATACTGATCTATGTGATCAAGTGTTACAGGTACCTTGTTTACCTTACAAACATGAGACTAGTAAGTACCATGATGTATGTGAGAAGCAGTAAGAGTACGTAAGCATTGAGATTTGTGATGCAATTGTTTATGATAAATATGTCCACACGGTTAAATCTCACATGTGACTGTTAAAGTAGAGAATGCATGATGTTTTGTTTTATGACTCTGTTATGAAGCCACACATATTATGGTGTGGAAGTTAAAACTGAAAAGTTTGACTAAGTAGAATGCAGGAGATGAGTACGGTCGTTTAATGATAAAATGATGAATAAGACCATGGTTGGACCATGGCGGTATATGTGATCCCATATAAGACCATGTCTGGGGCATGGCATTGGCATCGATACATGATCCTGTATAAGACCATATCTGGGATATGGCATCGGCATCAAATAGTAATCCCGCATGCGAGACCACGCCCTGGGACACGGCGGTATAAGATTTTGTGTAAGACCATATCTGGGATATGGCATCGACATCGATATGAGTTTCCATGTAAGACCGTATCTGGGATATGGCATTGGTGTTGATATGAGATTTCGTGTAAGACCATAGCGAGGCTATGGCATCGTGATGATATGTAAAGCAATAGCTGGCCTATGATGTTGTGATACGCGTAAGACCATAGTTGGACTATGGCAATCAAGTAAACGACGTACTCAAAACCCATAAGACATTCTCTAGATTAATAAGAAATAGTAAGAGGAATTAGAACTTAATGTTGAGTACTTGAGTAGACATTAAGGTGGAACTTGAGTAAGTGAAGTCACACATTGAAATTATGGGTGATAGAAACCATTGTAACATGAGTAAGTATGAAAACTTGCCTGAGGCGAGTTGTGTGACTATGATGATATTTCATTGACAATGAGTAGTAAATCATATGTATGTAGTCACGAGAGTTAGGCTAAGGGACTTTGCAACCTCACTCCCTTACCACTGTTGAATTATGATGAGATGTTATGAGAGTTAAATTGAGTAAGTTTATATGTGATTAATGTTGTATTTATGTTAGCATTTTGAGAATGCTTTGTATCACATCGATACATAATACTCTACTAAATAGAGTAACTGTTGTTGAACATGAGGTTGAAGTCCTAGAGGACTAAAATGATGAGGCTATCATCGAGATATGAGATAGACAAGGTCCCATATAAGATCATGTTCGAGGCATGGCCTCGGCACCAAGTTATGATTTCGTATAAGACCATATCTAGAATATGGCATCAGTAATGAATATGAGAATCATGTAAGACCATATTCAGAACATGGCATCGATACTTGATATGGAAGTCCATATAAGACCTTATCTAGAATATGGCATTGGCATTTAGAGGTGACTCCATATAAGACCACCCCGGGGGTGTGGCATTGGTTTTGTGCCTACATGAATGACAACGAATTTGCGTCTTTGATTATCCTTAGTGATCAATGGGACAAATAGATGAGTCTAGAAGTATAAATGAGATTTGTACTAAAGTCATGTGAAGGAGTGAATGCAGATATTCGTGAATGAATCACGAAGAAACTAGTACAATGTGTGGCACGATATGTGCTAAATAAATGGCAAGTATGAATAAGTTGGCTCGAAGCCTGTGGTTTGTGCATGGTTAGTTAATGCCATGGATGGGATTATAATGATCTCCTTTAGTATTATGTACTAATACATGTTTCCCTTCAGGGATGATGTAGTTGTTCTTTTCATAAATTGTGATTGTGTGAGAATGTTAGCTGATAGTAAAAATCAGATAAAACGGTTGTCGATTTAGTTAATTGAAATCCACATTTCCTTTATCTCCTCGTAACCTTAATTGGTTACCTTGAGGAGGAAATTGGTGATGATTCGTGTATAAGAGGTGAAATCACAAGTTTCACGTTGTGTGATGGGTTTCGGGTGTTTCGAATAGAGTTAACGAATTCGATCGAGATGTCCCTGCTATCTTGAGATATGACGATCGTAAAGGTTCTAGATTGGCATAGCAAGAGAAACTCAGATGAGAGTGTGCTTAAAATATGTTCTCAGTATGGAGAAAAGAGTAGATTAAGGTATTGAGATATAATTCAAGTTCTGTGTATATTCACGCATGAATCAGTAAAGAGAATAAAATTCTGTGTGTACATGAGTAGGGAGCATAATATAAAGATATGCTCATCGAAATGTTCAAACCATGATAGTTGAGTTGTAAGCTATTGAAAGAACTGTTTATTTGAAAGTTCTAGTACTGAGATCAGTCTAAATCAAGAGAAAGAGTTAACAGGTTGGTGATCTAGAGACAATCACTTTTGTGTCTGTGTTGTGAGTTAGATGTTATGAAAAGATCCATGTTAAGCAATGCGAGTTAGTTACTCGGTTGACCCTAGTTGGTAACATCTTAGTTTCAGCAAGGTTAATGACTAGAGCGAGTCTTCTTTTCAGAACAAAAAGGGGTCAGAAGATATATAGTAAATGGTATTTTAAATAAGCTCCGAATGAGTTTATTTGAGATGGTAAATACAGGTTGTATAAGTTTTCCGTTGTTGATGATGAATCCAGAACTTATACAGAGCTTTGGTATGAGATTTTGTAGTAGCATATCTAGTAAAACAAGAATAAGGAAGTACAGTTATGTGGATAAATGTTTTGACAGTAGAGTACATTTCACGATATGATGGAGTTATGGTCAGAAGTAGTTAACCACTAAAACCTGAGTTTCCAAAGCGTACAAGTCAAAACCATTACAGTCGGTGAATGCTTTAATGAGAAAGCGAGATAAAACCTTATAGATTTCAAATTTAGTTTGACAAGATTCCCAAAGAGGGGGATGTCATTTGAATTGTAATGAATCAACCAGTAAAGATTCGAACGATCATTTGGACATGTACAGAGTTCCAAATTAGTGGATTACTGAATATAGTATATACCCAGAGGAAGAATAACTTAGGTCTCAAGTTACATTTCGACCTTATGTATCACAGCTTAAGAGTTGTTGGCAAGAGAAACTTGAGGATAAGTGGATTCGTGATTTTGAAGAGTAGATGGAAACGTTTTAAGAATGCTGATAGCAACTCCTCCTGATAAAATTTTTGGGGACGAAAATTTTTAAGGAGGGGAGAATTGTAACAGCCCAATTTAGGGGCTAGTCGGAACAGTGATCTCAAAATCACTAATTCGAGGTTAGAGAAAATTATTTTCATGATATGTTATGTATTATAACATGCTTATAAGGATGCATGAAAATTTTGGTGCCTTAATTTTAGCGATTTCTAGCTAAATTGTGAAAAAGGACTAAATCGCATAAAGTGTAAAAGTTTTATTTTAATTGCTAGGGGTACCAAAAACTATGGTTTATAAATTAGAGGTCCCAAATGTGCAAATAGGCCATTTTGGAGTGTGATGGCCGGCCATGTGGTATGGGAGACAAGAGCATTTAATGCTGGTGAGCAAAGATGAATAAAATAAGACAAAAAGAAAAGCTATCATTTTTTTTATTTCTTCTCTTCCTCCACCGAAAATAGCAGCCATGGGAGGGGTTTTTGAAGCTTAAAATTTCAGCAAGCAATTATTCACTCAAGTAAGTGATTTTGATGGTATTTCTTGAAGAAAATTGTACTTTTGGAGTCCCCAAAGCTTAAGCTTTCTAAAGAGGGGACTAGTTTGCAATATGGTTGAAAGTCTAAGGACTTGCCATGATAGATTTCATGTTTTTTGATGAGTTTTATGGAAGAAAATGAATGATAGGATGATGAGAAACAACTTTTGTGAAAGGTGTTGTCATGAAAACACCTATTTGGGACTAAAATGCAAAAGTTGTAATTTGTTCATTAAGGCATGAAATAGTTGGAATTGTGGATAGTTTTAAGAGGATTAAATGTTCAGCTAGGCTTGTTTAACAAGAAAATGTGATGAAAATTTATTTACGAGCCTAGGGGCAAAACTATAATTTTGCCAAAGTGTAGGGGCAAAATAGTCATTTTTGCCTAAAGTGTATATTATGCTGTAATATGATTTATAAGTGATTAAATCAGTAAATTTCATTGTTCTAGATCAAAGAAAACGAGTTTCGGACCTAGAACGGATGAAAAGAGAAATGTGGGCAAAAAGGTCCTTTTTTGGCCCGTTCGGCATCGAGGTAAGTTCATGTGCAAACGTTGTAATTATGTACGAGTTAATTTAACGTTCCAATGTGGTAGGGAATGTATATTTACCATATGAATGCATAAAATATCTTTTGATGAAATTTCAATAGAATTGAGATGTGTATAGCATGATATGATGATGGTTAAAGTCTCGAGTAAGACCATATTGGAATATGGCCTCAGTGTAAGAGTTCAGATAAGACCATGTCGGGGACACCGCATCGACATGTTAATGTATGTAGGACCTTATGGGGGTATAATGTCAATGAGAACTATGAGTATGAGACTCAAGAGAGTTAGTTAACAATTTGAATGATTCAACGGATATGTTGAATGTATGTGGTTGTACCACGAGAAGCACAAGTATGTGTTAGAATTGAATGGAGATGAATTCAATATATGATGAACCCCTAGTGGGATATGTGTTATTATTGCACCTTAGTTGCATGAGATAAATTTATTGATGCACTGTGTGAATGCGAACGAGTATCATAGAAAGTTAAGTAAGAATAGAAGTATGTGAGGATGTTCTCGGATGAACATTTGAAATAGAGATATACTTGTGGATTACTATCCATGAATGTAAAATAATGGTGAGCTATGTGCGATATCACCTTATTGATGGTAGTGATGGGCTGGGTGCGATACCATCAATTATATTAATATCGGTGGGCTATGTGCGTTACCACCTGAGTAATTAGTAATCGATGGGCTGTGTGCGATACCATCGCTTATAAACAATTGGTGTGCTAAGTGCGAAATCACCATAAGTATAAATGATTGGTGGGCTGTGTGCGATACCACCCTATTAGAGATTCAATGGTGGGCTAAGTGCAAAACCACTGAGATATTAGTAGCATGAGTGGCTTATTGAAAACGCTTGATGTATTGTTTTATATGATCATGTGGTGATCAGTGCAAGAATGTATGCTAATTGAACGAGCAATTGGCTTGTGACATGGTAAGAATGTGGTAAGAGATTGAATGAGTAAGTTTCAAGAATATTTGAGCAAGTAACCATGAGTTTATGAGAGACACTCTCCATGATACTTTGTAATTATGTACATTCAATGAATATCAATATTTGACAGATTATGTAGATGAGCTTACTAAGCATTTTTGCTTACTCCTTTACTTTTCTCATCTCTTATAGGTTTCATTACTTAGCTAGGGTTGGAGGCCGCCGGAGATGTTTTCACACTATCGAGCAGACCCTTGGTATGAGGTATCAAATCCTTATGAGTCATGGCATGTATAGGAACTCTTTTAAAGTTGATTAAGTTCTAACCAATGTAGCCAAATTGTATTGGCCTAAGAGAATCTAGGGTTGGTTGTGTATGACCATAGATGATGGCTTAAATTGGTTGTAATTGTATTGGGAGTAGTTCTCCCTAGTGTATGGGATAAAGACTTTATCTCTTTAATGATTAAATGTGTTAATTCATGTGTTTTAAATGATGATTTGAGAATGTTTTGAAGTAGTATGTGAATGTATGCAAACGGGAATGGTAAAAGGCTTGGTAAGATAGCCTCTAAGTGCCCACACGGATAAACACACGGGCGTGTGTCTAGGCCGTGTGTCTCCTGCACCTTAGTATCTTAAGTCAGATTAGACCACGAGCTGGTCACACGGCCATTTGTTCAGGCCGTGTGATACACACGGTTGGCACATGGGCGTGTGCCAAGGCCGTGTGAAGTCTGCACTTAACACTTAGAAATTCAATTGTCACACGGCTAATGCACACGGGCGTGTGTACAGACCGTGTGAATATGTCAGAATGCCAAGGTTTGGCACATGGGCCAGGGCCACGGGCGTGTCCAGGCCATGTGTAATTTGCCAGTATCCTCCACGGGTGAAAGCCACGGGCATGTTTTAGGGGTGCACGGGCGTGTCCCAAGTCACACGGACGTGTGACCCCTGTTTCTAGAGAAAGTTTCTAGATGAGTTCTGAAAGTTTCGGGACGTAAGTCTTAGGCCTCGTAGGCCCATGAAAATTCTGATTTGACTAAGAAAGAGAAGTTTTTAATTCAGAACGAAATTTTATAGCCCGTAAGTACATGTTTAAGAAAGTTCAAGCATAGTAATGTCTCGTATCTGGTCTCAACCTCGGACTGATACGAGACATTACCATACTTGAACTTAAGGAGACTTGTACTTACGGGCTGTAAAATTTTGTTTCGAAATAGAAACTTCTCTTTCTTAATCAAAACATACGTTTCAATGGCCTACGAGGCCTTAAACACCTATCCGGAAACTTTTGGAACTCAATCGGGAACTTTTCCTCGAAACAGGGGTCACTCGCCCATGTGACTTGGGACACGCCCGTGTACCCCTAAGGCATGCCCGTCTCTTCCACCCGTGGTCGACACTAACTAATTTCACACGGCCTTGACACACCCGTGGCTTTGGCCCGTGTGCTAAACTTTGGCATTCTGACTTATCCACACAGTCCATACACACACCCGTGTACTTTAGCCGTGTGGCAATTCAATTTACAAGTGCAAGGTGCAGACTTCACACGGCCAGGGCACACGCCCATGTACTAACCGTGTGTCACACACGGTCTAAACATACGGCCGTGTGATTAGCCCGTGGTCTATTCTGACTTAAAACACTAATGTGCAGGGAACACACGGCTTAGACACACGCCCGTGTGTCTATCCGTGTCGGCACCTAGAGGCTATTTTCCAAGCCAATTGCCACCCTGATATCAAGATCAATCCAATACTCAATTCAATAACTCAAGTATTACATCTAACATGAACAAGGATGCATACTTCATTGATAGATAAAAACATACATACTTAATCATTCATGACCCATCTCTTTGGCCATATACAAAAAAGAATACTAAGCTTGATAGCCAACACTTTGGCTAATTCTAAAACATAACTCAAAATGAAATGCTTCCTATACATGCCATACTTAATATAAACAACTTGGCTATACCAAAATAGCGATTGATAGTGTGCTCCGAGCTCCGGTGACGATGATCCACGAGATTAGCTTGGCGGGACTACATGAAAAGAAAAAATTAAAGACGTAAGCATTTCGCTTAGTAAGTTTGCATGTAATGCATATAACAACGTACATATATATACTTAACATACTCATTCATCATAAGCAAAGGCATTGCTAAATTCACATGCTTGAGCTTACTTACTCTTAATGATTCTTGCACTTATCATGGTTCTTACTAGTCTCGTGCTTGTAAGGTAAACAAGGTACTTGTATCACTTATTCATATAGATTAGCCTACTTTGATACGGTAAACATAATCTTAACTTCATCATTCGTAACATGAATAATACTCTTAGTTAACTGACTAGCATACTTTGATGATAGCTTTACTTGCTTAACTCTCTTGCTTTCTCATTTATTCTTTACTCTTTTGCCCGATGAATTACTATGAATAACCGAGGATACTGAATCTCATCTCACAAATATCTCGATGCCAAAGCCATACCCTAGATATGGTCTTACATGGGATCTCTCAGCTTGGTGTCGATGCCATGTCTTGACATGGACTTATACGAAGTCTTCCTTGTGTGTTCCATTGGGAACTTACCATTGCCATGTCTTGACATGGTCTTACTTGGTATCTTTACTCATGAACGGGTTAATGCCGAGCCTCGGCTTGGACTTACATGAAATATTCCTTGTTACTCACCAATTCCATGCCTTGGCTTGGACTTACATGGGATCTCTATCTCATGATAGCTTTTCAATGCCAAGACTTGTCTTGGACTTACATGACATCTTTACATGGAGACTCACCAATGCCATGCCTTGGCTTGGACTTATATGAGTCTTCATCTCATAATAACTCTTCAATGCCAAGACTTGTCTTGGTCTTACATGATAACTTGCTTGATTGCTGATGCCATGCCTTGGCTTGGTCTTATACGGACTTCCTTGTCTCATGTGATAGATCGAGTATCCTAAGTAATTCAACTTTAATCGGTACTTTCTCATACTTAATCTCATTGATTTCTTTGTTTAACATAGCATCAAAAATCTCATGGAATTAAGATATATTCTACATCATATTAAGCAATTCAATGATATTAATCATAAAGCTTAGAAATCATACAAACTTACCTCAATGTACAAAATGTATGTAGAAATGCAATTTAGTCCTAGACTTTGTTCTTGCCTCGCTTTCGATCTGGGCTTCATTTTTCTTGATCTATAATAATAATTTAGCTTATTTAATACACACATTGACTAAATTGACTCTTAACTCATACTTCGGCAAAATTACCATTTTGCCCCTAAACTTCCTCATAATTACACTTTTGCCCCAAGGCTCGTAAAGTGATTTTTATTCAACTTTCGTGAACTTCATGCTTAGCCGATTCATTCTCTTAACTATAGAAACAATCAATTCTCACTTTTTCTATCATGTATGACAAATTTCACAACTTTTACAAACTAGTCCTTACTAGCATTTTTCATGAAATTCATTTAGGAAAAGATGTTTATCTAACATCAAACTCTCATAATATTTCATAAAACATCATTTTACAAGCATGTCATACATGGGTAGATTTATGAACATGAATTCTAGCTCAACTTATAGCTATAAATAGCTAATTCATAATACGAGGACTCCAAAAATACGAAGAATATTAAAAACGGGGCTAGGATGCACTTACTGGCAAGCTTCAAAAATTGAAGAATCCTAGCTATGGAGTCTCTCAAATTTTCGGCACAAGGGGAAGAAGATGAATAAGATTTTTGTCATCTTTTCCCTTTTAATCATTTAATTGATAAATGACCAAAATGCCCTTCTCACTAAACTTTCAAAATTTCTAACTCATGTCCATTTTTTCCAAAAATTATAATTTGGGAAAATTGCTATTTAAGGACTTCTAATTAATATTCCAAAGCTATTTCATACTAAAAGCTTCTAGAATCTCAAATTTTGCAACTTTTGCAATTTAGTCCTAATGGACCATTCAATGACAATTTCATAAAATTTCTACATGAAACTTTCATACTATCATGCAAACATATCTTAAACCTCAAAACTCATTTTACTACTTCGGATTTATAGTCTCGCACCACTGTTCTGACTAGGCCCTAAATCGGGATGTTACAGCAATGGCTAAATAAATTAGCCAAAGAAAATGTTATGAATTTGCAATTGAGAAACATAAATGGAATTGTATTATATGATTATGTGCATTTTATGTTAAGTTTATTTGTATTTGGCTTACTAAGCTTTTGAAAGCTTACTTTGTGTGTGTTTGCTTTGTTTTATAGATCGTCGAAGCTAAGAAAGGCTTGGGGATCGTCGAGGATCACCATCACACTACTCAATCCTATTTTGGTACCTTTGAAAGTGTATATATTAAGTATGGCATGTATAGGCTAGTTACTTTGAAATATGCTTGAGATGTACTTATAGCCATGTGATATGGCTAGATAAAATAAAGGTTTTATGAATGATGAGTCATGCTATATAATGCTTTGTTTTGGTATGGTTTCATGGTTAAAAAAATGGTCAAAATATTGGTAATATCATTTATGCAAGGTAAGCATATATATGATGAATGGTTGTTATAAGGAAATGATATGTTTGTGAAGAATTACACTTGAAAATGATTGTGAATAGAATGAGCTAATTGTTGTATAAGATGTTGTACTTGAGATGCCTTTGTATGCTTGGAAAATTGGTTGTTTTTGACATGAATTGTATTGGTATGAATGCTTGTAGGGATGACCCAAGTGTGGGTGGCATTTTGGCCTTGAAAATGGCCTATAATTGCCCACACGGTTGAGCACACGGGTGTGTGGCTCGACCGTGTCCCTCGTGGTTGTATTTCAAAACAAGTCGAGACTCGACCACGGCCGACACACGCGTGTGATCTGGCCGTGTGGTGCAAGTCGCTCGACCACGGGTGAGGCACACGGGCGTGTCCACTACGTGTGGACAAGTCGATATGTATGCCCTGTTTTGACACGGCGCATAACACACGGGCGTGTCCGAGGCCGTGGGAGGCACACGCCCGCCCACACCAAGGCGTGTGACCTCTGTAACTTTTGAAAATTTTTAAATTTCTGAGAATTTTCGTATGTGTTCGGTTTAGTCCCGGCCCTATTCTAAAGCATGTTTAAGGTCTCGTTGACCTATTCACGGGACACTTGGATTGGATTCTTTGAATTATATTATGAATTGTCTGTAAAAGTTTTTGATTGTCTGATAATACCTCTAAACCCTAAACCGGTGATGGTTACAGGTTAGGGGTGTTACATTTGATTGGTCTCAGAGCTACAGTTTAGTCGATTTTTGGACTAACGTAGCGTGTGAGAGTCTAGCTATACATGCCATATATATGAAATGTGATAGTGTGATGAATCCTGACGAGTAAAATTTGTTTTCGTATAGTAATGGATCCCGAAAGAGCCGTAGCTGAAGACGTTGAAAGCAATGCGCCTGCTCCCGCTCAAGGGACAGCGCCATCTGATTCGAGACCGGTTACTAGCGGTCAAGTGGGAGAAGCTAAACAAGCTTTCTTCCAAATGATGAACGAGTGGTTCACCCAGTATGTAAGAACTAACCCGGCTGTTTCACAACCTCCGCCCCCGTCTAATCGTCCTCATACTTCTGCTATACCTCCGGTTATGATCTTAAATCTTTTGAACAAACCTCCGATTGAAAAAATCGGTAAGTATGGGGCCGAAGAGTTCAAGGCCATTAGTGATGACGATGCCGAGAAAGATGAGTTTTGGCTTGAGAACACTATCCGAGTATTTGATAAAATGTCTCTGACTCCTGAAGAATGTATAAAGTGTGTTGTTTCTTTGCTACGAGATGCAGCTTATCAATGGTGGAAGACCATGATTTCCATTGTTCCAAAAGAACGGGTCACATGGGATTTCTTTCAGTCTGAGTTCAGAAAGAAATACATCAGTCAAAGGTTTATTGATCAGAAACGGAAAGAATTTCTTGAGTTGAAACAGGGTCAGATGACCGTGACCGAGTATGAACGAGAGTTCGTGAGATTAAGTCAGTATGCTCAAGAATGTGTATCAACTGAGACAATAATGTGTAAAAGATTTGAAGATGGCTTAAATGAAGATATCCGTTTGCTTGTTGGGATTTTGGAAATAAAAGAGTTCGTTGTGCTTGTTGATCGAGCGTGCAAAGTTGAGGCACTCGGGAAAGATAAAAGAAAAGCTGAGTCTAAAGTCAGAGATGCAAGAAAAAGATTTGCGAGCAAATCATTTCAGTCTACTTCAAAGAAATTCAAAGATGAGCATAGCCGTTCCAAAACTAATGTGGGGCATTCAAATCCGAGAGATCGAGCTAGATCACAGTTGAATTTTAAAGCCCCAGCTACTTCGATGACTAGTGTTGGAAATGTCCGATCCGAACGACTGAATGTAAGCACTGTGGTAAAAGAAATCCAAGTGGTTGTAGATTGAATGATCGAGCTTGTTTCAGATGCAGATAGTTAGATCATTTCATTCGAGATTGCCCAGAGTCTGTTGAGCAAGAGATTGTTCAGAATCCGAGATTTGATAATGTTTCAGCGAGAGGTAGACCTTCCCGAAATGCAATAAATGCCAGTGGTAGTCAGAGAACTACGAAAGACATTGTTGCGAGATCTAAAGCTAGAGCGCCTGCCAGAGCATATGCCATCCGAGCTCGTGAGGAAGCTTAATCTCTGGATGTTATAACGGGTACATTTACTCTTTATGATACTTCTGTGATTGCATTGATAGACCCAGGTTCTACACATTCGTATATATGCATGAACTTTGTAACACCCCTAACCCGTATCC
Source organism: Gossypium sturtianum (assembly GCA_025698515.1). Lineage (NCBI taxonomy): Eukaryota > Viridiplantae > Streptophyta > Magnoliopsida > Malvales > Malvaceae > Gossypium > Gossypium sturtianum. The sequence goes on from CM046943.1 coordinate 83,634,714, forward strand.
ATCGCTGGATTAGGGTTAAAGGTATTACCAGACGGATCGAAAACGTTTACAGACATTTCATAATACAAGTCATCGATTTCAATCACTGTGTCCCTTAGATAGGTCACCGAGACCTTAAGCATGCTTTAGAGGAGGGTCGGGACTAAACCGAACACATACGAAAATTCTCAGAAATTTAAAAAATTTTGAACACTGCAGAGGTCACACGCCCGTGCAGTCAGGCCGTGTGCCTCCCACGGGAACTAGACACACCCATGTGCCCTGGCCGTGCCAAAACAGGGCATGTATACTGACTTATCACCACGGCCACCAAGCACGCCCATGTACCATGGCCGTGTACTCTTATGCTATATACTGACTTAATCCCACAGTCAATAGGCACGCCCGTGTGCCACAACCGTGTCTGCTTAATAGGCTCTTTGCAAGGTCAATGTGCCACCTACACTTGGGTTTACCCTACAAGCTACATACCAATTCATTCCATGAACAATTAACAACCAAAAACATGTCAAATAATCAACAATTCTTCACAACCAAACTCATTATCATTCATGCCAATTTGCACAACTAGATCATGCATATACATAAGCATGGTTTAACCACATTTACCCTTCATAGAAACATTCTTTTGATCAAACATGCATACTCATAATACATTTATATGCTTACCATAACCTTGGCCATTTCAATAGCTAATTTTCCATACCAAACATGCATCATAAGTCATATTTACTCATGCATATCACCAACACATATCTAGCCACATCTCATGGCTAAATGTAACGCCCCTTACCCGTGTTCTACGCCGGAACCAGGCACAAGGCGTTACCTTAATAAAGTCCTCATAATTGCCACTCAGACCTATCATGACTACTCTCTCTAGTCGCCTTCACAACCTTGTTCTCGACTTACGAGACCTCACTCGTAAGCACGAAGACTCTCGAGACTATATCGAAACTTTTTCAACCCTTTTCAAATTTTCTCTTTTATACAAGGCTCACACGCCCGTGTAAAATGTGACACGCCCATGTGTAGACACATATGCCCATGCTCCTCAACCGTGGTAAATACTGACTACACACACACGGTCTCAAAGCCTAGTCACACGCCCGTGTTCGACATTCGTGGACGACACCGACTTGGGTCACACGACCGACACACGCCCATATGGCTGGTCCGTGGTCGCTCTCGACTATTTCCCCACGGTCTAGGCACGCCCGTGTGCTTTAACCGTGTGACCATTCAAATTTCAAATTTCAAGGTGCAGACTTCACACGGCCTGGGCACATGCCCATGGCTTAATCGTGTGTCGGACACGGCCTAGACACACGCCCGTGTGTCTACCCATGTGGACAAGAACAAGGCTGTTTGCCAAGCCCTTTGTACCCCTATAGCTTACATTACATGAATCCATTAAACATACTAGTAAACATCTCATAAATTCAACATGAACTCCCATAGATAACTTGTAATTTCATAAATGGTAAAATGAGCCATCATGCATGGAAATTTACAAATTAAATGTCTTAACAAGAGCCATTACACCTTTGGCCAAAATAACAAAATAATTTTACTAGTCTAGCCCCTATACATGCCATTTACAAAATCATTAAGTCTAGGTATACCGAGATGAGCTGATAGTGCGAGCGGTCTTTTGGTTATCGACGTATCCCGGCTTGGCTCTTAAGCTCTATAAAACAAGGGAAAGTAAGGGGAGTAAGCTTTAAGCTTAGTAAGTTTACATGTAAACAATATAACATTTTAACATGAAATAAAAACTTTCATAGCATTATTTACTAAGCAATAAATAATCTACATTCAAGATCAGGCTTACTCATTTCTTCCATTCACACATTCCAACCACATCTCAAGCATGATGCATACATTCATTAACAGTTTCCCTGCACTTAGCGTCACAAGGTCACATAATACAACGCATCACTATATCGAAATACATTACTCATGTTCACGTTACTCGGTGGTATCGTACACAGCCCACCAAAGGATTAATTACGGTGGTATCGCACACAGCCCACCAAAGGATTAATTACGGTGGTATCGCACACAGCCCACCAAAGGATTAATTACGGTGGTATCGCACACAGCCCACAAAAGGATTAATTACGGTGGTATCGCACACAGCCCACCAAAAGATTAATTACGGTGGTATCACACACAACCCACCAAAGGATTAATAGACGATGGTATCGCACATAGCCCATCGTAATTTAGCAACAAGGTGGTATTGCACTTAACCCACCATCAAATATTGATATAACACACTCACATATCCATTCCATCATTCATATCAGAGTTATTCAATAACTACCACTTTTTATCTACTTGAATCATATATATTCCCAATTGTGTCATGCGCTAATCAACAACAATAATGTACATATAAAATGCATCGTTTACACGTAAACTTACCTCGGTGCAAAATGTGTCGATTTGCGGTTTATTTCGTAACCTTGCCTTTTCCTCGGTCAAGGTTAATCCCGCGTTCTTCTTGATCTATGACAATAAAATTCATTCATTTAAAACATTTTACGATCATGATGCACCAAAATCTAGACTTAGGCAAAAATGACCATTTTACCCTCATACCATGGCAAAATTTACGATTTTGCCCCTAGGCTCGTGAATCATTTTTCACCACATTTTCTAAATAAACAAGCATAGATGAACATTTATTTCTCTTGCAACTACTCACCATTCCAACTATTCCATGCATTTATGACACAAATTAAATCTTTGCATCTAAGCCCTATTTAGGTGTTTTCATGCTAACACCATTCATAAAAGTTGTCTCTCACCTCCCTAACATTCATTTTCTTCCATAAAAACTCAGCTATCAACATAATTTCTCTCATGGTAAGTCCCTAGACTTTCAACCATATCACAAATTAGTCCCCTTAATAGCTAGCTTAAGCTTTGGGGACTCCAAAAACACAAAAATTATCAATTAACACCACTAAAAATTACTTACTAGAGTGAGGACAAGTTGCTGAAATTTCAAAGCCTTCAAAACCCTTCTTTTGAGTGTAAAAATCGGTGGAAGAAGAAGAGAAGGGAAAAAGATGATAGCCTTCCCTTATTTTATCATATTTTAGTCAACTAGTCAACAACTATCACCAAATTTGACTAAAAATTAATGCTCTTGTCCCCTATGCACCCTATGGCCGGCCATCACTAAATAAATGGCCTAATTGCACTTTAAAATCCTCCAAATTACATTCTATAGCCATTAGGTACCTTTATCCTATAAAATAGAACTTTCACACTTTATGCGATTTAGTCCTTTTTCGAAATTAAGCATGCTATCACTCAAATTAGAACACCAAAATTTTCATGCATCCATAAAGTTATGCTACAGCACATAAAATGACATCAAAATAATTTTCCTCGACCTCGGTTTAGTGGTCTCGTAACCACTGTTCCGACTAGCCCCAAAACTGGGTTGTTACAACTCTCCCCCCTTTTAGGGATTTTCGCCCTCGAAAATCTTACCGGTAAAGAGGTTTGGATATTGCTCTCTCATGGCTTTCTCCGGTTCCCACGTAGCCTCTTCTACATCGTGTTTTTGCCACAACACTTTTACTAAGGCTATGTTCTTATTCCTCAACTGTTTCATTTCTCGAGCCAAGATTTTAATCGGCTCTTCCTCATATGTCATATCCGGTCTTATCTCAATTTCTGTTGGCGGAATCACATGCGAAGGATCGAAACGATAACGCCTTAGCATTGATACATGGAACACATTATGGATTTTCTCTAACTCTACCGGTAAAGCCAACCGATATGCCACTGGCCCAATCCTTTCGATAATCTCATACGGCCCTATGAATCTCGGACTCAATTTACCTTTTCGACCAAATCTCAATATTTTCTTCCACGGCGACACTTTTAGAAATACCTTGTCACCCACTTGGAACTCAATTTCTTTTCTTTTCAAATCCGCGTACGACTTTTGTCGGTCCGAAGCAGCCTTCAAACTATCCCGAATAACTTTCACTTTCTCCTCAGTCTCTTTAACTAAATCAATCCCATGAATTTGCTTCTCTCTCAGCTTGGTCCAATACAAAAGGGTCCGACACTTACGACCATACAAGGCTTCATACGGTGTCATCCGTATGCTCGACTGATAACTATTGTTGTAAACAAATTCGACCAAGGGTAGGTATTTTTCCCAACTACCTTCAAACTCTAACACACAAACAGGAGCATATCCTCAAGAACTTGGATTACTCTCTTAGACTGACCATCAGTTTGAGGATGAAATGCAGTACTGAAATTCAACCTCGTACCCAAGGCCTCCTGTAACTTCTTCCAAAACCTCGAAGTAAATCTCGGGTCTCTGTCTGAGATAATAGATACAGGTACTCCATGTAATCTTACTACCTCTGCAACATACAACTCGGCCAACTTCTCTAGTGAATAATCAATACGCACAGGTACAAAATGAGCCGACTTCGTTAATCTATCAACAATAACCCACACAGCATCTCTCTTCTTTGGAGTCATAGGCAAGCCCGTAAAAAAATCCATGGTAATCCGATCCCACTTCCACTCGGGAACCATCACAGGCTGAAGTAATCCCGAAGGCACTTGATGCTTCGCTTTCACTTGTTGACAAATTAGACATCTTGTTACATACTCCGAGATGTCTCATTTCATTCCCGGCCACCAATAGATATTCTTCAGATCATTATACATTTTCGTGCTGCCCGGGTGTACTGAAAAATAACTACTAAGTGCTTCCCATAAAATTTCTCGGACCAACTTGTCATCTTTAGGGACACAAATTCTATCATCGAACATTAAGCAACCATCCGAACTCACCCGGAATTCAGAATTAATTCCTGATTCACACTTAGCTCTTTTAGCTAGTATCTCACTATCATTCCTTTGAGCCTCACATATTCGTTGAACAAATAATGGTCTAGCTCTCAACTCGGCCAGTATAGCACCATCATCGGACAATGACAAACTAGTGCTCATAGCTCTCAAAGCATACAAGGATTTTCTACTTAAAGCATCCGCAACTACATTCGCTTTCCCCGGGTGGTAATCGATTACTAGCTCGTAGTCCTTCAATAATTCAAGCCACCGTCGTTGCCGTAAGTTTAATTCCTTTTGATCCATCAAGTACCTCAAACTCTTATGATCCGTAAAGATTCGGCATTTCTCACCATATAAGTAATGTCGCCAAATCTTTAACGCGAAAACAATTGCGACCAACTCCAGATCACGAGTCGGATAATTCTTCTCATGTGGTTTTAGTTGTCTCGAGGCGTAAGCGATTACCTTACCCTCTTGCATCAACACACAACCGAGGCCATTTAACGATGCGTCACTGTAGACCACAAACTCCTTTCCTGACTCAGGTTGTACCAACACCGGTGCCTCTGTCAACAACATTTTCAATCTCTCGAAACTCTGTTGGCATTTTTCAGTCCATTCAAACTTAACATCCTTGTGCAATAGTTTCATCATTGGAGTAGCAATCATAGAGAATCCCTTCACGAACCGCCTATAGTACCCCGCTAAACCCAAAAAGCTTCTGACCTCCTACACGTTCCTCGGCAGTTTCCACTCCACAATAGCCAAGACCTTTCCCAGATCAACTCTAATACCTTCACCTGACACAATATGTCCTAGGAATCCTACTTCTCGAAGCCAAAATTCGCTCTTACTAAATTTAGCATATAATTGCTTGTCCCTCAAAATCTGTAAGACAATCCTCAAATGCTCCGCATGATCACTCTCGTCTCGAGAATAAACCAATATGTCATCAATAAAGACAACCACGAACTTATCCAAATACGGTCGAAAGACATGGTTCATTAAGTCCATAAAAATCGCAGGAGCATTCGTTAAACCGAACGGCATGACCAGAAACTCATAATGGCCATACCTCATCCTGAATGTTGTTTTCGACACATCTTGTTCCTTAACCCTCAACTGGTAATAACGGACCTCTCGAGTCAATCTTGGAGAACACCGTAGCTCTCTTGGCTTGATCAAATAGATCATCTATCCTCAGTAAAGGATACTTGTTCTTCACAGATTACTTTGTTGAGTATGTCTGTAGTCTATGCACAATCTCATCGACCCATCTTTCTTCTTTACAAAGAGTCTTTGGGCACCTTACGGTGAATAGCTCGGTCTTGCAAAACCCTTATCCGCTAACTCTTGCAACCGAACTTTCTCGGGCTTCTTTCAACTCTAGCGGGGCCATCCTATACGGAGCAACCGAAATGGGTGATGTTCCCAGAATTAACTCAATTCCAAACTCAACCTCTCTAACTGGGGGTAATCCGGGCAGCTCTTCCAGAATACATCCAGGATACTCACATACAACCAAGATCGCTTCAATCCTTACTTTGATTCTTGAGTGTTTAATACAAAAGCGAGATAAGATTCGTTCCCTTTTCTCAGATATTTCTCAGCTATCATGGAAGAAATCATCACCGGTAAACTATCTGACTCACCTGATTTAACCCGAATAACATCTCTATTTTCACATTTCAATTCAATAAATTTACTACCACAATTCACTAAAACACTATGGGCAGTCAACCAATCCATACCAAGAATCAAATCAAATTCAAAGAACGGCAACAACATAAGGTTTGCCGGGAAACAATGACCCCTAATTATCAGAGGACAGTTCCTACACACCTTGTCAACTAACACCTGTTTACCTAGTGGGTTTGACACTTTTTCCACAAATTTAGTAGACTCAATAGTCATACTCAAACTAGATGCCAATCTCATACAAATATAAGAATGAGTTGATCCCGGGTCAATTAAAGCAATAACAGAAGTGTCATAGAGAGAAAATGTACCCGTTATTACATCTGGTGATGACGCCTCTTCTCGAGCGCGAATAGCATAAGTTCTTGCTGGCGCCCGACCCTCTAACCTCACAGTGGTGTCTCGTGATACACCTCTAGCACTAGTTCCGCCTCCCTGGTTCTTTTGTGGCCTACCTCTAACGGATGCACTGCTTGATCTTATCTCTTGCTTCCTCTCCTTGTCATCCCTTTCAGGACAATTTCGGATGAGATGGTCGGGGGATCCACACTTATAACAATTTTGATTGCTTCCCAAACACTCCCCAGTGTGATGTTTGCCACAACTTGGGCACTCTGGTTTGGACCTTGGATTACCCACACTTGCCATTGAGGTGGCCTGAACTCTTGAACCCAAATACGTGTTACCTCGCTCTCTCTGCGAATACCCGACTGATGTAGTTATCCGAGGGTTCACTTCCCTGGACCTCTTCGATTGAGCTTGGTATGATTTGCTCATCAGTCTCTTCTTCGTATCTCGAGCCTCACTCAGGGCTTTCCTCTTTTCCTTACTCAATTCTTCGGCCTTACTAGCCCTATCCACCAATACCACAAATTCTTTTAGCTCTAAAATCCCGACTAAGAGTCTGACATCTTCATTTAACCCATCTTCAAATTTCTTGCTTAAGGTAGCTTCTGTGGATACACATTCTTGCGCATACTTGCTGAGCCTAACAAATTCACGCTCATATTCCGCCACAGTCATTTTTCCTTGCTTTAACTCAAGGAATTCTTTCTTTTTTTATCTACAAACCGTTGACTTATATACTTCTTTCGGAACTCCTCCAAGAAAAAGTCCCACGTTACCCTCTCTTTAGGGACCACTGATGTCAACGTCTTCCACTAATGGTATGCCGAGTCCTCAAAGAAAGATACACAGATTTCAAGCTCTCCTCGGTGTGTACAGAGAGTTCATCAAAAACCCTCATTGAGTTCTCCAGCCAGAACTCCGCTCTCTCAGGGTCATCATCTATATTAGCTCGAAAATCCTCAGCCCCTTGCTTACGGATTTTGTCTACCGGGGGCTTAGTTGTCTTCACCACTTCTATACCTTGAGAAGCCACAGGAACTGGCTGAGGTATAGGAGGAGGTGGAGGAGGTTGAGCATTGGGATTCACTCGTACGTACTCAGTGTACCAGTTACTCATTATTTGGAGAAAGGCTTCCCGAGCCTCTTCTCCTTGACCCCTAGTCTCGGGTTCACTCTGGACAAGCGCGGTCCCTTGCGTAGGAGCCGGCGCATTACTAGCTGCGTCATCAGCAGCCGATTGATCGGGATCCATATACTACAAAAAACAAGTTTAAGATCATCAGAAGCCACCACACTATCATTATACGCTTATGGCATGTATAGCTAGACTCCTACACATGCTACGGTAGTCCTAGAATTGACTAAACCATAGCTCTGATACTACTAAATGTAATGCCCTTTACCTGTGTTCTACGCCGGAACCAGGTTCAAGGCGTTACCTTAATAAAGTCCTCATAATCGCCACTTAGACCTATCATGACTACTCTCTCTAGTCGCCTTAACAACCTCGTTCTCGACTTACGAGACCTCACTCGTAAGCACGAAGACTCTCGAGACTATACCGAAACTTTTTCAACCCTTTTCAAATTTTCTCTTTTATACAAGGCTCACACGCCCGTGTAAAATGTGACACGCCCATGTGTAGACACACACGCCCATGCTCCTCAACCGTGGTAAATACTGACTACACACACACGGTCTCAAAGCCTAGTCACACGCCCGTGTTCGACACCCGTGGACGACAATGACTTGGGTCACACGACCTGGACACACGCCCATATGGCTAGTCCGTGGTCGCCTCTGACTATTTCCCCACGGTCTAGGCACGCCCGTGTGCTTTAACCGTGTGACCATTCAAATTTCAAATTTCAAGGTGCAGACTTCACACGGCCTGGGCACACGCCCATGGCTTGATCGTGTGTCGGACACGGCCTAGACACACGCCCGTGTGTCTACCCATGTGGACAAGAACAAGGCTGTTTGCCAAGCCCTTTGTACCCCTATACCTTACACTACATGAATCCATTCAACATACTAGTAAACATCTCATAACTTCAACATGAACTCCCATAGATAACTTGTAATTTCATAAATGGTAAAATGAGCCATCATGCATGGCAGTTTACAAATTAAATGTCTTAACAAGAGCCATTACACCTTTGGCCAAAATAACAAAATAATTTTACTAGTCTAGCCCCTATACACGCCATTTACAAAATCATTAAGTCTAGGTATACTGAGATGAGCTGATAGTGCGGGTGGTCTTCTGGTTATCGACGTATCTCAGCTCGGCTCTTAAGCTCTATAAAACAATGGAAAGTAAGGGGAGTAAGCTTTAAGCTTAGTAAGTTTACATGTGAATAATATAACATTTTAACATGAAATAAACACTTTCATAGCATTATTTACTAAGCAAGAAACAATCTACATTCAAGATCAGGCTTACTCATTTCTTCCATTCACACATTCCAACCACATCTCAAGCATGATGCATACATTCATTAACAGTTTCCCTGCACTTAGCGTCACAAGGTCACATAATACAACGCATCACTATATCGAAATACATTACTCATGTTCACGTTACTCGGTGGTATCGCACACAGCCCACCAAAGGATTAATTACGGTGGTATCGCACACAGCCCACCAAAGGATTAATTACGGTGGTATCACACACAGCCCACCAAAGGATTAATAGACGATGGTATCGCACATAGCCCATCGTAATTTAGCGACAAGGTGGTATCGCACTTAGCCCACCATCAAATATTGATATAACACACTAACATATCCATTCCATCATTCATATCAGAGTTATTCAATAACTACCACTTTTTATCTACTTGAATCATATATATTCCCAATTGTGTCATGCGCGCTAATTAACAACAATAATGTGCATATAAAATGCATCGTTTACACGTAAACTTACCTCTGTAAAAACGTGTCGATTTGCGGTTTATTACAGAACCTTGCCTTTTCCTGGCCAAGGTTAATCCCGCGTTCTTCTTGATCTATAACAATAAAATTCATTCATTTAAAAAATTTTTCGATCATGATGCACCAAAATCTATACTTAGGCAAAAATGACCATTTTGCCCTCATACCATGGCAAAATTTACGATTTTGCCCCTAGGCTCGTGAATCATTTTTCACCACATTTTCTAAATAAACAAGCATAGATGAACATTTATTTCTCTTGCAACTACTCACCATTCCAACTATTCCATGCATTTATGACACAAATTAAATCTTTGCATTCAAGCCCTATTTAGGTGCTTTCATGCTAACACCATCCATAAAAGTTGTCTCTCACCTCCCTAACATTCATTTTCTTCCATAAAAACTCAGCTATCAACATAATTTCTCTCATGGTAAGTCCTTAGACTTTCAACCATATCACAAATTAGTCCCCTCAATAGCTAGCTTAAGCTTTGGGGACTCCAAAAACACAAAAATTATCAATTAACACCACCAAAAATTACTTACTAGAGTGAGGACAAGTTGCTGAAATTTCAAAGCCTTCAAAACCCTTCTTTTGAGTGTAAAAATTGGTGGAAGAAGAAGAGAAGGGAAAAAGATGATAGCCTTCCCTTATTTTATCATGTTTTAGTCAACTAGTCAATAACTATCACCAAATTTGACTAAAAATTAATGCTCTTGTCCCCTATGCACCCTATGGTCTGCCATCACAAAATAAATGGCCTAATTGCACTTTAGAATCCTCCAAATTACATTCTATAGCCATTAGGTACCTTTATTGTAACACCCCTTACCCGGGTTCTATGGTGAAACTGGGCCCGAGGCGTTACCGAACTCAAACCACTTGATCGCCACTTAGGCTCGTCGTAACTACTCTCTGAAGTCATCTCAACAACCTCATTCTCGACTTACGAGGCCTCACTCATACACACGAGGGCTCTCGAAACTAAACTGGAACTTTTTCCAATCTTAAAATTTTCCTCTTTTATACAGGTCTCACATGCCCGTGCAAGATTAGACACGCCCGTGCATGGACACACACGCCCATGTCCCCCAACCGTGCCTAAAACCCCATCATTCTGCCAATGCCCCACGACCAAGGCACACGCCCGTGCTTACCACCCATGGTGCACACTGACTACCTTAACACGGCTTAGAGTCTAGACACACGCTCGTGTGGCTAGCCCGTGGCCAACACTGGTTAATCCCACACGCCCTAGACACACGCCCGTGCGGCTAGTCCGTGGTCTATTCTGATTTAAAATACTAACATGCAGGGGACGCACGGCCAAAGCACACGCCCGTGGGCTGATCGTGTGTCACACATGGCCTAGACACACGCCCATGTGTCTATCCACATGGCCAAGAACAAAGCTATTTGCTAAGTTCTTCTCACCCTTATAGCTTACACAACATGCACTCATACAACACATCCATAATCAACTCAAATTGAAGTGCAATCTCACATAAAAAACTACATCTTTCTTTCATATAATGTAATAGCCACCAACCATGGCATTATACAAAATACACTATCCATCTAAAGGCCAACACAACTTAGCCATTTACAAAAAAATTCACTAACTTGTCTAGCCCCTATACATGCCATATACAAAACATTAAGTCTAATGTACGAGTGTCTTTGATAGTGTGGGCGATCTTCCAAATGATCCTCGTATCTCGATTCAACACCTTTACTCTATAAGACAAGGGAAAAGAAAGAGAGTAAGCTTTGAGCTTAGTAAGTTTACACATAAACAATTAAGCAACATAGTATAAGCTAAGCAACAATTAGCATTATACCAACATAAGTAATTCACAACTATGCTTACTCTTTCTATCCCTTACCACATTTCCAACACATCATGAGTCACATACTGATAACCATCGAAACGCACCCCTACATTCAATGTCACATTTACACAATATACAACACATCATTATTTCTCAATAATTCATCCACACAGCTAATTAACTTAATTATACATCCACACGGCTATTTTACTCAATAATGCAATCACATGGCTAATCCACACGCTTAACCCCACACAAAGAAATGTCTCGGTGGTTTCGCACTTAGCACACCACAATCGATTAATAAGGTGGTATCGCACTTAGCCTACGACAAAGGTAATCATAGGGGTTTCTCACTTAGCCCACTAAATGATATACCTCACGATAGCATCGCACATAGCCAGCTCATCGTCAATATGCATTAGGATGGTATCGCACTTAGCCCACCATCTAGCATTATCACAACACATTCACAAGTCTACTTACTTAATCATTCTACTTAAACCACACAGGTCCTCAATCATTCCCGATCATACATTTATTCACAATTTCTACTACATTCATCCCACATAGGTTCTCAAACATGCTACACACTAGCCAGCATTAACAAATTGTAAGTATGAATGCATTATTTGTGCATAAACTTACCTCGATACTCAAAAGTATAGAAATATGCAATTTAGTCCACCACCTTGCTTTTGCCTCGGTTACGATCCGGGCTTCGTCTTTCTTGATCTATAATGAATAAATCAGCTTAGTCAATACACATATTGACTAAATTGACCCACATTTCATACTTTAGCAAAATTATTATTTTGCTTTTAAACTTTCTCATATTTATACTTTAGCCCCAAGGCTCGTAAAGTGATTTTTATTCAACTTTCTATCATTTCATGCTTAGCCGAACCACTTACTCAACTAAAGCATTCATCAATTCTCACTAAATCACATATGTATGACCAAACTAAAGTTTTTCACAAACTAGTTCCTACATGCATTTTCATGGAAAATCACTTAGCAAAAGATGTTTCTACTACATCAAGCTTTCATATTCTTCCATAAAACATCAAAATACATGCATGTCATACATATGTACATTTTTGAACATCCATAATAGCTCACCAAATAGCTAAAAATAGCTTACTCATGCTACTAGGACTTCAAAAATACGAAGAATATCAAAAACCGGGCTTAGGAGCACTTACTAGCAAGCTTGAAAAATTGAAAGAGCCCTAACAATGGCTATTGGAATTTTCGACAGCTTGGGGGAGAATATGAGCATGATTTTGTCATCTTTTCTCCTTTTTAATCACTTATTTGATAAATGACTAAAATGCCCTTTTTGATAAACTTTCTAATTTAACTCATCCATGCCCATTTTTGTCCAAAAACTAAAAATTGGGAAAATTGCTCATTAAGGACCTCTAATTAATAATCTAAAGCTATTTCACACATATAGCTTCTAGAAACACGCATTTTGCAACTTTTACAATTTAGTCCTTTTGGACAATTCAACCAGAATTTCACAAAATTGCTTCATGAAACTTTCACACTAGCATGCATACAAGGCATAAACCTCAATAACTCATTTATAACCCTCAGATTTGTGGTCTCGCACCACTATTCCAACTAGGCCCTAAATCGGGATGTTACAACTCTCCCCCCTTTAGAGATTTTCGCCCCCGAAAATCTTACTAGTAAAGAGGTTTGGATGTTGCTCTCTCATAGCTTCTTTCGTTTCCCACGTAGCCTCTTCCACACCATGTTTCTGCCATAACACTTTCACTAGTGCTATGCTCTTATTTCTAAACTGTTTCACTTCTCGAGCTAAGATCTTAATCGGCTCCTCTTCATAAGATATATCTGGTCTTATCTCAATTTCCGTCGAAGGAATCACATGTGAAGGATCGGAGCGATACCGTCGCAACATCGACACATGGAACACATTATGAATCTTTTCCAACTCTACCGGCAAAGCCAACCAGTACGCTACAGGCCAAATTCTGTCTGTGATCTCATACGGCCCTATAAACCTTGGACTCAATTTCCCTTTTCGTCCAAATCTCATAATCTTCTTCCACGGGGACACTTTCAAAAACACTTTGTCGCCCACTTCAAACTCAATTTCTTTTCTTTTCAAATCCGTCACGACTTACTTTCGGTCCAAGCGACTCTCAGACTATTACGGATTACTTTCACCTTCTCTTCGATTTCTTTCACTAGATCGACCCCATGGATCCGCTTTTCACTAAGCTCGGTCCAATACAAAGGAGTGGTATCGCACATGGAACACATTATGAATCTTTTCCAACTCTATCGGCAAAGCCAACCAGTACGCTACAGGCCAAATTCTGTCTGTGATCTCATACGGCCCTATAAACCTTGGACTCAATTTCCCTTTTCGTCCAAATCTCATAATCTTCTTCCACGGGGACACTTTCAAAAACACTTTGTCGCCCACTTCAAACTCAATTTCTTTTCTTTTCAAATCCGCGTACGACTTCTGTCGGTCCGAAGCAGCTCTCAGACTATTACGGATTACTTTCACCTTCTCTTCAATTTCTTTCACTAGATCGACCCCATGGATCCGCTTTTCACTAAGCTCGGTCCAATACAAAGGAGTCCGACACTTACGACCATACAAAGCCTCATACGGTGCCATCTGGATACTCGACTGATAACTGTTGTTATAGGCGAATTTGACTAAAGGTAGATATCTCTCCCAACTACCTTCGAATTCTAGCACACAGCATCGAAGCATATCTTCCAGAACTTGAATCACTCTTTCAGACTGACCATCGGTTTGCGGATGGAACGCGATCTTTGAAATTCAATCTCGCACTCCATGGCCTCTTGCAACTTCTTCCAAAATCTCAAGTAAACCTCGAGATCTCTATCCCATATAATAGACACAGGTACACTATGCAATATCACTATCTCTGCCACATACAACTCAGCTAACTTATCCAGTGAATAATCAACACGTATTGGAATAAAGTGAGCCGACTTTGTCAATCTATCCACAACAACCCACACAGCATCTCTCTTTCTCGGAGTCATCGGCAACCCCGTTACAAAATCCATGGTAATCTGATCCCACTTCCATTTGGGTACCATTACTGGCTGAAGCAATCCCGAAGGCACTTGATGCTCATCTTTCACTTGTTGAAAAATTAAACACTTTGTCACATAGTCTGAAATATCTCTTTTCATACCCGTCCACCAATACATCTTCCTCAAGTCATTGTACATTTTCGTACTGGCCGGATGTACTGACAAACATCCACTGTGGGCCTCATGCGAAACCTTTCGAATCAACTCCTCATCTTTAGAAACACAAATTCTGTCACGATACATCAGACAACCATTCAAATCCACTAGAAAATCAGAACCACTTTACGATCCGCACTTAGCTATCTTAGCTTGCATCTCACTTGTCATTTTTCTCGAGCCTCACATATCTCATTGAACAAATAGCGGCTTAGCTCTCAACTCGCCAAAATAGCACCATCGTCGACAATGCTAAACTCGTGCTCATAACTCTTAGAGCATACAAGGATTTCCTACTCGGGGCATCCGCAACCACATTCACTTTTCGGGTGGTAGTCAATGACTAACTCATAGTCTTTCAACAACTCAAGCCACCGTCTGCCTCTCGATTCAGATCCTTCCGATCCATCAAATACTTTAAACTCTTGTGATACGTAAAGATTCGACACTTCTCACCATACAAGTAATGTCGCCAAATCTTTAACGCAAAAATAATCGCAGCCAACTCTAAATCATGAGTCGGATAATTCTTCTCGTGCAGCTTTAGCTGCCTCGAGGAGTAAGCGACTACCTTACCCTCTTGCATCAACACGCAACCGAGACCATTAAATGATGCATCACTGTAAACCATAAACTCTTTTCCCGATTCTGGTTGAACCAAAACCGGCGCCTCAGTTAACATTGTTTTCAATCTCTCGAAGCTCTGTTGACATGTCTCAGTCCATTCAAACTTGACATCTTTATGCAATAATTTCGTCATCAGGGTGGCAATCACAGAGAACCCCTTTACGAAACGTCTGTAATATCCCGCTAATCCCAAGAAACTTCGATTTTCGACACGCCTCGGTGGTTTCCAAACCACACACGGTGATATCTTACTCGGGTCAACTCTGACACTATCACCTGACACCATGTGTCCTAGGAATCCGACCTCTCGGAGCCAAAACTCACTCTTGCTAAACTTAGCATACAACTGCTTATCTCTCAAAGTTTCCAAGACAATTCTCAAATGCTCTTCATGATCGTTCTCATCCCGAGAATAGATCAATATGTCGTCAATGAAGACAACTACAAACTTGTCCACATACGGTCTGAAAACACGGTTCATCAGATCCATAAAAATCGCAGGTGCATTCGTCAAACCAAACGGCATAACCAAAAACTCATAATGGCCGTTCTCCTTCCACTGCCTCTCTTGAATCAACCCAATGTCTGTGGCACCAACCCACTGTGGTACCAAACCACTGGTGGTTCCAAACCACTGGTGACAGAGTCACAAATTATAATATATGTGGGGCCAACCCACTTGTGGTACCAAACCACTGGTGACAATCCCTGATGAATATATATGTGGGGCCAACCCACTGTGGTACCAAACCACTGGGACGAGTCCTTTGAAATAATATATGTGGTGCCAAACCACTGTGGTACCAAACCACCGAGACATAGTCATGAATAAAATTATGTGGGGCCAACCCATCTGTGGTACCAAACCACTTTGGTGATGATCTTAGAATCACATTTCCCTCTCTTCACATCATACCCCAAAGCCCATGCAACATGTGACATACTTGAGATGAATGCAAACATGCTCCCAAAGCACTTTGGTGAATTATATCATACATTCTTATATTCAAAAGTAGAACAGTCTGATGATACTTACCGGTGTCACCAACCTTACCCACGAGGGTATCTCAACTGTCTAAACAGTCATATCGGCTTTCAGCCAACTCAGTTAATAACGTAATTTTAACAAATAGAGTGTGAGATTTACACACCTGGTAACGCGTAACACTAAACTCTCTATGTCGACGCTTTCACTAGCAGAGACAACGGCTATTTGCCTATCCCAGGCAGACGTCGGCTCTCTTCCACAGCCCGGCGGAAAATCCCGAACTGCCGATACAGCACGCCTTTTAAACTTAGGAGCAGGGATTACGGGTTCGCTCCCCGCTACAGCTTGACTGGCACTCGCATCCATGAAAGAATCTTGATCAATACCGTACTATAACGAAACAACGGTTATCTAACAACGATATCAGACTATGGCAGCGAACAAAAAAGAGTGACCAATCAAATAGAATCAGAGGGTAACTCCTTACCTTTGTTACTAACGCGAACAAGCAAGACCGCTTGGAAAAGAACTCTCGGCAACTAAAGAAGCCTTAACGCTTCTCTTCCTAATATTCGGCTACTAGACATGAAAAATGAAAGAATGAGTTATGGAAGAATGAGTGGTCGGTTTGTTGAATAGGAGTAAAGAAGATGAAGAGAAACTAAAAGGGAATACCTTACCTTGAACAACGAAAACTGAACACTAGAAGGTTGGCTTGTGAAACTGAATGAGTCCCTAGATATCACCAAGTTAGAATCGCTTCCCGAAACAGAACAAAAGAAACGGCCTTCCGGCCAAACCAAAACGAAAAAGAACCACCCTTTCCATCCATTCGGCCAACATCCAAACTTACCAATGACCTTCCAAACGCTGGCTAGATGAAGAAGAGAATACGAGAATGAGCCCCCCTACAATCGGCCAATGCCCAAGAGGAACGAATCAACACCTCCAGTTTAACAAACCACAAGAGAAAAGTAAAAGAATAAAAAGGAAAACCAACAGAAGAATCCTTACCAAAACAAGAAGATGCCGATTGGAAAGGCTATACTCGGCTACTGGTAAAATAAAGGAAGAATGCCTTCAGTTGACACTCAGAAAGATTCGGCTTCCACAAGGTATGAACAACGAAGAGAGAAGAGGAAGAAAAGGAGAAAGTTTCGGTTTCAATCACTTAGAACAAGAGAAATGCGAAGTGAAAAGAAAATAAGCAACTGTGATTCGGCCAACAGGAGAGATAAGTCTTAGGAGATGGTTCGGCTAGCACAGAAAATGGTAGAGGAGAAGAAAGGTTTCGGCTTGGCAAGAGAGGAGATGATAGAATGATTCGGCTAAGGTAGCTAATAAGGGTAGGCTTCCAAAATAAGAGAAGAGGAGTATTCGGCTATTAGTGAGAGCTTTAGTGAAGAAGAAACAAAAGATGGAAAGGAAGAATGAAAATGCTACGGTTTTAAGTAGATTGACACAAAGTGACCGAATATGCAAAACAAAGAAATGAAACCAAAGCCTCAAGCCTCCAAAATTTCGGCACCCAAAGCTAGCACTAAACCGAATTCTCCCCCCTTCAAGCTTCCCACATTCGGCCACCACTCCACCAACATCAAATCCCATGCTTTGCTCCTACTTTCACTCCCCTTCACCCATTTTGAAATAGTAGACCAAGTCTTCCTCCACAAATCCCTCCACACCTTCCATTCAAACACTTTGACTCATTCAACCAACCACCATGAAGAGTCCAGCCGAATGCCAACACTTTAGCTCCCTAGGCACAAAAAAAATAAAGCTCTTGAATGCTGCTGACGAGACTCGAACTCCTTCCCCTTGCTGCTCCCTTGTGACGCCACTTCCCTGCACCTTAAGTGCCGCCTTCTTGCCACTCCACCACACTTCTTCTTGTGTCAACAAACACAAGAAATTACCATTAAGACCTACCTCAACCAGCTCTCCCCTAAAGAGCCTAAAAACAAAATTTTCACCAAGGCTCAAGCTTAACCCCGAGCCTTCCCGGGACCCCCAAACATACTAAATTAACAAACTGAGCATGCCAACACACAGCAAACATAAAATGCAGAGCCCCTAATTCCCAGATGTTACATTTAAAATCATCAGAAACCACCACACTATCATTGTACACTTATGGCATGTATAGCTAGACTCTTACACCTGCTACGGTAGTCCTAGAACCGACTAAACCATAGCTCTGATACCACTAAATGTAACACCCCTTACCCGGGTTCTATGCCGGAACCGGGCCTAAACCGTTACCGAACTCAAACCACTTGATCGCCACTTAGGCTCGTCATAACTACTCTCTGAAGTCATCTCAACAACCTCATTCTCGACTTACGAGGCCTCACTCATACACACGAGGGCTCTCGAGACTAAACAGGAACTTTTTCCAATCTTAAAATTTTCCTCTTTTATACTGAGTCTCACACGCTTGCGTGCAAGATTAGACACGCCGTGCATGGACACACACGCCCATGTCCCCAACCGTGCCTAAAACCCCATCATTCTCGCCAATGCCCCACGGCCAAGGCACACGCCCGCTTACCACCCGTGGTTCACACCGACTACCTTAACACGGCCTAGAGTCAGACACACGCCGCGTGTGGCTAGCCGTGGCCAACACTAGTTAATCCCACACGCGCCTAGACACACGCCTGTGCGGCTAGTCCGTGGTCTATTACGATTTAAAATACTAACATGCAGGGACGACGCGCCAAAGCACACGCCGTGGATCGACCGTGTGTCACACATGGCCTAGACACACGCCCGTGTGTCTATCCACATGGCCAAGAACAAAGCTATTTGCTAAGCCCTTCTCACCCTTATAGCTTACACAACATTCACTCATACAACACATCCATAATCAACTCAAATTGAAGTGCAATCTCACATAGAAAACTACATCTTTCTTTCATATAATGTAATAGCCAACAACCATGGCATTATACAAAATACACTATCCATCTAAAGGCCAACACATCTTAGCCATTTACAACAAAATTCACTAACTTGTCTAGCCCCTATACATGCCATATACAAAACATTAAGTCTAATGTACCAGAGTGTGCTGATAGTGTGGGCGATCTTCCAAATAATCCTCGTATCTCGATTCAACACCTTTACTCTATAAGACAAGGGAAAAGAAAGAGAGTAAGCTTTGAGCTTAGTAAGTTTACACATAAACAATTAAGCTACATAGTATAAGCTAAGCAACAATTAGCATTATACCAACATAAGTAATTCATAACTATGCTTACTCTTTCTATCCCTTACCACATTTCCAACACATCATGAGTCACATACTCATAACCATCGAAATGCACCCCTGCATTCAATGTCACATTTACACAATATACAACACATCATTATTTCTCAATAATTCATCCACACAGCTAATTAACTTAATTATACATCCACACAGCTATTTTACTCAATAATGCAATCACATGGCTAATCCATACAGTTAACCCACCCAGCAAATGTCTCGGTGGTTTTGCACTTAGCACACCACAATCGATTAATAAGGTGGTATCGCACTTAGCCTACCACAAAGGTAATCATAGGGGTTTCTCACTTAGCCCACTAAACGATATACCTCACAATAGCATCGCACATAGCCAGCTCATCGTCAATATGCATTAGGATGGTATCGCACTTAGCCCACCATCTAGCATTATCACAACACATGCACAAGTCTACTTACTTAATCATTCTACTTAAACCACATAGGTCCTCAATCATTCCCGATCATACATTCATTCACAATTTCTACTACATTCATCCCACATAGGTTCTCAAACATGCTACACACTAGCCAAAGATTAACAAATTGTAAGTATGAATGCATTATTTGTGCATAGACTTACCTCGATACTTAAAAGTATAGAAATATGCAATTTAGTCCACCACCTTGCTTTTGCCTCGGTTACGATCCGGGCTTCGTCTTTCTTGATCTATAATGAATAAATCAGCTTATTCAATACACACATTGACTAAATTGACCCACATTTCATACTTTAGCAAAATTATTATTTTGCCCCTAAACTTTCTCATATTTACACTTTAGCCCCAAGGCTCGTAAAGTGAGTTTTATTCAACTTTCTATCCTTTTATGCTTAGCCAAACCACTTACTCAACTAAAGCATTCATCAATTCTCACTAAATCACATATGTATGACCAAACTAAAGTTTTTCACAAACTAGTCCCTACATGCATTTTCATGGAAAATCACTTAGCAAAAGATGTTTCTACTACATCAAGCTTTCATATTCTTCCATAAAACATCAAAATACATGCATGTCATACATATGTACATTTTTGAATATCCATAATAGCTCACCAAATAGCTAAACATAGCTTACTCATGCTACTAGGACTTCAAAAATACGAAGAATATCAAAACCGGCTTAGGAGCACTTACTAGCAAGCTTGAAAAATTGAAAGAGCTCTAACAATGGCTATTGGAATTTTTAGACTTGGGGAGAAGATGAGCATGATTTTGTCATCTTTTCTCCTTTTAATCACTTATTTGATAAATGACTAAAATGCCCTTTTTGATAAACTTTCTAATTTAACTCATCCATGCCCATTTTTGTCCAAAAACTAAAAATTGGGAAAATTGCTCATTAAGGACCTCTAATTAATAATCTAAAGCTATTTCACACATATAGCTTCTAGAAACACGCATTTTGCAACTTTTGCAATTTAGTCCTTTTGGACAATTCAACCAGAATTTCACAAAATTGCTTCACGAAACTTTCACACTAGCATGCATACAAGGCATAAACCTCAATAACTTATTTATAACTCTCGGATTTGTGGTCTCGCACCACTATTCTGACTAGGCCCTAAACCGGGATGTTACATTTATCCTATAAAATAGAACTTTCGCACTTTATGTGATTTAGTCCTTTTTCCAAATTAAGCATGCTATCACTCAAATTAGAACACCAAAATTTTCATGCATCCATAAAGTTATGCTACAGCACATAAAATGACATCAAAATAATTTTCCTCGACCTCAGTTTAGCGGTCTCGTAACCACTGTTCGAACTAGCCCCAAAATCGGGCTTTTACATACTTTAACACATTCCAAAGATAATTCAAGGTGACTAGCCTATACATGCTATATCTAGCTATATACATTTCCAAAAGATACGAAAATGAGCAAAGGTAGTGTGATGACGATCCTCGACGGTCCCGAGCCTTCAGTAGCTTTGACGATCTATAAAACAGAGCAAACACACACAGAATAAGCTTTCCAAAAGCTTAGTAAGCCATATACAAATAAACTTAGCATAATATGTACATAACCAAAATGATATAATAACATTATTGGTTCTCATAGCAAAATCATCTCATATATTCTTTGGCTCAATTGCTAGGCCATATCTTACCATAATCTTCAACTCAAATATCACATATACATATGGCTCATTCAATCATATCTTCACATAATATCTCATCATTTCAATTCACATATTCATCATAGTAAGTTCATATAGACACTTACCTTTCATACACACTTAGTGTACATATCGAACGTACCTGAAACGGATATACTGATCACATAATCGTTTGTTTCTCAGACTTACCCGTTGAACCGTTTGAAATCTAATAGGATACTCAGAGTGTTCGGAATGGTCGTACAATGCCAACGTCCCAGACGTGGTCTTACATGTAATCAGATATCGATGCCACTGTCCCAGACAGGGTCTTACACGCATCAAATACGATGTTGATGTCCCAGACATGGTCTTACACGTAAATTTCATATCGATGCCAACGTCCCAGACGTGGTCTTACAGGAAATCTCTTATCGATGCCAATGTCCCAGACGTGGTCTTACACGAAATCTCGAATCAACGCCAACGTCCCAGACGTGGTCTAACTTGATATCACATAGTAGACACCTATGTCGTGACATATACTATCCTATCTATTCCTAGGTTCAAACGGGACTTCTCGGACATTGACACTATGTCAATTCTATCTCGGAATTCATGTATACATCATCTCATATGCATTCACCATTATCAATAATCATATGGACATTCATAATTCAGTACAGATACATTTATATGTATCTTGACTTACCTCGGATTCGGATATTCATTCGGACTCGGTTATTCAACTACTTTCGTCTTTCCGCGATCTAAGTCTGTTTTCTTCGGCTTTTGATCTATACATATTCAAATGTAATCCATTTATTCACTAATTCATTCAATTCAATTCATGAACACACATTTAGGGCAATTTGCATTTTAGCCCTCACATTTGCACATTTATCAATTTAGTCCATTTTTCTCAAAACATCAGATATACAAAATCACCATATACCCAAGCTTAGCCGAATGCTCATGTATCTCATACAAGTCCAAACATTTCATTTATTACACAATTTAGTCCCTCAAAATGCTATTTTCACAATTTAGCCCTAATTAGCTAAATTCACCAAAAACTCAAATACAAACTATGATATTCATATACATATCTTTCATATTTCACTATTAAACATCACAAATCACATGAGTTCATCTAAGTCTCATTTCACAAACATCATAAATTCTCAAAATTGAAGCATGGGTTTTGAAGCATTCGAAGCAACGATTACAAAAACATAGAAATTATCGAAAACCGATTAAAAATATACCTTGAATTTACATCAAAAGCTAGCTGAAACCTAGCTTCTTTTTATTTTCTTCTTCTTTGATACTTTCGGCCAAAAGATGATAGAAAAGTCTTAATTTCATGCTTTTATTTTATCATAATTTCTTTAATAAACAATTTCCAATTTTAACCTTATATAATAAAATTATAAAACATGATTTCCAAGGTCATTATAGACCATAACCGTCCACTATCAATAATAATAGGCAAATTGCCTTATAAGGCCTTTACAAACAAAAGCCACATCAATTTGGCCAAAAATCAAATAGAAGACAACTTTTACCAATTATACGATTTAACCCATTTCTCAAATTAAGCACACAGACGGACAAATTAACACACAGAAATTTATCACATGCTTAATCACACACAGTACACACAAGAAATAATATTAAAATATTTACTGACTCGGATTTGTGGTCCCGAAACCACTGTTCCGACTAGGGTATAAATCGGACTGTTACAATTCTCCTCCCTTAGGGATTTTTATCCCCGAAAATCTTACCGTTAAACAGATTCGGATATTATTGTCTCATTGAATCTTCAGGATCCCACGTAGCCTCTTCTGTTCCGTGTTGATGCCATAACACTTTAACTAATGGAATTCTTTTGTTTCTCAATTCTTTCATTTCATGAGCTAAGATATGGATCGGCTCTTCTTCGTAAGTCATATCAGATCAGATTTCAATTTCAGACGGAGCAATTACATGTGATGGATCGGATCGATATCTACGTAGCATCGAAACATGAAATACGTTGTGTATCTTTTCTAACTCGGAGGACAATAACAATCTATATGCAACAGGTCCAACACGCTCAATGATCTCATACGGTCCAATGAATCTTGGACTCAACTTGCCTTTACTTCTGAATTGGAGTACTTTCTTCCACGGAGATACTTTCAAAAACACTTTGTCACCAATCTCAAATTCAATATCTTTACGTTTCAAATCCGCATAGGATTTCTGACGATCAGACGCTGCTTTCAGACTATTACGCATTACTTTCACTTTCTGTTTAGTGCCTTTTATCAAATCAACCCCGTGTAACTTATTTTCACTGAGCTCGGTCCAATACAGAGGTGTATGACATTTACGTCCGTACAAAGCTTCATAAGGCGCCATTTTGATGCTTGACTGAAAACTATTATTATAAGCAAATTCAATCAAGGATAAGTATTGTTCCCACGTACCATTAAATTCAAGAATGCAGCATCTCAACATATCCTCAAGAATCTGAATGATCCGCTCAGATTGACCATCCATTTGCGGGTGAAAAGCTGTACTAAAATGTAATTTCGTGCCTAAAGCTTCTTGTAATTTCTTCTAGAATCGTGATGTAAACCTCGGATCTCTATCTGACACAATGGATAGTGGCACCTCGTGCAGTCTCACAATCTCAGAAATATAAAGTTCAGCTAATCTATCAAGTGAGTAATCAGATCGTACCAGAATAAAATGGGCAGATTTCGTCAAACGATTAACTACGACCCAAATCGCATCTTTCTTTCTCGGAGTCAGAGGCAATCCCGAAACAAAATCCATTGTCACTCTATCCCATTTCCACTTGGGAATCAGAATTGGCTGTAACAACCCAGATGAAACTTGATGTTCTACTTTTACTTACTGACAAACTAAGCATTTCGATACGAAATCAGAGATATCTCGTTTCATACCAGACCACCAATAGTGTTGCTTCATATCATGGTACATCTTTGTACTACCCGGATGAACAGATAGACGACTATTATGTGCTTCGTTCAAAATCAACTGAATTAACTCAGGGTTTCTCGGAACACAGATACGATCTCGAAATCTCAAGCAATCATCAATAACTCGAAACTCAGAATCAGAATTCGAATCGCACTGAGCTCATTTCGCTAACATTTCATTATCAATTTTCTGAGCATCACATATCTGCTGTAAAAACAATGGTTTCGCTTTCAATTCAGCTAACACTGAACTATCATCAGACAGATCTAATTGAGCATTCATAGCACGTAATGCACACAGTGACTTTCGACTCAATGCATCGGTAACTATATTAGCTTTACCCGGATGATAATCTATTACAAGTTCGTAGTCTTTTAACAGTTCTAGCCATCTTCTCTATCGCAGATTCAAATCTTTCTGAGTCATCAGATATGTTAAACTTTTATGATCTAAAAACACGTGACATTTCTCACCCAACAGATAATGTCGCCAAATCTTTAATCCAAACACAATCGCGGCTAGCTCAAGATCATGTGTCGGATAGTTCCTTTCATGAGGCTTCAACTGTCTTGAAGCATAAGCTATTACTTTGCCTTTCTGCATCAGAACACATCCCAGACCATTCAACGAAGCATCACTGTAAACCACAAACTCTTTACCCGATTCTGGTTGTACTAACACTGGAGCTTCAGTTAACAAAGTTTTCAACTGATCAAAACTTTTATGACATTTATCGGACCATTCAAATCTCACATCTTTCTGAAGCAATTTAGTTAACATAGTAGCTATCATCGTAAAGCCTTTTACAAATCTTCGGTAATAACCAGCAAGTCCCAAAAAACTACGGACTTCAGATACATTCTTCGGAGGTTTCCAATCCAAAATAGCAGAAATCTTGGTCGGGTCAACTCGTATTCCAGAGGCCGATACAATATGTCCCAGAAAACTAACTTCTCGTAACCAGAACTCACATTTGCTGAATTTCGAATACAATTGCTTTTCTCTCAGAGTTTGCAATACGATTCTCAGATGTTCGGTATGTTCAGTTTCATCCCGTGAATAAATTAGAATATCGTCTATGAATACAACAAAAAATTGATCTAGGTACAGTCTGAATATTCTGTTCATCAGATCCATAAAAACAGCAGGAGCATTTGTTAGTCCAAAAGGCATAACTAAAAACTCATAATGCCCATACCTCGTTTTGAAAGCAGTTTTTGGAATGTCTGAATCTTTCACTCTCAACTGATAGTAACCAGATCTCAGATCTATCTTTGAAAATATGGTAGCTCCTTTTAGCTGATCAAACAAATCGTCAATCCTAGGCAACGGATATTTATTCTTTATAGTCACTTTGTTCAATTGACGATAATCAATGCACATTCTCATCGTGCCATCTTTTTTTTTCACAAACAGAACAGGAGCACCCCAAGTTGATAAACTCGGTCTAGCGAACCCTTTGTCAGTCAACTCTTGCAACAGTGACTTTAATTCTTTTAACTCTGTTGGTGCCATTCTATACGGTGCTACTAAAATAGGAGTCGTACCAGGCAATAGATCAATATCAAATTCAACTTCACGTATCGGAGGCAATCCCGGTAATTCTTCAGGAAATATATCAGAAAACTCACAAACAACTGACACTGATTCAACTTTCTTTTTAGACACTTTCGAATCAATCACATAAGCAAAATAAGCTTCGTAACCCTTTTTCATATAACTCTGAGCTTTCAACACAGATATCACAGCAGGCAATCCATTTAAATCATTCGACTCAATACAAACTATTTCACCATTCGGCGACTCAAATCAATAGTCTTTCTTTTCTGATTCACAACAGCATCATGCAATGTCAACCAGTCCATACCCAGAATTATATCAAACTCATCAAACGGTAATAGCATCAGATCAGCAGGGAAATAGATATCTCGAAACATTAACAGATAGTTCTTGCATATTGTGTCAACCAGAACACTTTTACCTAAAGGGTTTGATACTTTTATAACAAATTCAGTAGACTCTACAGGCAAAGTCTTACTGGTTACCAAATTCATGCATATATACGAATGAGTAGAACCAGGGTCTATCAATGCAATCACAGAAGTATCATAAAGTGTAAAAGTACCAGTTATAACATCAGGAGATGAAGCTTCCTCACGAGCTCGGATGGCATACGCTCTAGCAGGCGCTCTAGCTTCAGATCTCACAATAGTATCTCTCGTAGTTCTCTGACTACCACTGATATTTCTTGTATTTCGCGAAGATCTACCTCTCACTGGAGCATTATCTGATCTCAGATTCTGAATAGTTTCTGGCTCAACAGACTCTGGGCAATCACGAATGAAATGATATAATGATCCACATCTGAAACAAGCCCGATCATTCAATCTACAACTTTTCGGATGTCTTTTACTACAATGCTTACACTCAGGTTGTTCGGATCGAACATTTCCAACACTTGCTACTAAAGTTGTCAGAGTTTTGGAGCTCATTTGTGATCTAGCTCGATCTCTATTCAAATGTCTCACATTAACTCTTGAACGGCTTTGTTCATCTCTGAATTTCTTTGATGCAGACTGAAATGATCTACTCTGAAATCTCTTTCTCACATCTTTAGCTTCAAACTCAGCTTTCCTTTTATCTTTTTCGAGGGCTTCGGCTTTGCACGCTCAATCAACAAGTACCACAAAATCTTTTATTTCCAAAATCCTAACAAGTAAACGGATGTCTTCGTTAAGACCATCTTCGAATCTTTTGCACATTATTGCCTCGGTGGATACACATTCACGAGCATACTGACTCAATCTCACGAACTCTCGTTCGTATTCAGTAATAGACATACGGCCATGTTTCAAGTTCAGAAATTCCTTTCGTTTCTGATCAATGAATCTCTCATTGATGTATTTCTTCCGAAACTCAATCTGAAAGAAATCCCATGTCACCCGTTCTTTCGGAACAACAGAAATCAGAGTTTTCCACCACTGATAGGTCGCGTCTCGTAGCAAAGAAACCACACACTTTATGCATTCCTCGGGACTCAGTGACATTTCATCAAATACCCGAATTATGTTTTCTAACCAGAATTTGGCTTTCTCGGCATCATCATCACTGGTAGCCCTGAACTCTTCAGCACCATATTTATGAATTTTGTCGACCGGAGGCTTGTTCAACAGATTCAGATTCATAGTCTGAGGCATAGCAAATGTCTAAGGGGGATTAACCGGGGGCAGAGGTTGCAAAACAGTCGGGTTATTTCTCACAAACTGAGTGAACCACTCACTAATCGTCTGAAAGAAAGCTTGTTTAGCTTCACCCTTATGACCGCTCGTAGCCGGTCTCGGATCAGAAGGCGCTATCCCTTCAGCGGGAGCAGGTGCATTACTTTCTACATCGTGAGCTACGGCTCTTTCGGGATCCATTACTATACGAAAGTCACATTTTACACGTCAGGATTCATCACACTATCACAGTTCAGATATATAGCATGTATAGCTAGACTCTAACATGCTACGTTAGTCCGAGAATCGACTAAACCGTAGCTCTAATACCAACCAAATGTAACACCCCTAACCTGTATCCGTCGCCAGATTAGGGTTAAAGGTATTATCGGACGGATCAGAAACGTTTACAGACATTTCATAATACAAGTCATCGATTTCAATCACTGTGTCCCTTAGATAGGTCACCGTGACCTTAAGCATGCTTTAGAGGAGGGTCGGGACTAAACTGAACACATAAAAAAATTCTCAGAAATTTAAAACTTTTTGAACACTGCAAAGGTCACACGCCCGTGCAGCCAGGCCGTGTGCCTCCCACGGCAACTAGACACACCCATGTGTCCTGGCCGTGCCAAAACAGGGCATGTATACTGACTTATCACCACGGCCACCAGGCACGCCCATGTACCATCACCGTGTACTCTTATGCTATATACTAACTTAATTCCACGGTCAATAGGCACGCCCGTGTGCCACAACCGTGTCTGCTTAACAGGCCCTTTGCAAGGTCAATGTGCCACCTACACTTGGGTTTACCCTACAAGCTACATACCAATTCATTCCATGAACAATTAACAACCAAAAACATGTCAAATAATCAACAATTCTTCACAACCAAACTCATTATCATTCATGCCAATTTGCACAACTAGATCATGCATATACATAAGCATGGTTTAACCATATTTACCCTTCATAGAAACATTCTTTTGATCAAACATGCATACTCATAATACATTCATATGCTTACCATAACCTTGGCCATTTCAATAGCTAATTTGCCATACCAAACATGCATCATAAGTCATATTTACTCATGCATATCACCAACACATATCTAGCCACATCTCATGGCTACTTTTACACATTCCAAAGATAATTCAAGGTGACTAGCCTATACATGCCATATCTAGCTATATACATTTCCAAAAGATACCAAAATGAGAAAAGGTAGTGTGATGACGATCCTCGACGGTCTCGAGCCTTCAGTAGCTTTGACGATCTATAAAACAGAGCAAACACACACAGAGTAAGCTTTCCAAAAGCTTAGTAAGCCATATACAAATAAACTTAGCATAATATGTACATAACCAAAATGATATAATAACATTATTGGTTCTCACAGCAAAATCATCTCATATATTAATTGGCTCAATTGCTAGGCCATATCTTACCATAATCTTCAACTCAAATATCACATATACATATGGCTCATTCAATCATATCTTCACATAATATCTCATCATTTCAATTCACATATTCATCATAGTAAGTTCATATAGACACTTACCTTTCATACACACTTAGTGTACATATCGAACGTACTTGAAACGGATATACTGATCACATAATTGTTTGTTTCTCAGACTTGCCCGTTGAACCATTTGGAATCTAATAGGATACTCAGAGTGTTCAGAATGGTCGTATAATGCCAACGTCTCAGACGTGGCCTTACATGTAATCAGATATCGATGCCACTGTCCCAGGCAGAGTCTTACACGAATCAAATACAATGTCGATGTCCCAGACATGGTCTTACAAGTAAATTTCATATCGATGCCAACGTCCCAGATGTGGTCTTACAGGAAATCTCTTATTAATGCCAACGTCCCAGACGTGGTCTTACATGAAATCTCGAATCAACGCCAACGTCCCAGACGTGGTCTTACATGATATCACATAGCAGACACCTATGTCGTGACATATACTATCCTATCTATTCCTAGGTTCAAACGGGACTTCTCGGAGACTGACACTATGTCAATTCTATCTCAGAATTCATGTATACATCATCTCATATGCATTCACCATTATCAATAATCATATGGACATTCATAATTCAGTACAGATACATTTATTTGTATATTGACTTACCTCGGATTCGGATATTCGTTCGGACTCGGTTATTCAACTACTTTCGCCTTTCCGCGATCTAAGTCCGTTTTCTTCGACTCTTAATCTATACATATTCAAATGTAATCCATTTATTCACTAATTCATTCAATTCAATTCATGAACACACATTTAGGGCAATTTGCATTTTAGCCCTCACATTTGCACATTTATCAATTTAGTCCATTTTTCTCAAAACATCAGATAACAAAATCACCATATACCCATGCTTAGCCGAATGCTCATGTATCTCATACAAGTCCAAACATTTCATTTATTACACAATCTAGTCCCTCAAAATGCTATTTTCACAATTTAGCCCTAATTAGCTAAATTCACCAAAAACTCAAATACAAACTATGATATTCATATACATATCTTACATATTTCACTATTAAACATCACAAATCACATGAGTTCATCAAAGTCTCATTACAAAAATGTCATAAATTCTCAAAATTGAAGCATGGCTTTTGAAGCATTCGAAGCAACGATTACGAAATCATAGAAATTATCTAAAACCGATAAAAAACATACCTTGAATTTACATCAAAACCTAGTCGAAACCTAGCTTCTTTTTCTTTTCTTCTTCTTTGATACTTTCGGCCAAAAGATGATAGAAAATGTCTTACTTTCATGCTTTTATTTTATCATAATTTTTTTAATAAACAATTTCCAATTTTAACCTTATATAATAAAATTATAAAACATAATTTCCAAGTGCACTATCAATAATAATAGGCAAATTGCCTCATAAGGCCCTTACAAACAAAAGCCACATCAATTTGGCCAAAAATCAAATAGAAGACAACTTTTACTAATTATGCGATTTAACCTATTTCTCAAATTAAGCACACAGACGGACAAATTAACACACAGAAATTTATCACATGCTTAATCACACACACTACACACAAGAAATAATATTAAAATATTTACTGACTCGGATTTATGGTCCCGAAACCACTGTTCCGACTAGGGTATAAACCGGACTGTTACAAACTTAGTATCCAGTAAGACTTTGCCTTTTGAGTCTACTGAATTTGTTATTAGAGTATCGAACCCCTTAGGTAAAAGTGTCCTGGTTGATAAAGTATGCAAGAATTGTCCGTTGATGTTTAGTGATGTTTATTTTCCGGCTGATCTGATGTTATTACCTTTTGATGAGTTCGATGTAATTTTGGGTATGGACTGGTTAACATTGCATGATGTTGTTGTGAATTACAAAAGAAAAATTATTGATTTGAGATGTCAGAATGATGAAATAGTTCGGATTGAGTCTAATGATATGAATGGATTACCGGCTGTGATATCAGTAATGAAAGCTCAGAACTATGTGAGAAAGGGTTATGAAGCTTATTTTGCTTATGTAATTGACTCGAAAGTAACTGAAAGAAAGTTAAATCAGTACCGATTGTATGTGAATTCCCTGATGTGTTTCCTGAAGAGTTACTGGGATTACCTCCGATACGCGAAGTTGAATTTGGTGTTGAATTGTTACCGAGAACGACCCCTATTTCGATAGCTCTATATAGAATGGCACCAACAGAGTTGAAAGAGTTAAAGTCACAGTTGCAAGAGTTGACTGATAGAGGGTTTGCAAGACTGAGTTTCTCACCTTGGGGTGCTCCTGTTCTATTTTTGAAAAAGAAAGATGGCACGATGAGAATGTGTATTGATTATCGTCGGTTGAACAAGGTGACTATAAAGAACAAATATCCTTTACCCAGAATTGATGATTTGTTTGATCAGTTGAAAGGAGCCACTGTGTTTTCAAAGATAGATTTGAGATCGGGATACTACCAGTTACGAGTAAAAGATTCAGACATTCCAAAAACTGCTTTCAGAACGAGGTACGGGCATTATGAGTTTTTAGTTATACCTTTCGGACTAACAAATGCTCCTGCTATTTTTATGGATCTGATGAACAGAATTTTCAGACCGTACTTAGATCAATTTGTTGTTGTATTCATTGACGACATCTTGATTTATTTACGTGATGAGATTGAGCATGCTGAGCATCTGAGAATTGTTTTGCAAACTCTACGAGATAAGAAATTATATGCAAAATTCAGTAAATGTGAATTCTGGTTACGAGAAGTTGGTTTTCTAGGACATATTATATCAGCCTCTGGAATACGGGTTGATCTGAGCAAGATTTCAGCTATTTTTGAGTGGAACCCTCCGAGAAATGTGTCTGAAGTTCGTAGTTTTCTGGGACTTGCTGGTTATTATCGAAGATTTGTAAAAGGCTTTTCGATGATTGCTACTCCATTGACTAGATTGCTTCAGAAAGATATGAGATTTGAATGGTCCGATAAATGTCAAAAAAGCTTTGATCAGTTGAAAACTTTGTTGACTGTAGCTCCAATTTTAGTACAGCCAGAATCGGGTAAAGAATTCGTGATTTATAGCGATGCTTTGTTAAATGGCCTGGGATGTGTTTTGATGCAGGAAGGTAAAGTTATAGCTTATGCCTCGAGACAATTAAAGTCGCACGAAAAGAACTATCCGACACACGATCTTGAGTTAGCTGCGATTGTGTTTGCATTAAAAATCTGGCGCCATTATCTTTGCGGTGAAAAATGCCATGTATATTCGGATCATAAAAGTTTAAAGTACCTAATGACTCAGAAGGACTTGAATCTGCGACAGAGAAGATGGTTAGAGCTGTTGAAAGATTACGAGCTTGTGATAGATTATCATCCAGGTAAGGCAAATGTTTTTGCTGATGCACTGAGCCGAAAATCCCTTTTTGCATTGTGTGCTATGAATGCTCATTTAAACTTATCTGATGATGGTTCAGTTTTGTAAAAATTGAAAGCTAAATCGTTGTTTTTATAACAAATATGTGATGCTCAGAAAGTTGATAATGAAATGCTAGCGAAACGAGCTTAGTATGATCCTAACTCTGACTCTCAATTTCGAGTAGATGATAATGATTGTTTGAGATTTCGAGATCGATTATGTGTTCCGAGAAATCCAGAGTTAATTCAGTTGATCTTGAATGAAGCACATAACAGTCGCCTATATGTTCATTCGGGAAGTACAAAGATGTATCATGATCTGAAGCAACACTATTGGTGGTCTGGTATGAAACGAGACATCTCTGATTTTGTTTCGAAATGTTTAGTCTGTCAGCAAGTTAAAGCTGAACATCAGGTTCCATCTGGTTTGCTACAACTGATTCTAATTCCCGAGTGGAAATGAGATAGAGTGACGATAGACTTTGTTTCTGGATTGCCGTTGACTCCGAGAAAGAAAGAAAGATGCGATTTGGGTCCTAGTTGATCGATTGACAAAATCTGCCCATTTTATTTCGGTACGATCTGATTACTAACTTGATAAGTTAGCTGAGTTTTATATTTCTAATATTGTAAGATTGCACGGAGTGCCACTGTCTATTATATCTGATAGAGATCTGAGATTTACATCACGATTCTGGAAGAAATTGTAAGAAGCTTTAGGTACAAAATTGCATTTCAGTACAGCTTTTCACCCGCAGACGGATGGTCAGTCCAAACGGATTATTCAGATTCTCAAGGATATGTTGAGATGTTGCATCCTAGAGTTTGATGGTTCATGGGAACAGTACTTGCCATTGATTGAATTTGCGTATAGTAACAGTTTTCAGTCGAGCATCAAAATGGCACCTTATGAAGCTTTGTACGGACGTAAATGTCAGACACCTCTGTATTGGACTGAGCTCAGTGAAAGTAAGATACACGAGGTCGATTTGATAAAAGACACTGAACAGAAAGTGAAAGTAATCTATGATAGTCTGAAAGTAGCGTCTGATCGTCAGAAGTCCTATGCAGACTTGAAAAGAAAAGACATTGAATTCAAAATTGGTGATAAAGTGTTTTTAAAAGTATCTCTGTGGAAGAAAGTACTCAGATTTGGACGTAAAGGCAAATTGAGTCCGAGGTTCATCGGACCGTATGAAATTATTGAGCGCATCGGACCTGTTGCGTACAGATTGCTGTTGCCACCTGAGCTGGAAAAGATTCATAATTTATTTCACGTGTCAATGCTTCGTCGATACAGATCTGATCCATCACATGTGATCCCTCCGTCTGAGATTGAAATACGATCTGATATGACTTACAAGGAAAAACTGATCCGTATCTTAGCTCGCGAAGTGAAAGAATTGCGAAATAAGAAGATTCAGTTAGTTAGGGTACTGTGGCATCGACACGGAGTTGAAGAGGCTACGTGGGAGTCTGAAGATTCAATGAGACAATAATATCCGAATCTATTCAACGGTAAGATTTTCGGGGACGAAAATCCTTAATGGGGAATTGTAACAGTCTGGTTTAGACCCTAGTTGGAATAGTGGTTTCGGGACCACAAATCTGAGTCAGAATAATATTTTAATATTATTTTCTATGTTTATTATATGTGATTTAGCCTGTGTGAAAGTTTCGTATGAAAATTTTACTATTTGTGTGCTTAATTTGATAAAAGGACTAAATCGCAGAAAATGTAAAAGTAGCATTTTATTTGAATAATGGCTGAATTGATGTGTCTTTATAAGAGGAAGTCCTTAAGTGGATATTAAACCTTTGCTTATGTTAGTGGACATTTATGTCCATACTTTATATGATTTATAAATGGTTTAATAAAGGTTAAATAAGTAAAATAGTAAATAAGTAATATTAATTAAAATACAAAGCCAAATTATGCTTTATTATCATCATCCATCAACCGAAATATCAAAGAAAAAGAAAAGAAAAAATAAAGCTAGGGTTCGGCTAAGTCTAAGCTTGACTCAAGATCAAGAACCGAAGAAAACAGACTTAGATCGTGGGAAATCGAAAGTAATTGAGTAGCCGAGTTCGTTTTCGTTTATCCAAATCCGAGGTAAGTCAATATACAAATAAATGTATTTACATTGATATATGCATGTTCATATGAAAAATCATAATGATGAATGTATAAGAGATGATGAGTACATGAAATCCGAGATAGTTTCGACATGGTGTCAACATCTGAAAAAGTCTCGTATGAACCTAGGAATAGATAGGATTACATATGTCATGACATAGGTGTCCGATATGTGATATAGTGTAAGACCACGTCTGGGACGTAAGCATAGATATGAGACATCGTGTAAGACCACATCTGGGACGTTGGCATTGAATTGAGATTTACGTGTAAGACCATGTCCGGGACATTGGCATCGTATTGATTCGTGTAAGACCCTGTCTGGGACAGTGGCATCGATTTCTGGTTACATGTAAGACCACGTCTGGGACGTTGGCATTGTACAACTATTCCAAGCATTCTGAGTATCCTAATTGATTTTGAACGGTTCAACGGGAAAATTCGAGAAATGATAGATTACGTGAAATGTATAAATGAGACAGGTATGTTTAAAAGATACACTATGTATGTGTATGAAAGGTAAGTGTTTATATATGAACTTACCTAGGTCAATATGTGTATAGATTTGATGAGATAATATGTGATATATACTTGAATGTGCTATGAGCAAAAGTGATACATTGAGTTATGAAATGTGGGTAAGCAATGGCTAAATAAATGAGCCAAAGAAAATGTTATGAATTTGCAATTGAGAAACATAAATGGAATTATATTATATGATTATGTGCATTTTATGTTAAGTTTATTTGTATTTGGCTTACTAAGCTTTTGAAAGCTTACTTTGTGTGTGTTTGCTTTGTTTTACAGATTGTTGAAGCTACGAAAGGCTCGGGGATCGTCGAGGATCATCATCACACTACTCAATCCTATTTTGGTACCTTTGAAAGTGTATATATTAAGTATGGCATGTATAGGCTAGTTACTTTGAAATATGCTTGAGATGTACTTATAGCCATGTGATATGGCTAGATAAAATAAAGGTTTTATGAATGATGAGTCATGCTATATAATGCTTGGTTTTGGTATGGTTTCATAGTTAAAAAAATGGTCAAAATATTGGTAAGATCATTTATGCAAGGTAAGAATATATATGATGAATGGTTGTTATAAGGAAATGATATGTTTGTGAAGAATTACACTTGAAAATGATTGTGAATAGAATGAGCTAATTGTTGTATAAGATGTTGTACTTGAGATGCCTTTGTATGCTTGGAAAATTGGTTGTTTTTGACATGAATTGTATTGGTATGAATGCTTGTAGGGATGACCCAAGTGTGGGTGGAATTTTGGCCTTGAAAATGGCCTATAATTGCCCACACGGTTGAGCACACGGGCGTGTGGCTCGACCGTGTCCCTCGTGGTTGTATTTTAAAACAAGTCAGACTCGACCACGGGCTGGACACATGGGCGTGTGACTGGCCGTGTGGTGCAAGTCAGGCTCGACCACAGGTGAGGCACACGGGCGTGTCCATGGTCGTGTGGACAAGTCAGTATGTATGCCCTGTTTTGACACGGCTTAGACACACGGGCGTGTCTGAAGCCGTGGGAGGCACACGGCCTGCCCACACGGGCGTGTGACCTCTGTAACTTTAAACAATTTTTAAATTTTTGAGAATTTCCGTATGAGTTCGGTTTAGTCCCGGCCCTAATCTAAAGCATGTTTAAGGTCTCGTTGACCTATTCCAGGGACACTTGGATTGGATTCTTTGAATTATATTATGAATTGTCTGTAAAAGTTTCTGATTGTCCGATAATACCTCTAAACCCTAAACCGACGATGGTAACGGGTTAGGGGTGTTACACACGGCCTAGCACACAGGTATGTGGCACGGCCATGTGGCACGGCCATGTGGCACAAGTCAGAGAGCTCCCTATTTTGAACACGGCCTGTGGCACGGGCATGTCTATGGGTCACACGGGCGTGTCCCTTAGACCATACGGGCGTGTGAGCCCTGTAACATGAAAAAAATTTCTAAGTTTTGTAAAATTTTCTAAAGTTTTCGGTTTAGTCCCGAACCACTTCCCATACATGATTTGGGCTTCATAGGCTCGTTTTAGGGACAATACGAATATATGTGAAAAGTTTAAAAATTGGATGGAAATTACATCTCAGTTTTGTACGTTTGCTTATGTTTAAGTCCAATAATGCCTCGTACCCTGTTCCGGCGTCGAATACGGGTAAGGGGTGTTACACACCATGCGAGATTAAGATGAATAGATGACCTTTAATATAATTAAGGCCATAAGATCTCCTGATGAGGTTAAAGATTGTTCTACTGTCTCCAAGGAAGATCTGCTGGTTCTTGCAAAATTAGAATACAATGATCCATTGAAAGTTATTTTCATCTGACTCTCCACATCAAGATGAGGATGAAACATGTTTGGAAGATAACTCAGAAGGATTCTATTCAAAAGCTCAGTTCGAATCATTAGAGCTATCATCACATGAATACAAGAAACCCAACCCATCAAGTGAAGAGTCACTTGAGGTAGACTTAATGATTTTGAAAAGGTCATTAGATACTGAAAAGAGTTCTATCAAGTGATAAAAGAGATTGATCCAATCTCGAGTATTTGATCCTGGGAAACTTGATTCTCAATGGTTAAAAGCAAGGATCATGGATCCCATCTATGACATTCAGTGGATGGAACTTCTACCAAAGAAATAAGGTATAACTGAAAATGAGCTGCTTTTGTTAAGGATCATCACGAGTAGGCAGATTTGTATGAATGACAAGAAGTTGAGCAAAGCAAAGCAGAAAGACCATCTCCCGCAACTTTTCTTTGATGAAATATTGAATATAATTGTTGGGAAACATTATATCTTCTTTCTAGATGGATACGATTTGTATGATAAATGGTCGATTGACATTGCCTTTGTCAGTGACAATCATCAATAACATTGAGAGAGTTCTCTTCACTCTCTCTGTTGTTAATTTATTTTCCTTTTTTTCTCTCATTTGAATAAATGGCATGATTAGAAATTTTTTCTTGAATTAGTACATTAAATTAATTCTTTCTAAGGAGATTGGAACTTAAGTAGGAACATTTGTGACCCCTCCAACCTTTCCTGGGAACTTAATTTAATGTAATTTTCTGAGAAAAGTTTTCTATGTAGCCTAAAAGGAATTTTTGTTTTTGTTTTCAATTTCATGTTTATTTTCATTTTTTAGTTTTATGTTCAATGAGAGGGTCAAGTTGGCCCAAGGTTTAATCAGTTTATTTCTGTCAAAATTTTATTTCAGTACAGGTAATAATTTTTTTGTAGTTTTGGGCTTAAGGCCCAGAACAGTGATGAGAAGAAAAATATCCAACACTCGCTGCCCCTTCCCTTCACCACAGCATCACTTTCCCACACTACAGCAATCTTGGAAAAAAAGGGGATGACACAAATTAATAAAAAGGGGAGGGATTTCTTTTATTTCTTTTTCTTGGTATTATTTTTAGGATATTTTTACTTAGGAATATTTTGTTTTATGCATAAAATCAATTGAATAATTTGCAAACATGAATAAATTAAACTCAATTCCTCTTCTCTAATAAAAAGCGAAGTAGTGTGGTAATGTGAATGAACATGTCTAGGATTGGATTGTTAAGAAAGACTTGGTACTTAAGCAGTCTTCATGACTCAACTCTCTTTTCTTGCTATCTTACCTGGTGTTCAGTTCTCATTCATTACTTTGTTTACACAATGAGGACATTATTTCTTTTTAAAGTGGGGTAAGGCAAAATTTGCATGAATTTTAATTTTTTTTCTTAAGTACGATTCAATGTTTACACATAAGTATGCTGAAATAAAATGATGTTCAAAAAAAAAATTTGTTCATAAGTTAGCTCAAATGCAAGCATGATTTCTGACTATATCTGAGTTTTTTTATGTTATCTTAGGTTATGGAATGCTTGTATGTTCTTAGGTCTTATGTCATCTTTTGTCATAAAAATTTAATTTCCTTATAAATAGACATGCATGAAGGTTTAAGTTCTTAGAATTGACTTAGTAACTTTCTTGAGGCGAAATCCTAGGAGGCATAAGAATCTAAACATGATATAGGCACATTTTCTTTGGATCGTTTGAGCCTTTCAAGCCTACCATATGAATTTAACCCTTGAAACCTTAGTTTGAGCCTTTAAGCCTATTTTATTGTTATTCACCTACATCATAAGTCATATTACCATCTTTTTAAGTTTTATCCTATTTTTGAACCTATCTTAACTATACTTGTATTGGTGAGCAAATATCGAAAAAATTCAAAAAGATGTATATAATCTATGTATGTTCAAAACAAAAAGAGAAAAATCTCTGTTCACATGTCAAGCAAAAAAAGTAAAATAAATACTCAAGTATTGAGGAGTATTGTTTGGCATAAAGCTTCAAATTAAGTTTGGGGGTGGTAAAACCTATTAGTAGGAAGGATGTACCTCGAAAGGATCCAAGGCAAAGTTAGGGTTAAGATTTTTGAACCTAGAAATTTACTTCTCTTTATCCATACCTTGATCCTAGCGCCATTACAACACTATAAAATACCTATTAATTTTGATAACTATGCTAACTACATTAGTGGAGAGGAATTGCTAAATTTACCATATGAGGACCATTAATTAAATCTTGTGACTGTTCTGTCTAATTGATAAGGAAGCTTTGATTGAATGGTGAATGTTATGTATGACCTTGAAAAGAATGCACTTTATGACTTATGTTAGCATTTTCCCTCACATAGTATAAAATTATGAAATATTGTTTGCATATGGGCGACCTATCAACAAAAAGAGTTTTGTGAGCATGACTTTTTTGATGTATGTTTATGTGCAAAAGTTAATTCTACTTAGGGATTCTATTTAAACTTATTGCGATATTGTTTTACCTAAATTTTTGCTTTACATTACTCGGGACGAGCAATGGATTAAGTTTAGGGTGTGTAAACTCTAAATTATATAGGTTTTTTTTGGTAGTTTATGACACCTTTTTACTTAAAATAATATTAATTCTGAGTATTTAATAATTAATTGGGTGAATTTTGTTCATATTAAGATAATGGGCATGATTTAATAAAGAATGTAATTTTGTGCTATTTTGCATTAAATTTA
This sequence comes from Gossypium sturtianum, assembly GCA_025698515.1. Lineage (NCBI taxonomy): Eukaryota > Viridiplantae > Streptophyta > Magnoliopsida > Malvales > Malvaceae > Gossypium > Gossypium sturtianum. The sequence continues at coordinate 83,675,014 of CM046943.1, forward strand.
TGCATAATTTAATTATTTTATGCTGCATACTAATCTTGATTTATTTGTTGTAGTTGGACCAAAGACTTATGCATATCTTATTTATTAAAGCTACATGGACATGAGCCAAATTCACTCTACATGGATGGCAAAGGCAAGGAAAATTGGGTTATGAAGAAATTAATTTAATCCAATTGAAGTTGGTATAATTGATGAACAAGTCTAGCAAGAATTTGGGTCATCAACCCGTCCAAATAAGGGAAAATGAAGCCCAATTCAGCAAGGGCATTTGGGCAGCTCAAAATTCACTTTTGGGAGATGTAACATCCCGAAATTGGGCCTAGTAGGATTGGGCCCAATGGGCCTTATTTTTAAAATTTTTGAGAACGGCATTAATACAAGTTAGACTTATTAGGTAAGTTATTTTGGAAGGTTAGAGGGCTTCTATGAAGTCCCGGGATCAAATATTAGCTTTGGGGAAATTTTGGTTTTAGGTGAAAAAAAAAACCCTGGAAGTTGGCAGGTAGGCCTTAAGAATAAAATGTGGGGAAAAATGACACAAGTGGAGTGTGTGGTGTAGTGGCAAAGTGGCGCCACTTAAGAGGCAAGGAGTGACGCCACAAGGAAGGAAGGAGGTCCAAGGTTCAAGTCTTGGCTTTTGCATTTTGGTTTTCTTTTACTTGGACCTCGGAATTTGGCTATAGATTTATATTTAGTTGCGCATGGTTTAAGACACAAGAGGAGCTTGTGGCCAAGTGGCTAGCGGCGTGGATTATGTTGCAAGGGAGCACAGGTTCGAATCTCATGAGAAGCAAGGAGTATTTATTTTATGGTGCTGGACGGGAAGAGTTACAGATTGAATTTAAACTCTCTTGTGAAGGGATCCCACATCGGAAAGATACAAAGAAGGAAGGTGAAGAGCTAGCTATATAAAGAGCATTCCGGGAGGAGGGTTGACACACCTTGGAAGGCGTTTGGGCACGAGAGTGGTCGGAGCGCGGATTAACACTAGAGTCCTATCGGTGTGTAACTCTCTCTACTCTAGTTGTAGAGCGGCAAATGCAGAAGTGCCGGTCCACGGCAATAGTAGTTACACAGGCGAGCGGCGCGGCGTGCGTGTGGGGCTTCGACGCGATAGTTGAGGCCATCGTAGTATTCTTGTGGGTTGGGGTTGCTTGGGCCGCGATGGGCCGAAGTGGGCCCAATGGGCCCATGGGCCCTTATGAGTAAATTGTGCGATTGTGTAGTATATAGTGAACTAGACTAGGTGAATCTCATAAACGTGGCTAGATTTGTGTTAGGTGGGCCACACGAGCGTGTGGGCCGAATGGGCGAAATTGGGCTTTAGGCCCAATAGTCCATTCGACAGAAATGGTAGTTGGGTCGCTCGGGCGACTTTGGGCCTTTGGAAAGGCCATTCCAGGTACGAAATTACCGATATACCCTTGGTGGGTAAATTACCAAAATACCCCTGAAGGGTATATTACGAAAATACCCTTAGTGGGTAAATTACTGAAATACCACTGAAGGGTAAATTACGAAAATGCCCTTGGTGGGTAAATTACGAAAATGCCCTTGGTAGGTAAAATTACGGTTATACCCTTAGAGGTTGATTAGGGTGATTATGTTGTTTTATGTCTATCTGATTATGATGGTAATTCATGTTATACTTATATTTGATATATGTCTAGCATACATGACATCTTGCATACACAATTATTATGTCATATTGCATGGGTATGATGAGAGGAGGGGGAAGATTGATATCCGTGTCTTTGGGACACCAGTGGTTTGGCACCACCCGGTGGTTTGGTACCACAGATTGATTATTGTGACTTTGGGTCACCAGAGGTTTGGCACCTCAGCGTCGTCCCAGTGGCTTAGCACCACGATGGGTTGGCCCCATGATTGATTATACTGGGATTAGCGCCCGGTGATTTGGTATCACACGATGGGTTGGCCCCATCATTGGATTCGTGACTCGGTCACGGTGATTTGGTATCACATTCGTGTCTTTGGGACACAGAGGTTTGGCACCTCGGCGTCTCGTCGATGGCTTAGCACCACAGTGGGTTGGCCCCACGATTGATTATCTGGGATTGGCGCGGTGATTTGGTATCACACGATGGGTTGGCCCCATCATTGGAATCGTGACTTCGGTCACCGGTGATTTGGTATCACATTCGTGTCTTTGGGACACGGAGGTTTGGCACCTCATAGCGTCTCGTCCCGGTGGCTTAGCACCACAAAGTGGGTTGGCCCCACACGGTGATTATCTGGGATTGGCGCCGGTGATTTGGTATCACACACGATGGGTTGGCCCCATCATTGGAATATTCGTGACTTTGGGTCACCGGTGGTTTGGCACCACACTTATGGATATCGTGACTTTGGGTCACCGGTGGTTTGGCACCACCGGTGGTTTGGTACCACGGGATAGAGAAAGGAGCATTGGATGGCTAGGTTTGGGTGCATGATATGCATATTTTCATATGAAATTGTGTAAGGGCCTGTTGGATGGGGATTTACACACCGAGTCTCGATGACTCACCCCCTTAGTTAAATTTTGTAGGTAATCATTAGATCGCGGATTTGGGAGCCGAGGTGGACTCGTGGAGGCCATACATATGTTCACTCGTAAATTCGTTTCTTTTATTTGGACTTATTTTTATTTGAGTTTTTTTATGTAATAAGGCCTTGGGTATTTTATTTGGTTTCAGACTTTCAATTTGTTTATTGCTTGTTATTAAATGATCAATATGGGATTTTCCTAAAATGATAATAAACCATTTCTTATTCAAAATTACTTAAACTCGATTTCTCACCACAACTATAAAGAATATGAGCTTTTAACGAATGCACAGTTTTTAGACATTCCTTTCATGTGACATGCCGATTCGATTCGTAACGTTTAGGCCGGGTTTGGGGTGTTACAATTGTGATATCGAGCCTAGGTTCAAAAACTCATTTGTGGGTTTGGGTTCAAAAAATGTTTTCAAAAGATGGTTTGGAAAATGGTTTAGAAAAATATATATCTGTTCTTTTTGTTGAAATATGGCACCCGAGTCTCAAGCACCAATCCATATTGTAAGTTTCACGATACTTTTCTTTGTTATATCTTTGTATTTTGAATATCTATTCGTGTGTTTGGGTTGGATGTGATGTTGGATATAGAGTTGATTGCGTCTGAAATATTTGATTGCTTTAATGGTTAGTTTTTTTGTATGTGTAGGATTTCTAAATTCTAGTTAAAAGTATATTAGGGTTATTGGAATCGAGAGCGCAGCGTGAGCACTGACGTTGTAGGTTAGGTGGTACGAATGTTTCTGTAGTTGGAAATTTCGAGGACGAAATTTCTTTAAGGAGGGTAGATTTGTAACATCCCGAAATTGGGCCTAGTAGGATTGGGCCCAATGGGCCTTGTTTTTAAAATTTTTGAGAACGGCATTAATAAAGTTAGACTTATTAGGTAAGTTATTTTGGAAGGTTAGAGGGCTTCTATGAAGTCCGGGATCAAATATTAGCTTTGGGAAATTTTGGTTTTAGGTGAAAAAAAAAACCTGGAAGTTGGCGAGTAGGCCTTAAGAATAAAATGTGGGGAAAAATGACACAAGTGGAGTGTGTGGTGTAGTGGCAAAGTGACGCCACTTAAGAGGCAAGGGAGTGACGCCACAAGGAAGGAAGGAGGTCCAAGGTTCAAGTCTTGGCTTTTGCATTTTGGTTTTCTTTTTACTTGGACCTCAGAATTTGGCTATAGATTTATATTTAGTTGCGCATGGTTTAAGACACAAGAGGAGCTTGTGGCCAAGTGGCTAGCGGCGTGGATTATGTTGCAAGGAGCACAGGTTCGAATCTCATGAGAAGCAAGGGAGTATTTATTTTCTGGTGCTGGACGGGAAGAGTCTGGTTGAATTTAAACTCTCTCGATGTGAAGGATCCCACATCGGAAAGATACAAAGAAGGAAGGTGAAGAGCTAGCTATATAAAGAGCATTCCGGGAGGAGGTTGACACACCTTGGAAGGCGTTTGGGCGTGAGGAGTGGTCTGGCGCGGATTAACACTAGAGTCCTATCGGGTGTGTAACTCTCTCTACTCTAGTTGTAGAGCGGCAAATGCCTTAGAAGTCTTGCGTCCACGGCAATAGTAGTTACACGAGCGTGCGAGTGCGTGTCAGGGCCGACGCGATAGTTGAGGCCATCGGTAGTATTCTTGTGGGTTGGGGTCGCTTGCCAGGCGCGATGGGCGAAGTGGGCCCAATGGGCCCGTGGGCCCCTTATGAGTAAATTGTGCGATTGTGTAGTATATAGTGAACTAGACTAGGTGAATCTCATAAACGTGGCTAGATTTGTGTTAGGTGGGCCACACGGCGTGTGGCGAGAGATGGCCGAAATTGGGCTTTAGGCCCAATAGTCCATTTCGACCAAAAATGGTAGTTGGGTCGCTCGGGCGACATTGGGCCTTTGGAAAGGCCATTTCAGTCTGAAATTACCGATATACCCTTGGTGGGTAAATTACCAAAATACCCCTGAAGGGTATATTACGAAAATACCCTTAGTGGGTAAATTACTGAAATACCATTGAAGGGTAAATTACGAAAATGCCCTTGGTGGGTAAATTACCGATATACCCTTGGTGGGTAAATTACGAAAATGCCCTTGGTAGGTAAAATTACGGTTATACCCTTAGAGGTTGATTAGGGTGATTATGTTGTTTTATGTCTATCCGATTATGATGGTAATTCATGTTATACTTATATTTGATATATGTCTAGCATACATGACATCTGCATACACAATTATTATGTCATATTGCATGGGTATGATGAGAGAGGAGGAAGATTGATATCCGTGTCTTTGGGACACGGTGGTTTAGCACCACCGGTGGTTTGGTACCACAGATTGATTATTGTGACTTTGGGTCACCAGAGGTTTGGCACCTCGTCTCGTCGAGTGGCTTAGCACCACGATGGGTTGGCCCCACGATTGATTATCTGGGATTGGCGCCCGGTGATTTGGTATCACACGATGGGTTGGCCCCATCATTGGATTCGTGACGGTCACCGGTGATTTGGTATCACATTCGTGTCTTTGGGACACCGAGAGGTTTGGCACCTCGGCGTCTCGCCCCAGTGGCTTAGCACCACGAAAGGTTGGCCCCACGATTGATTATACGGGATTGACGCCGGTGATTTGGTATCACACGATGGGTTGGCCCCATCATTGGAATCGTGACCGGTCACCGGTGATTTGGTATCACATTCGTGTCTTTGGGACACGGAGGTTTGGCACCTCATAGCGTCTCGTCCCGGTGGCTTAGCACCACGGTGGGTTGGCCCCACGGTGATTATCTGGGATTGGCGCCGGTGATTTGGTATCACACGATGGGTTGGCCCCATCATTGGAATATTCGTGACTTTGGGTCACGGTGGTTTGGCACCACACTTATGGATATCGTGACTTTGGGTCACGGTGGTTTGGCACCCACGGTGGTTTGGTACCACATGGGGTAGAGAAAGGAGCATTGGATGGCTAGGTTTGGGTGCATGATATGCATATTTTCATATGAAATTGTGTAAGGGCACTGTTGGATGGGGATTTACACCTTGAGTCTCGATGACTCACCCCTTAGTTAAATTTTGCGGGTAATCATTAGATCGCGGATTTGGGAGTGAGGTGGACTCGTGGAGGCCATACATATGTTCACTCGTAAATTCGTTTCTTTTATTTGGACTTATTTTTATTTGAGTTTTTGTTATGTAATAAGGCCTTGGGTATTTTATTTGGTTTGACTTTCAATTTGTTTATTGCTTGTTATTAAATGATCAATATGGGATTTTCCTAAAATGATAATAAACCATTTCTTATTCAAAGTTACTTAAACTCGATTTCTCACCACAACTATAAAGAATATGAGCTTTTAACGAATGCACAGTTTTTAGACATTCCTTTCATGTGACATGCAGATTCGATTCGTAACGTTTAGGCCGGGTTTGGGGTGTTACAATTGTGGTATCAGTCTAGGTTCAAAACTCTATTTGTGGGTTTGGGTTCAAAAAATGTTTTCAAAAGATGGTTTGGAAAATGGTTTAGAAAAATATATATCTGTTCTTTTTGTTAAAATATGGCACCGAGTCTTGGCACCAATCCATGCTTGTAAGTTTCGATACTTTTCTTTGTTATATCTTTGTATTTTGAATATCTATTCGTGTGTTTGGGTTGGATGTGATGTTCGGATATAGAGTTGATTTGCGTCTGAAATATTTGATCGCTTTAATGGTTAGTTTTTTTTTTTTTGTATGTGTAGGATTTCTAAATTCTAGTTAAAAGTATATTAGGGTTATTGGAATCGAGTGCGCAGCGTGAGCCTGAGCGTTGTAGGTTAGGTGGTACGAATGTTTCTGAGTTGGAAATTTCGAGGACGAAATTTCTTTAAGGAGGGTAGATTTGTAACATCCCGAAATTGGGCCTAGTAGGATTGGGCCCAATGGGCCTTGTTTTTAAAATTTTGAGAACGGCATTAATACAAGTTAGACTTATTAGGTAAGTTATTTTGGAAGGTTAGAGGGCTTCTATGAAGTCCCGGGATCAAATATTAGCTTTGGGGAAATTTTGGTTTTAGGTGAAAAAAAAACCACGGAAGTTGGCGAGGTAGGCCTTAAGAATAAAATGTGGGGAAAAATGACACAAGTGGAGTGTGTGGTGTAGTGGCAAAGTGACGCCACTTAAGAGGCAAGGAGTGACGCCACAAGGAAGGAAGGAGGTCCAAGGTTCAAGTCTTGGCTTTTGCATTTTGGTTTTCTTTTACTTGGACCTCGAATTTGGCTATAGATTTATATTTAGTTGCGCATGGTTTAAGACACAAGAGGAGCTTGTGGCCAAGTGGCTAGCGGCGTGGATTATGTTGCAAGGGAGCACAGGTTCGAATCTCATGAGAAGCAAGGGAGTATTTATTTTATGATGCAGGACGGGAAGAGTTACTGATTGAATTTAAACTCTCTTGTGAAGGGATCCCACATCGGAAAGATACAAAGAAGGAAGGTGAAGAGCTAGCTATATAAAGAGCATTCCGGGAGGAGGGTTGACACACCTTGGAAGGCGTTTGGGCACGAGGAGTGGTCGGGCGCGGATTAACACTAGAGTCCTATCGGTGTGTAACTCTCTCTACTCTAGTTGTAGAGCGGCAAATGCCGGAAGTGCTTGGTCCACGGCAATAGTAGCCACACGAGCATGCGAGCGCGCGTGTGGGGCTTCACGCGATAGTTGAGGCCATCGTAGTATTCTTGTGGGTTGGGTTTGCTTGGGCGCGATGGGCGAAGTGGGCCCAATGGGCCCGTGGGCCCTTATGAGTAAATTGTGCGATTGTGTAGTATATAGTGAACTAGACTAGGTGAATCTCATAAACGTGGCTAGATTTGTGTTAGGTGGGCCACACGAGCGTGTGGGCCCGAATGAAGAAATTGGGCTTTAGGCCCAATAGTCCATTCGACCAAAAATGGTAGTTGGGTCGCTAAGGCGACACTGGGCCTTTGGAAAGGCCATTCGGTCTGAAATTACCCGATATACCCTTGGTGGGTAAATTACCAAAATACCCACAGAAGGGTATATTACGAAAATACCCTTAGTGGGTAAATTATGAAATACCCTTTGAAGGGTAAATTACGAAAATGCCCTTGGTGGGTAAATTACCGATATACCCTTGGTGGGTAAATTACGAAAATGCCCTTGGTAGGTAAAATTGCGGTTATACCCTTAGAGGTTGATTAGGGTGATTATGTTGTTTTATGTCTATCGATTATGATGGTAATTCATGTTATACTTATATTTGATATATGTCTAGCATACATGACATCATGCATACACGAATTATTATGTCATATTGCATGGGTATGATGAGAGGAGGGGGAAGATTGATATCCGTGTCTTTGGGACACCGGTGGTTTGGCACCACCGGTGGTTTGGTACCACAGATTGATTATTGTGACTTTGGGTCACAGAGGTTTGGCACCTCGCGTCGCCCCAGTGGCTTAGCACCACAAAGTGGGTTGGCCCCACGATTGATTATACGGGATTGACGCCCGGTGATTTGGTATCACACGATGGGTTGGCCCCATCATTGGATTCGTGACTTCGGTCACCGGTGATTTGGTATCACATTCGTGTCTTTGGGACACCAGAGGTTTGGCACCTCGTCTCGCCCCAGTGGCTTAGCACCACGATGGGTTGGCCCCACGATTGATTATACGGGATTGACGCCGGTGATTTGGTATCACACGATGGGTTGGCCCCATCATTGGAATCGTGACCGGTCACGGTGATTTGGTATCACATTCGTGTCTTTGGGACACCAGAGGTTTGGCACCTCATAGCGTCTCGCCCCGGTGGCTTAGCACCACAGTGGGTTGGCCCCACGGTGATTATACTGGGATTGACGCCGGTGATTTGGTATCACACGATGGGTTGGCCCCATCATTGGAATATTCGTGACTTTGGGTCACCGGTGGTTTGGCACCACACTTATGGATATCGTGACTTTGGGTCACGGTGGTTTGGCACCACCCGGTGGTTTGGTACACACGGGGGTAGAGAAAGGAGCATTGGATGGCTAGGTTTGGGTGCATGATATGCATATTTTCATATGAAATTGTGTAAGGGCTGTTGGATGGGGATTTACACACCGAGTCTCGATGACTCACCCCTTAGTTAAATTTTGCGGTAATCATTAGATCGCGGATTTGGGAGCCGAGGTGGACTCGTGGAGGCCATACATATGTTCACCAGTAAATTCGTTTCTTTTATTTGGACTTATTTTTATTTGAGTTTTTGTTATGTAATAAGGCCTTGGGTATTTTATTTGGTTTGAATTTTCAATTTGTTTATTGCTTGTTATTAAATGATCAATATGGGATTTTCCTAAAATGATAATAAACCATTTCTTATTCAAAATTACTTAAACTCGATTTCTCACCACAACTATAAAGAATATGAGCTTTTTAACGAATGCACAGTTTTTAGACATTCCTTTCATGTGACATGCCAGATTCGGTCGTAACGTTTAGGCCGGGTTTGGGGTGTTACAGGAGATTTATTGGAGGTCCCTACAATTGCAAATAAATCAGAAATCAGCACACAAACTTTACCCTTAAAATCGTCCACCACCTTGCTTGATTTAAGCATGATTTCATACATGAATCAAGAAACTAAATAACCCCCTATCTCCAAAAATTATAGTTGGCCATAGGAGTGAGAAACCTAAGGGATTTTAAGCTATTTTTAGCAGACATACTGGCCCATCCACTATAAATACTATCCTCTACACCCCTCAACAATCATCCCTTAATCATTCCTCATTTCTCAAACATCATTCATCCCTCACTCTTATTTCATTTTTCCATTTACTTTCTTTCTTTCCATGCATAAACATCCATACTTCCCTTAGCCAACAAATCCTTGAGAAATTACTCTCTTGGCTGGCCACCTTGAGGAGTAGTTTGTGGAAGAGCAGCTGTGAGAATTGGAGGAAGCCTCCACGATTAGTCACCACACTCATTAAAGAGTTTCTTCTTCCTTTTTGCTCTTTCTTAATTATTCAATATGTTTGCAAATTTCTTTGTTGTTTGTCATCAACAATGGTAGCTTAATTATGTTTAGCTAGGATGATGCATCAATTCAATAAAGTTTATTTAAATCATGTTATGATGTTCTGTGCCTCAGTCGATCATGTTTTCAATTAAAATCATGCATGTATTTCATTCATTAAAATGTGATTGAATGCATTAGAATTAGTTGTTTAATTTGACCCAGATGGTGGCTAATAGACACAATAATTGAAAAGTGCATCCTTAATTTATATCCGACCCAAAATAAATTAAGGTTCATAACAACTTGAATGAGCTCTATTACCTTGCATAGATTTTAGGTTTATTTGATTAAATTATTTCAAACCGACCCAGTCCCTGTTACTTGTAACGCCCCGAATTTTGGGCCTAGAAGAAATAGTTTTTGAACAAGGGAACAGTTAAGAGACTGCACATAAATATTTAGTTGTGCAAGAAAGTGACACAAATGAATGTCTGCTTCAGTGGTTAAGTGATTTAGGAGTGTTTGGAAGTGTCTAAGAAGTCAGGGGTTCAAGTCTTGGCTTTTGTAGAATTTTTAGTTTTGCTCTTAAATGAATCTGGACACTGGCATATAGGCCTTATAAATAATAGTGCTTGTTTTATGACAAAAAGAGCTTGTGGTCTAGTAGCAAGATGGCATGTTGTGTAACTGTGAGGTCTGAGGTTCAAGTCCTGGGTTGCGCAATGGAGTATTTATTTTACTGCTTGAGCTGTGTAGGTAGTGGAGTTGGACTGAAACACAGCTAAGGGGAGTTTGAATAGAATTTGAATGGAGTTGTTGGGGGAGTTGAGGAGAAACCGGTGGAGTAATTCAAGGAAGGATAAGGGGAGAAATACTAGGAGAAAATCAAGGAGTTTGATTAAGAAGAAGTGTTGTGCCGTTTGGGGGAACTCTAGCTTTGAGAATTCGGCTGGAGAAAATGTTTGTCATTTTCGGCATTCGAGGAACATTTTGGTGTTAGCATCTGTCGAATTCTCCTTTTCTTTTTTTTTCATTTATCGGCTTTTGGTTCATTCAGATCTGTATTGGTTGCTGCGCATTATTCAACAAAAGTCCCTCCTTCTCTTTTTGTTTTCTACCTCCCAATATTTTTCTTGTTTTTACCGAGAGCTATCTCCCCTTAACGGATGTGGTTTAGCCGAATATCACCCTTTTGTTTTATCACTCTCTACGCTGATCTTCTCTTCGCTGCTTCTTGCTGTTCCAATGCTGCAAGTGTTTCTGATTATCGGTAAAGTGTTTATACTCCTCACTTTTTGATTAAACATGTTCTCTTCTATTCTTTTTCTTAAAATCGAATACCCTCATTTTTATCCTTTGATTACCGATTGTTGATTCTTTCCTCACGATGTGTTACTCGTTGCGGTTCTAGGGTTTTCCTCGAGGAGTGGTGGAGTGTAAGTGGTTTTGAAGTAGTCGCAACCCTTGTTCTCAGCGTTCAATCAAGGTAATACGTTACCTCACTTTTGGGGTTTAGGCCGTATACTGATTATGTTCTTATAGGATATCATTTGTGGATTGAGGCCACTTATATGACCTACCTTGGTTAATGAGATCGGTGTTTGTGGTACAGATAATCGATAAAAGTGTGTGATCACTTTTGGTTAACAGTCTTGGAGGACTAAAGTCGCCTCATTCAAGCAAGGTTGGTGTACATGGAGATTTACGCTCTTCTCATAAACAGGTGTGTAAACACCCCACTGTAACTATAGAACGGCAAAAGTTGAAAAGCTGAAAATACAGCGTTTAAGACCACACGAGCGTGCGATCGCTCGTATAGAAAGTCAAACCCACGAATCGTGGGCGATAGACTATAGAGGCCTCCATGAGCTTTTTCATGGGCTTAGGCCGTAATGGGCCACATTGGGCCGAACGGGGCCGTATGGGCCCATTGGGCTCGTGGGCCCCATACGGATGAAATCCATGATTTATGGCAAATATTGTACTGGGCTATGTAGGTCTCATAGCCGTGGTGAAATCTGGGCTGAACGGGCTGCACGAGCGTGTGGGCCCACTTGGGCCGAGTAATGGGTCTTGGGCCCATTTACACTGTTATGACCATTTAAGTTACCGAAGTCACTCGAGGCGACTGCGGGCCTTCCGAGAGGTCGATATCTGCACCGAGACCCCAAAGTAGGGTAAAATGACCAAAATACCCCCATAAGGTAAAATGACCGAAATACCCCCATAGGGTAAAATGACCGAAATACCCCTATAGGGTAAAATGACCGAAATACCCCCATAGGGTAAAATGACCGAAATACCCCTATAGGGTAAAATGATCGAAATACCCCAATAGGGTAAAATAACCAAAATACCCCCATAAGGTAAAATGACTGAAATACCCCCATAGGATAAAATGACCGAAATACCCCCATAGGGTAAAATGACTGTTATGGCCTTATGTTATGTATGATTGATTTGCTCTATGATATGTATGACTATGATTGAGCATGACATTTTGCATACACGTATGATATTATGTCACGACATATTGCATGGGGATGGGTTGTTATATTTGGAGGAAGTGTACTGTACTGATAAGGTCGCACGGGTCGCCCAAGATGGTCGTGGACCTCACCGATGGCTATATGTCGTTTATTTCACTTGCGCCTTCTTTGCAATATCGCTTAGTGCCGCAACCGGTGCTAATCTTGGTGTGTCCTTTGGGTGGGTCGATTTTATCCCCACATGGTGTGTTTGGCGGGACGGAGTGGTGTGTAGATTTGGATTGGGTAGGATTTACATTGCATATCCGCATCGATTAATGATATTACACATCTTCATTCTTTGCATGACCGATATATGTTCTTGTTATGGGCCAAGGCCCTACCGATACTAATATCGAAATTGGGCAAAGGCCCTGCGACATTGGCATTGTCTTTGGGCTCAAGCCCAATCGTTTCTTATTCTGAGGAAAGGACTTAGGCCCACACCTGGCGGGGTATTATTATATGAGCTCTCAGCGCAAACCGCATTTATCTACTTGTTTAATTGATTGTTTGCTTGTTGGGGATTACACACGTGAGTTTTCGTAAACTCACCCCTCATTTAAATCATGCAGGTAATCCCGATCGTGGCGGGTCGGTCTTTGCGAGGACTCGATGATGGCCACACAACCGCATCGACTTTCGCTTTTTAGCTTTTGATTTATAAATTTTAACTTTTAATTTTGGTATTTTTATGTAATAAGGCCTCTTTAAAGTTATAAACTTTAAATTGGGGTTTTTATTTATTTAGTTTGATATAAACTGCTAGTTGTAGAAAAAGATGGGTTTTCAAAAGGTAACTATTTTCAAAGACACCACGTTTTCGCAACATTTCCTAAAAAAAAACTTCCGTAATAAATGAGATTTTGAAAATTAATAACGTTTTAAAAGTGATTAGCTTTTAATGATGCACGCTTTGGAAATGAACAACCCGTTTTGGAATCACCGTTTAATAACAAAATAATTAATCGATTCTGAGGATTTCAACGACAACAAGTTTTACGCTAAAGACTTCAATGTGACACCGCCAGATTTGGCCATAACGTCTAGGCCGGGTATGGGGTCACATGAATTCTAAGAAATCTTTAGTTAAATATGATCAGTAATATGCATGTTTTTCTAAGTAAAATATTTCAAAAGGACTTAATATTGGTTTCAAGCATATGAAAGATCGAGTTGTCAGGGAATATTTCTCCGGAACATTATTAGCATGATGAGAATGAACTAAGTTAATTGATGTGATTATCCTAGCCTATTCATGTTATTGTTGTTGAAATCTTGTGAATTCTACTGCTAAGTCTATCTCATCCATTTTATTCATTCATCATACTTAGATTAATTTGCATTAGGGATCATTTTACATTTAGTTATTTATTTTTTACATCACACCACTCAAAAATTATTGTGTTTTTTTTACCAAATTCTTAACTTTAATTTTACAATTAATTGATTAACATACACAGTCCATGTGGAGACGATAACTCTTTTACTTACTTATTACTTGATAACGACTGTGTACACTTGCACAAACCACACGTTGCAGGCATCCTGATGTTCGGGCTCGGCAACCGGGCCAGGTACAGGGTGTTACGTTCCTTAATTAAACAAAAATTATATTATTCGAGGATATTTTAGTATTTTATTTTTTTAAAATAAAATTTTTGGATGTGATTAAATTTGAACCCATACTATTTACATCAATAAAATATTAACTTTACTACTAAATCAAAGTTTTATTTTAATATAATATTTACATTTTTGTTTTAGTTTATTATATCCATACTTCTATTTAAATCTCTAATTGTGTTAGTGTCACGAGTCAACCGGACATTAACTTGGTTAGAGAAATTATGAAAATATCCTTTTGTAATTAAAAAAAGTTATATTATTTGTGGGTATTTTAATATTTTTATTTTTTAAAAAATAAAAAAAAATGAGTTGTGATTGAATTTTAACTCATGCTATTTACATTAATAAAACATTAAATTTACCATTAAACCAATGTTTTATTTTAGTTTTTAAAATTTTGTTGTCTTATACATACTATATTATTTCCATCAATTATATATCCATACTTACTATTATTTAAGTCCCTAACTAAATTAGTGTTTGGAAATTACGGAAATATCCTCTTGTAAATAAAATAAGTTGTATTATTCAAAGGTACTTTAGTTTTTTTATTTATTTAAAAAGACCAATAAATATATATATGGTGAGATTTGAACCCCACGTCAATTACATTAGTAAAATTTTAAATTTACCACTCAACTAAAACTTTATTTTGATTTTTTTTTTACATTTTAATTTTATTATGCACACTTTATTTTACAAGTTAACTAGACACCGATTAAAGATTGGTGGTAACATCATGGTAAACAATTGTATTTTATTAGTATTCTTACTTGTTGTATTTATATGTTTAAATTTTGTTTTACTTACAATTTAATCTAATTTTTTTCATTTTAGTATCATATATATTTATTGTGCTATTATTAATTAGTTTTAAACTATATATTTTATTATTTATTGTTTGTTATTTTTAAATATACTTTTATGTTCTAAATTCGTTTTCCACATATAAATGCGTGTGATATGACTTCTACTATTGATAATATTATTGATTAAGTTGATATCACAAGTTATCTCGACACTAACTCAAAATTGATAATATCATAAACAATCGTGATGCATTTAGTATTAGGGTAAATTACAAAAATAGTCACTTTTGTTTGCCTCATGTTACATTTTAGTCACTTATGTTTGAAATGTTACGTTTTAGTCACTTATGTTATTATTTTGTTACGAAGTGATCACTCTTCCATTAAGTTCTGTTATCTCCCTAACGGTAATCCTACGTGGCAGCCCAACTAGATTTTAAGTATATCTGTTAATACATACTTCATCCGACTAAATTATGCATTTGATTTACTATTATAAATACGTTCTTCAACCGGGGGAAGGATGACTATCCTTTGTAATATACGTCAATGAAACTTTTTCATATCGTATAGTTGTTATTAATACTCGGATTTATAACAAGCCATATGGAATGTTCATCCTCACACTAATATATATAGATAAACTAAAATATATATCTTGTGGAGCAAACTTATAGAGTAAAATTTTCATAAATTATGCGCGAGGTATTCATGGTAAAGACAACCACATGTGAACAAGCACAAGAAGTGAGACTGATTCATTGCGATTCGAAGAATAACTTGCGATATTTTGACTAAACCCCTTAGTGTGTCAAGATTTGAAGATTTAAGAGCAAAAATGGGAGTTTGCGACATGCAAGCCAAGGAGGAGTGTTGAAGTTGGGCTGCATGCAAAGCACATGAAGCGACTAAAGAGCAGACCATGCAACCCAAGTCATGTGGATGAAGTTGAAGATTAAGTCTGCTGTAATATTTCCGGATGAAGTGCATGCAAACATCTTTGCAAAGACGTATGCTTCATCAGAATGTGACAATGTTTTCTTAGTTCGATTGATGTCATGTAATCTAGTTTGTTTTGAACTTGGTTGGTGATGTATTTAATGTAATTAGGTAGTGTTTGGTATTAAATCAGCTTTGTTAAAGTGTACAAGTTTCATTTTTCAAGTTTCAATGTACTTAGTGGTAGTAGGTGATGATTAGATAATGTAAGTGACATTTTAACCAGCTCATGAACTGGTATATGTAATGGCTAAATGCCTTTATTCAGTATGATGTCAATGAAATATTTGAATTTCATCAAATACTCTCTCTTTTCTTTGTGTTTCATTTTATTGCTCTTCAAGCCCGATTCTGTTTATTTTCTCCAGCAAACATACAGCATTGTTGCTCAAGCTTCAGAATAACCTTCATTCATCTTTGCCCAAAATCCCAACAGTTACTTACATATACGATGTTAGTTGTTAAATTCGGTATTGTCAGTGAAACATATACGATTTGTTTGTCAATTTATTTCAATTTGTAAGTATTCATATATACGTAACCCGGACTAATTACATATTTGATTTACTACTACAATTATGTAGTTCAACCGGGGAAGGATGACTATAAAAAAATATTTTTTATTAAAAATGTAATAGTATTTGTTTGATATGAAATTGTCATTTCATAATTAAAATAATTATATTATTTGAAAATATTTTAATTTTTTATTTAAAAACTCAATATGTAATTATTACCCTCTCTACAGTCTCTTCCATCACTTCCTTCTTCCTTCTTGAGAATACAGTGAGCGATGGCAATACATCAAAATGAGCAATGAGGGGAAGATGAGAGTTTCTTTTTATTTTTCGCCAAAGAAAGCAGAGCAGCGAAGCCGCCTTGTTTCTATATGAGAACCCATGAGTCCCTAGCGGATAGGCGAGAGGTCGTGGAGTGGATGTTTAAAGTCGAGTGCTATAAAGCAGATTCACCACTCTCACATTTGTTCTTTCCATTAACTATTTGGGACAAAGGTTATTAAGCACCTTTCAGCTTCAAAGAGATAAGCCATGGATGGTCCAACTCCTGGCTATCACTTGCCTCTCTTTAGCTGCAAAATTTGAAGAAACACAACATGTGCCTCTCCTACAAGTATGTTCAAAACAACAACCTCCACCCTCAACACCCCTTTCATTTCTAGATCGCATCATCAGAAGACTTGGGTCGAAAACCCACCTCCATTTACACAGAGGAGGAGACGTTCACATCGCTTAAGAAACTCGTAATGGAGGTGGGTTTTTGACCCAAGTCTTCTGATGATGCGATCTAGAAATGAAAGGGGTGTAACTGGATGCATCTTCCATTTGAGTGTGGAGAGCGCCAAAAGCTCCATTCTACGTATAGTTTTGGCCTCGAAAACATACTTTGTGTCCACCTAAAACAGAGAAACATGTTAAAGGGTGTGATGGTGTTGAGGGTGGAGGTTGTTGTTTTGCACATACTTGTAGGAGAGGCACATGTTGTGTTTCTTCAACTTTTGCAGCTAAAGAGAGGCAAGTGATATCCAGGAGTTGGACCATCCATGGCTTATCTCTTTGAAGCTGAAAGGTGCTTAATAACCTGTCCAAATAGTTAATGGAAAGAACAACCGTGAGAGTGGTGAATCTGTTTATAGCAGTGACTTTAAGCATCCACTCCGCAGCCTCTCGCCTATTCATTGCTAGGGACTCATGGGTTCCCACATAGAAACAAGGTGGTTGCTGCTCTGTTTCTTTGGCGAAAAATAAAAGAAACTCCACATCTTCCTACTGTTGTTCATTTTGATGTATTGCCATCGCTCAGTCGTATTCTCAAGAAGGAAGAAGGAAGTGATAGAAAAGACTGTAGAGAGGGTAATAATTACATATTGAGTTTTTAAATAAAAAATTAAAATATTTTCAAATAATATAATTATTTTAATTATGAAATGACAATTTCAAATCAAACAAATACTATTACATTTTTTAATAAAAAATATTTTTTTATAATCATCCTTCCCCGGTTGAAGTACATAATTGTAGTAGTAAATCAAATATGTAATTAGTCTGGGTTACGTATATATGAATACTTACAAATCGAAATAAATTGACAAACAAATCGTATATGTTTCACTGACAATACTGAATTTAACAACTAATGTATCACCCCTTACCCGTATTCTTCGCCGGAACCGGGTATGAGGCATCACCGAACATAACTCACTTGAACGTACAACTTTGAACTATAGAATTTCATTCCAAATTATATCTTTCCAATTCATATACATAACACCCTTATTATGGGCCTGCAAGGCCTTAAACATGCAAATGAAAGGTCTCGGGATTAAACCAAGAACTTTGATATACTTAGAAAATTTTGACATAAAACAGGGCCACACTCCCGTGTGAAATGGAACACGCCCGTGTGGGCAGGCCGTGTGGTCACACACATCCATGTCCCTAGCCCGTGTGGGATTTATTTTTCATTTTGAACCTACACGGGTTTTCACACGGCCGGGCACACACCCGTGTCAATGGCCCGTGTGCTTCACACGGCCTAGACACGCCCGTGTCCTCACCCATGTGTAAAAACCTGGGTACTCTATTTGTGACGTCAGCAACCTCATAAGGGTCACACGGCCTAGGCACACGCCCGTGTATCTAGCCCGTGGTCGACACCGACTTGCAACTTTAACATGCAGGGGACACACGGCCTAGCCACACTAATACGGACTCGGTTTCGTAAATTAATCTGAGTCGTATGTTTGCCCGATCATTAAACAAGAAGGTTTCGTTCGGTTTCAAAAAGGTTTAGGTTGGTAGGTTTAGGAAGGTCGGGAAAGCAAAAATGGGCTCGAGAGATGGATGGCTATTTGGTTTAAGAAGGCTCGGTTATAAAAGAAATGGGAAAGTTCAGAATTAGGAAATAATCGAAAATTTAAAGTCAAGAATGAACCAAAATTCGAATGAAGGTTGACCCGAGACTTAAACGACTAAAGTTGTTTTCGAAACAAAAAAATACGAAACCTCGACCCACTATCTAAGGAGATAGGAACCTCGATATAATTGGTTTCGAACGCCACACGAAAACGTGATAAGTTCGGATGAATAAAATCGGGTTGACGCCACTAACTAGGTAGATAAGTCAACGAGTCTTTGAACGAAATTTGAGAGAAACAAAATTCTCACAAAAATTTGGCAGCAATTCATTAAGTTTCAAAAGTGCTTTACAAAGAGATTTCAGCCCAAATTTATAGACATAACAAGAGCAGCCGAATAGGCATTCTTAGAAGCTAAGAAAGTAGCTTGAAAAATTCCAGAATTTTGGAGAAGAATTCCTTAAGCTTCCCCACGCATTGAAGACGTCAAAGGTTTCTTCTAGATGGCTGAATTGAGCTGGAAAATGATTGTCTTGGCTAGAAAATGAAATGCAAACAATTTGGACAGCAGCTAGATTAAATGCGCTCTAAATGTGCTACATGGAGAATGCCGACAGCCTCTCCTAATTACCTTGGGATTCAGCTGAGTTGTTGGATGACTTGGGAGCTGGTGTTGCATTAAAATTCGGCCAAGGAGCTTGGGATAGCTGTAACACCCCATACCCGAGTCTGAGGCTCAGACCGGATACGAGACATTACTATGCTTGAACTTGCTTAATCATGACATTACGGGCTATAAAATTTCGTTCCGAAATTAAAACTTCTCATTCTTAAACAATTCGTACACTTCATGGGCCTACGAGGCCTTAAACTTGTACTGGTAAACTTTCGGAACCTTATCGAAAAACTTTTCTTTGAAATAGGGGTTACACGCGTGTAATATAAGACACGCCGTGCATAGGCATACACGCCCATGTCCTCGCATCGTTCCCTAAAACTCGGTATTCTACCAATTTCCACACGGCCATAGCACGCCTGTGGTCCTAGCCGTGTGAAAAACATTAGCATTTCGACTTATAACACACGGCCATGGCACGCCCGTGGACTTAGACCGTGTACTACATCTTGATATCTTGACTTATTTCACACGCCACCGCACACGCCTAAGTTCTAGCAGTGTGTCGTGGCACGGCCTTAACACACGCACCGTGGGATTAGTCGTGTGGCCTATTCTTACTTATAAGACTAAGGTGTGCGGTTTATGCACGGCCTAGACACACGCCTGTGTGTCTAACCGCATGGCACTTAGAGGCTATTTACCAAGCCAATTGCCATCCCGAAATTAAGACCAAACTCAAGCTCAATTCAAAGCAACTCAATTATTACATCTTTCATGAACAATATAACATGCTTCATTGATATTAATAACATACATACTTAGTCAAACTTGGCCAATCACTTAGTCATTTACAAAAGAATAATAAACTTAATAGCCTATACTTTGGCTCTTCTTAAAACATTTACTCAAAATGTAATGCTACCTATACATGCCATACTTAATAAAAACAACTTGGCTATACCAAAATAGCGATTGATAGTGTGCTCCGAGCTCCGATGACGGTAATCCTCGATATTAGCTTGGCGGGACTATATGGAAAGAAAGAATGAAAGACATAAGCATTTAGCTTAGTAAGTTTGCATAATACACATAGCAACATTCTTACTTAATATAGACCATTTGATATAAACAATGGCATCATAAATTCAGCTATATAAAGCTTACTTACTCATACTTGATTCTTACATAACTCATGAAACTTACTAGTCTCATACTTGATAGGCAAACAAAGTACCTGTATCACTAGATCACATTGATCAGCATACTTGAACATAATACACATAATTTCTAATTCATCATTCATAACATGAATAATATTCTGTCCCCACTTGATAATGATTTTGCTTACTACACTTTCTTGTTATCTCTTGTGAGCTTATCTCATTTGCCCGATGAATTCCTATGAATAACCAAGAATACCAAATCTCTTACCATGAACTTGATGCTAAAGCCATATTTTGGATATGGTCTTACATGGGATATCTCATCTTGGTTTCAAGGCTATGTCTTGACATGGACTTATATGAAATCTTCCTCTTGATAACTTGTTCAATGCCAAGCTTGGATCCTTGGACTTACATGATAACTTGTTCAATGCCAAGCTTGGGTCCTTAGACTTACATGATAAACTTGTCAATGCCAAGCTTGGGTCCTTGGACTTACATGATAAACTTGTCAATGCCAAGCTTGGGTCCTTGGACTTACATGATAAACTTGTCAATGCCAAGCTTGGGTCCTTGGACTTACATGATAACTTGCTTGATTGCCGATGCCATGCCCGGCTTGGTCTTATACGGACTTTCTCATACTTGATCTCATTAATTTCATTGTTTAACTTAACGTTAAACAATTTCATAATAATAAATGTATATTATACTATGCAATTCAATGATATAAATCATAAAGCTTAGAAATCATACAAACTTACCTCAATATACAAAATGTAGCTAGGTATGCAATTT
Source organism: Gossypium sturtianum (assembly GCA_025698515.1). NCBI lineage: Eukaryota > Viridiplantae > Streptophyta > Magnoliopsida > Malvales > Malvaceae > Gossypium > Gossypium sturtianum. Next base: position 83,695,991 of record CM046943.1, read on the forward strand.
AGTCCTCGACCTTGTTCTTGCCTCGGTTTCGATCCTGACTTCATTTTTCTTGATCTATAGTCATAAATAGATCATTTAATACTCACATTGACTAAATTGACTCTTAAATCATACTTTGGAAAAATTACTATTTTGCCCCTAAACTTTCTCATATTTGCACTTTTGCCCCAAGGCTCGTAAAATAAATTTCATTCAACTTTCTTAAACTTCATGCTTAGCTGAATCATTTTCTCTACTATAACAATCATCAATTCTTGCTATTTTTAACATGTATGACCAATTTTCATAACTATTACAAAATGGTCCATACTATCATCTTTCATGAAATTCACTTAGAAAAGATGTTTATCTAACATCAAACTCTCATAAACTTCCATAAAACATCATTTAACATGCATATCAATCATGGGTAGATTTTTGAACATGCACTTTAGCTCACTTTATAGCTAAAAATAGCTTACTCATGCTACCGGGACTTCAAAAATACGAAGAATATCAAAAACGGGGCTAAGATGAACTTACTAGCAAGCTTGAAAGATGAACAAACCCTAGCTATGGGTTCTTCAAAATTTCGGCACACACAAGGAAGAAGATGAATGATTTTTATCATCTTTTTCCTTTATTAATCATTTAATAGGTAAATGACCAAAATGCCCTTCTCTTAAAAATATCACCATTTACTAGCTCATGTCCATTTTTGTCCAAAAATTATGATTTGGGCAAATTGCTATTTAAGGACTTATAATTGCTATTCTAGAGCTATTTCATACAAAATGCTTCTAGAAACTCACATTTTACAACTTTTGCAATTTGGTCCTTTTTGACCATTCAACTTCAATTTAGCAAAATTGCTTCATGAAACTTTCACACTAACATGCAAACATGGCATGAACCTTAAAAACTCATAAATTCACCTCGTATTAGTCGTCTCGCACCACTATTCTAACTAGGCCCTAAATCGGGCTGTTACAATAGCTTTTATGGCGTCTCCTTAAAGATCTGAACAGTTTTTGTTCCCAATTTATGGCTGTTTTGGGTCTCCAACGTTTCTTAGTACAAACAAGAAATAAAACAGCAGCCAAGTGTGGGAACTTTAAAATCTGAACAGCCACATTAATGGAAAAGGGATATAGCAGCTGTTGGAAGCCTTAATGACACTTCAGTGAGCTGAAAAGCCCTTGAACATCTCATTAAATTCGTCCATTACCATGCAGCAAAATTCGGCTGGACATATGAATTAAATTCGGCACATTGATGATGCAAATGGTGAGCTGAATGGTTGCGTTGGTGTGTGTAGCAGTAGCCCCATAAATATTTTGTTGTTCACGATGGGAGCTTGGGAAAAAGCAATCAACACATCCTTTAATTGCCATTCTTGAGGAGCTGAATGGTTGGCCGAAAAAGTCACCTTGAAGACTTCAAAATTCAGCAGCTAATTAATTCATTTCATGCCGCCCAAGGTAGACGAATCTGCAGCAAATTAAATCAGCTCATTAATTCATTAAATCAACAAATTAAATAGGGCAATCGGACACCATAAATTCGGCAGCCAACCTTAGGACATAATTAAAGCATGTTGGAATTAAAACAAGTTAAATAGGTTTCTTAAATTCGGCTGAAACTAGACAACATTAAAACAGCATTTAAACTTAGACAAATTAATTACTTGTATTAAAAAGAACATAATAAACATTATGAATTAATTTTCGGACATATTTATTACTTTAAAAATTAAAATGTTCAGATTTATTTAATTAAATGACTTTGAGCAAAATTTAACTAATTTAACTAACTTAATTAAATTTATTCAAGCATTAAAATTAAGCAAGTTATCTAAACAGCTCGATGAGCTGAAATAAGCTCAAATGAGCTAATTTGGTCGTGCACCAAAGTACACAACAGCTCCACGACACTCGACCCGAGCTCTTAAGTTGTAAAACGTTGGTGCCCCGGGCGTGCCCGTATCACACACACCCATGGGACTGACCGTGTGTCACACACGGCCTAGACACACGCCCGTGTGCCTACCTGTGTGGACAAGAACAAGGCTATTTGCCAAGCTCTTTTTTTGCCACCCTAACTCACACATCAAAAATCCATTCAACCATTCACTAAGCAACCTAATTGTGCAACATACACTTTCATGAATAACCTCATCTTTTCATAAATTAGTAATAATGAGCCATTAACTATGGCCATATACAAGAGAATTCATCTATAAGGAGCCAACACACTTGGCCAAAATAACAAAACATTTCCACTAAGCCTAGCCCCTATACATGCCATATTCAAAAATGCTAAGTCTAACTATACCGAGATGAGCTGATAGTGTGGGTGATCTTCCAAATAACTTCGTATCTCGAACCGGCTCTTTGACACTATAAAACAAGGGAAAAAGGAAAGGGAGTAAGCTTTAAGCTTAGTAAGTTTACATGTAAACAAATAGCATCATAACACACACATATATATATATATATCAATCAACGCTTTTCATACCAAGCAAGAACAATCCACATTTCATAATCATGCTTACTCATTTCATCTCTTACCACATTTCAACCATATAACAAATGTAATGCTCTCATTTATTTGCATACATTCCCTGCACTCATCACCACAACATCATATGAAACATATACTTAAACGATTTCTCAATAATCATTCAGAATAATACCAAAACACTCGGTGGTTTCGCACACAACCCACCATTAATCTATGATAGGGTGGTATCGCACATAGCCCACCACCAAGAATATTTACGGTGGTATCGCACTTAGCCCACCAAATGATAATATAATCGATGGTATCGCACACAGCCCATCGTGAGTAAGTAATAAGGTGGTATCGCACATAGCCCACCAACAAGAATATTTACGGTGGTATCGCACACAGCCCACCAATAATTATTACGGATAATATTCTACACTTACATATCTATTTCAAGGTTCATACGGGAATTACTCATTTTCTATCGAATTCAATCCATCTCAGTCATAAATGATCTCATTCATACAATACACCAATAAGTAACAACATAGGTATTCAAGATGTACCGTTTACACATAAACTTACCTCGATGCAAAATGTGTTAATCTACGGCTTAATCCGTAACCTTGCCTTTTCCCCGGTCAAGGTTGTTTCCGCGTTCTTCTTGATCTATAATAATAAAATTCACTCATTCAATCAATTTAAAACTCATGATACATCAAATTTTCTACTTAGGAAAAAATGACCATTTTGCCCCTATACTATGGTAAAATTACGATTTTGCCCATATGCTCGTATATCGTTTTTCATCACATTTCATCATTAAACAAGCCTAGCTGAACATTCATTCCTCTTACAACAACTCACAAAACCATTTATTTCATACATTTATTACACATTTACAATCTTTACAACTAAGTTCCATTTAGGTGTTTTCATAGTAACACCTTTCACAAAAGTTGTTCCTTCACTCACTAACATTCATTTTCTTCCATAAAAACTCAGCAACCAACATGTACACTCTCATGGCAAGTCCCTAAACTTTCAACCATTTAGCAAATTAGTCCCCTCATTAGCTAGCTTAAGCTTTGGGGACTCCAAAAGTACAAAAATTCTCAATGAAAACCACCAAGATCACTTACTTGTAGAGGTGAGGAGTTGCTGAAAATTTTTAAGCTCCGATGGTGTTTTTCTTTGGAAATTTCGGTGGAGAAAAGATGATATCTTTTCTTCTCCTTATTTATTATATTACTAGACAAATTACCACCAAAATCTCACCTAATGCTTTGAAAATTTATTTCTTTGTCCCCTATGACCAGCTATGTAACATCCTGGAAATGGCCTATACATTTTCGGTTTAATTGTACGAAGTAACATGTTTTATGTTCTAAGAATAAATTTTGAACATTTTTGGAAACCTGAAAATGTAAGGAAATGTCTTGTAAGGAAATGTCATGGAAATGTAAGGAAATGTCGTGGAAATGTAAGGAAATGTCTTGTAAGGAAATGTCATGGAAATGTAAGGAAATGTCAAGTTTACAGAGCCAATCGAAAATTTTTGGAAACTTAGAAATGACCTAGAAATGACGAGTTTTAAGGTTTAAAAGGGGAAATTAAGGCAAGGTGGCCTTAAAAGAAAAAGTTTGTGAAATTTGACACACAAACAGGCTTGGAAAAGTGGTCTGAAGATGCCACTTAGGGCCTATGGAAATGGCGCCATATGCAAGAGGAATGGGCCTAAGTTCGAGTCATATGGGAAGCAAATAAAAGAAATTTTATTTTACTACAAGGAGCAGAGAGGTGGACGGCACATGGCTATAAATTAGGAGCTTTTATTATTTTATAAATAGTGGATAAATAAGGGATTTATTTATCATTATTTTCAAGAGATAATTGTTGGATTAAATTCTTTTAATTTGAATAAAGAAATAAAGAGGAAAATAAGGGAGAAGTGATGGCCAAGTAAGGGACTTTGAGTTTAATAATTTCGGCTAAGTAAGGATAGTTCTTTGAATTATCTTTTATTTTAAGTGATAATTAAAGGATAAAGTTATCAGATAGAGGAGTGGTGGCCAAGTAAGGGACTCCTTAGATGATAATTTCGGCTATAAAAGGAAGGAAGGAGGGCTACTTATCAATTTGTGCTTCCTCCTTTCTCTGCCGAATTCTTAGTGCTCTCTTCTCTTATTTTCTTTCTTTTCTTTTGTCAAGTCGAGATTAAGTAATTGTTGGAACCTAGTCGAATATTTTCCTCTCCATTAGAAGCCATAGCCGAATCCTCCATCTTTATTCTTCTTTTCTTTTCTTTCCAATCCATCAAAAGCCGAATCTTGGAAGGGCTTCAAGCATAGGTGCTGTCGATTTCTTCATAGGACCTTTCGGGATTATCAGAGTAGTCGACTAAAAGGAGGAGTATTCGGGATTTCTAAGATTAAGGTAAGACATGTGAATATTCGGCCAAAGGCCTTGATTTATGTTTGATGATTAAGATTAAGTCTAACGTAAGGTTTTAGGGATTTTGACATTCCTAGTGAAACAAGGAACAGTTTCGGGATTTGTTGGTGTTCCAATCGGCAACAAGGTAAGAATACTAATCCTACTAGGATTTGGAGTTTTGGCCGAATGGCTTTTTATTAAGGTAATAAGTGATAAATCAATGTAGGGATTAAGGATCTAAGCATTAGATCAAGCTTTTCGGGATCTCAAGGAAATTTTAAGCGAATCGGTGTGTACCCCACACTAACTTTTAATAAGATTGATGGTAATATGTAAAATATGCATGTTTATAAGAATGTGGCTAAGGTACCATAATATGGTACAAAGTACTGAACACGTTTCCTACTCCTATTAGGATTACGAAATATGTTATATTTAACATGTGAAATATGATAAGAATGTGAATTTAAGTATGATATGCATGATATGAATAATATGGGTCATTCGGGATATATGAAAAGGGGAAGTGAATGTGATGACTATGGTCTCACTATCTCGAATGTGGTGACTTCGGTCACATTATCCGAATGTGGTAACCCGGTTACATTATCTCGAATGTGGTGTCTCATGACACAATTATCAGTGGCTATGCCACAAATTTTATATGGGCGATGAGCACGCCGATCGCAAATGATCGCCTTCGATGGTGTGTAGCGGATGGAGGGTCGACTTAGTAGTCCCCACGGTGTGACCGGTGTGCGGGGTGTGTAGCGGATGGACAACTAGGTTTGGGTTTGGGAATGCATCATAACTTTGTATTCTATGTTTTGAATGTGTAATATGTGATATGCCTGATTCTATTATGATTTAGTGTCGTGTACACATTGAGTCTGTTTGACTCACCCGTTGGGGAACATTTTTCAGGTGATGAACAGTGATGGACCAGGACGGCAGAACTTGTGGTGGCCATGCTCAACATGAAGTTTATAGTTTTGAGTACTCTTGAATTTATTTTAGTACTTTGAATTATTTTGGGAATTATTTGATGTAATTAAGGCCATAGTTGAATTACTTTACACTTATTGTTATTTATTATGATTATGAATTTTATCTATTAAAATTTAATTAAAATTTCTTTTAAACTAAACCCTAAATATTTTGTCACTTAAGATAAAAGAGATTTCAATATAAAACGAACCCGTTTTCAACACAAGCCCAACCCAAAACAATATTTTTCTTAAAATCACACAAGTTTTCCTAAGAACAAAAGAATTTTGAACCGGTTTACTTGAGGAACATACCAAATCTGGTCAAAGCTCGTGGGCCAGGTTTGGGGTGTTTCAAGCTATTAACCTTAGAAAGGTCTATTTACACATTAGGGACCTCCAATTAAAAATCTACAGCTATTAGACACCTTTTGCTTGTAGAACAATACTTTCGCACTTAACGCGATTTAGTCCTTTTTCACAATTAAGCATGAAATCACAAAAATTAATGCACCAAAAATTTTCATACATCCATATAATTATGCTATAACACATAAAATAATATGAAAATAATTTTCCTCAACCTTGGATTAGTGGTCCCGAGACCACTGTTCCGACTAGCCCCAAAATCGGGCTGTTACAACTAACATCGTATATGTAAGTAACTGTTGGGATTTTGGACAAAGATGAATGAAGGTTATTCTGAAGCTTGAGAAACAATGTTGTATGTTTGTTGGAGAAAATAAACAGAATCGGGCTTGGAGAGCAATAAAATGAAACACAAAGAAAAGAGAGAGTATTTGATGAAATTCAAATATTTCATTGACATCATACTGAATAAAGGCATTTAGCCATTACATATACCAGTTCATGAGCTGGTTAAAATGTCACTTACATTATCTAATCATCACCTACTACCACTAAGTACATTGAAACTTGAAAAATGAAACTTGTACACTTTAACAAAGCTGATTTAATGTACTCAAACACTACCTAATTACATTAAATACATCACCAACCAAGTTCAAAACAAACTAGATTACATGACATCAATGAACTAAGAAAACATTGTCACATAAGAAGCATACGTCTTTGCAAAGCATGTTTGCATGCACTTTATCCGGAAATATTACAGCAGACTTAATCTTCAACTTCATCCACATGACTTGGGCTGCATGGTCCGCTCCTTAGTCGCTTCATGTCTTTGCATACTGAGCCAACTTCAACACTCCTCCTTGGCTTGCATAACGCAAACTCCCATTTTTGCTCTTAAATCTTCAAATCTTGACACACTAAGGGGTTTAGTCAAAATATCAGCAAGTTGTTCTTCAGAAATGCAATGAATCAGTCTCACTTCTTGTGCTTGTTCACATGTGGTTGTCTTTACCATGAATACCTCGCGCATAATTTATGAAAATTTTACTCTATAAGTTTGCTCCACAAGATATATATTTTAGTTTATCTATATATATTAGTGTGAGGATGAACATTCCATATGGCTTGTTATAAATCCGAGTATTAATAACAACTATACGATATTAAAAAGTTTCATTGACGTATATTACAAAGGATAGTCATCCTTCCCCCAGTTGAAGAACGTATTTATAATAGTAAATCAAATGCATAATTTAGTCGGATGAAGTATGTATTAACAGATATACTTAAAATCTAGTTGGGCTGCCACGTAGGATTACCGTTAGGGAGATAACGGAACTTAACAGAAGAGTGATCACTTCGTAACAAAATAATAACATAAGTGACTAAAATGTAACATTTCAAATATAAGTAATTAAAATGTAACCTGAGACAAATAAAAATTAACTATTTTTGTAGTTTACCCTTAGTATTATTAATAATACTGTCCAAATAACTAAACTAGAATTTGATATTCATTTCTCGTATCCATTTCTGTTTTTGGGCAAACCTTCCGAGGTTAGAGACTTTACTGCGTCGCCATCCATCTTATTCCTAATTTATTAGTTAACATGTCTCTATATTTCTGTAATCATTTCAGGATTCGAGAATTTGATATTTCTTTCAACATTCTTCCAATCCCTTAATTTTTCCCTTACCCATTTCAGTTTCTGTCCAAAGCTTTTCAGGTTAGAGATTTCATTGTCCATCTTTCTCATTTTTTGATGTTTCGTGAAAGACACTCTATCGGCCATATTGATCGGTGACTGCAGGGACACGGGTTTTTAATGGATATATCTACATATGTATGATGTTTTACAGTGTACCATTTTTAGTGAATTACTTGTCTATGAATCTTAAATTCAGTTTCTTAATCTGATCGAATTAGTTTAAACTTGAAAAATAATTCTAGAAAGGAATATGGATTGAATCCAAGTTTTCTACACCTGCTTGCCGCGTGTAATAGTATATTGATGCGTTATTTACATGTTGCGGTTGTGAGTTGTTTGAATGCAGGAAAGATGTCTGAGAGAACGCTCATGGGTAATGGTCTTGACGAAGGAGATACAGACGCATCTCATCATTCCGTAAAGAAGGTAAATCTATGTTCTGTGTTACAATTTGGACAATTATAAGTTTTCCTCTGCTCATGTTTGAGGCTAGACCTGATTTCATTTGTGATATAAGCCTCCATACAAAGACATCGTAAGCCGATACATGAAATTGTATTCTTTTCATGTTGAACTAATCCTTCAGCACTATCTTATTGCACCATACAAATGAAGGGTCTACAAAAGAATTACCTTTCAAATGAATCCCTTATGTTGATGACAGTCGATGTCTTTACTGCATTTCTATACTTTATGAGGCCCTTTCTAATATTTAAATCTCTGACTGCTTTTGCATGTTTGGCTGAAGGTTGACCCCGGGAAACCTGCATCACTAACTTGGAAGCGAAAACTCAATGGTGAGGGATGTGTTCCTTCAATGTTCACTCTAACTTTCCAAGAGAAACTTCAAATGGTATGTTTAGACAGCAAAAGTTTCTGTAATCTTTACCGATCATTAATCTCTAGATGTATATATTACATGGTTCCTTCGATGTTCACTCTCACTTTTTAAGAGAAACTTCAAAGGGTATGTTTAGACAACAAAAGTTTATTGTCATCTTTACAAATCATTAATCTCTCGATGTATATATTACATAGTTTAACTTTCATTCTGAAAAGTAAATGCATTTAATGCTCATTGAGACATCACATATGCCAAAAGGCTAAACAAAATTAGGTTAACCTGAGCTGAAGGTTGGCTCAAGGATTGTGGACAGGGCACCTGTTGTGGATAGTCCACGCTGATAAGAACGTAAATTCCTGTACCCGGAATAGGAATTTTTTTATATGAGTTCTGCTTGTTTAAGTAGAATCATGCTAGCAATATAATATGTGAATAAAATTGTACAACATCTTCTTCACATATTTTTTTGTACATGAATTTTAGCTCTTGAAATTTGCCGCACCATATCAGATATAGTGCTCAAGAATTTAGTTTTCTCATAGGTCTAACTGCTAATTTTTCCATCAATTTCCAATAAATCATGCACCATTATATTACAAATCAAATTTGTATAAAACTATTCTTGCAGCATGAAGTATGTTTGATGGTGATATAAGAAGTGCATAGGGAACATAGATTTGGCACGCATTTTATGGTTGCAAATATTGCTGTATAAGCTGTTTACAATATAATGTGCATTTGATACAAGTATATGGAAAATGCATACCTTTTTCTCAATATTTTCATAATCAGATAATTTCTTTTGCTTTGATAGGCTCCAATAGGTATTAGACTGTTTCAGCATATCAGAGAACAATCAAGTAATGGAAGGGTAGTATTTTTAAATGTCTTTTCTAGCTTCATTTGTTTTCATGGTAAAGATGACAGTTCGACCCCATTTCGTCCATTTTCTGATATTGCATCTTAATGTTTACTTTTGCAGCGGGGTTTTATAGAACCATTTGTTAACCGCTATATCACATCCTCTCATGGTGTTCCTTTAGGTGGTGTCGGGTAGCTCTTCGATCTTACTTCTATGCTTATAATTAAAGAATGAATGTTTTTATTAGTTTATTATGGTTAATATGTTTATTTGGAATGTTAAGACAACCCAAACTATTCCTGTATTTTTACTAATAAATAAGAAAATTTGATTATTTATGTTATTTAACTTGCACATATTTCTACGTAGTGTGTGGTAGAGTTTGGAAAATATAGCAAAATTAGTGAGAAGTTCACTGATTTTTTCCAGATTTACCCATTATCTCTTTCTGTGCTTGCTTTGTCTCCTCAGTGCAGGAAGCATTGGAAGAAGTTACAAAGGTGAATTTCAGCGCTGGCAACTATTCCCTAGAATATGTGAAGATAAACCAGTTTTATCAAATCAGTTTTCCGTAAGTTGGATATCATAGACACCAAAGAGAAAGGATATCAAATCAACTTTTTAGTTCTAGGAATATTTATCCGTCTTAATCAAATGTAAATGTTTCTCGCAGGTGTTTGTTTCACGCACCAGTGGCGAAAAGTATTCCACTGTACTGTGCCCTGCCAGTCCTCACCTGGTCAAGTAAGCTTATGATTATAAATGAACATCGTTAGTGGTCTGGCTTTGAATTTGATTCAACATAACTAAGAGTTAAAAAAAGAAAAGGTTTATGTTACTAATATCATGTGCATTAACAGAGAAAATGCAGTCTCAGGAATTGGTTCCTGGGACTGGAATCTGAAGGGTAACAAGTCTACATATCATGCTTTATACCCAAGGGCTTGGACAGTATATGAAGGTACATACATTATCAAGTGGTGAGCTTTTTCTTTTCTTTTTTTGGTTTTTACGACCATATCATCTTATAGGGTTGTCTCAAAATGCAGGTGAACCCGACCCAGCACTTAAAGTTGTTTGTCGCCAAATTTCACCTTTTATTCCTGATAATTACAAAGAAAGCAGCTTTCCTGTTTCAGTTTTTACATTCACTGTGAGAATGAGTCCTTGTAGAAATTTGGTTTGGCACGATTAACTACTTGCTTTGGAATTGATCAGTTGAGTTTTGAAATTTCAGCTATATAATACTGGAAAGGCGACTGCAGATGTCACGTTGCTTTTCACTTGGGCTGTGAGTAACCATTTTTCTACTAATGTCTTTATCACTCAGCTCAATTAACCATTAGACTCATGCACCATGTCTACTCAGAATTCTGTGGGAGGAGTTTCTGAATTTTCTGGTCGTCATTCTAATTCAAAAATAATGTAAGAATGTACTGCTTCCTTAAGTTTGAGCGTGTGTGTGTGGGTGTGTTGCTTGTTCTTTGAGTATGGTTTAACTAAGCTATCAAGTAAACTGATTTTGGCAGGATGAAGGATGGTGTGCATTGCATCCTTTTGCATCACGAGTAAGGTCATCAGTGATAAAAAAAAAATCAACTTGGTTTGATTATTTGAATAGCTTTGCGTTGCTTACTTTAAGTTTGTTAAGTAACATCATGTATTTACTGGAACAGGACTGCAGATACACAACCTCCTCTCACTTTTGCAATTGCAGCACAGGAGAGTGAAGGTGTTCAGATTTCAGAGTGCCCCTGCTTTTTTATATCTGGGGACTCACCAGGCATAACTGCAAAACAAATGTGGCAAGAAATAAAACAGGTCTCTTTACTTTTTCCCTCTATCTACATACAATAGGATCATCAATTCTTGCATTTATGATTCACCCATTCACTTTGCTTATCATTTACTAAATTTTGATTACGGTAATTGATGAGACTTGAATAATTTCTAATTAGGATAAGTTGATTTGAATTTAGATAAAATAAGAAACACCATGTTAGACAACAAAGAAGTAGTAATTAGGGCTACACTTGTCCATAATAAGCCGAGTTGTTTGTCCAAGTCTAAAAACTCGTTTGAAATTTGAGAGGGTTAGGACAAAAGTAATAGTTCTCAAAATTTGGGTTTGGGCAAACAAATTAGACCAATTTAAAATATGGGCTAAACTTGAGTTTGAACATTCAAAATCCAAGCTCGACTCGATCAATATTTTTCAATTGTAATATTCTATATTATGTTGTTTTTATATATCATGTAATTTATTATACATAAAAATTAAATTTATAATAGTATTATATACTACTATAATGTAATTATTAAAAAAATGTTAAGATGACTATATATAAAATTTTCATAAATAAAATATATATAAAATTATTAAATATTCCTTAAAAATATTAAATATTAAATTAAAATTTATATAATTTTTTTTAAAAATAAAACAAGTGGATCTAAAATGGGATTGAGATAGCTATTTATAAGTATGGACAGATTTAGGTAAAATTTTAAACCTATATTTCAAGCCAAACTGGATTTAGGCAAGCATAATGTATGTTAATATCATGATTAAACTCGACTTGACTCATGAACACCTTTAAATAGAGCTACTGAATATGTTTTAGACTACAAGTCAAAGGCGATTCTAGGGGCGCTGGCATGGGCCCTGCCCCCCTAAAATGAAAAATTGCCACTTAGGCCCTCTAAATTTTTTTAAAATTTTAAATTAATAAAGGTAAAATTGTACTTTAGCCCCCCCTAAATTATAAAAATTCGATTTAATTCTTTAAAAATTATAAAGATATAGACTATAAAAATTAAAATTTCATTCGGCCCTCTAAAAAGTTGTTCTGGCTTCGCCCCCGCTACAAGTGTGATGGATTGAAGATAAAAATAAAAATAAAAAAGAAGCAAGATTTGAATTAAACAAATAAGTATAAAGAAGTTCAAAAAAAAAAAGGAATAGGAAAAAAAAGTAGCCTTATATAACCCTAAGACTAGAGGTGTTCATGGGCCGAGCCGGGCCGGGTTCAACTAAAAAATTAGGCCCATTCATTGGGTTTGGGCCGGGCCGAGCCCAAAAAATGGGCCTAAATTTTTTCCCAAGCCCGACCCATATAAAAATACTAAAACCCGGCCCGCCAAGCTTACTTGTATTAAATTTTTATATTATTTTATATAATTTTTAAATATATATAATACATCAAAAATACTAAAAAAATCAAAATAAATATTTCCCAACAAATTGAAAATAAATTTTAAAAAAATATGTAGACTTAAATAACACTAAAATAGATGTAACTTAACAAGCAAATACCTCTAAAATAATAATAAAATTAACAAATGCCTTTAAAATAATAACAAAATTAACAATAAAATAAGTTTTATACAATATTCAATCAATAACAATAAAATAGTAGCAACATAATAGTAATATGGTAGCAAAATAGGGAGAAAATAACAAGAAAATAACATTCAAAAATAAAAAAAAAAAATAGCAGATTTTTTTGTCATTTAGTGAATTCGGGCCGGGCCGGGCCCGGGCCAAAAATACCTTACCCGAGGCCCGACCTATTTTTTAAATGAGCCTTGTTTTTTGTTCAAGCCCATTTTTCGGGCTTATATTTTTGCCCAAACCCTCCCAAATTTTAGTCGGACCTTCGGGCCGGGCCGGGCCGCCCGGCCCATGAACACCTCTACCCTAAGATAACTCGTATCCAAAAACATCAATAATTGGACTGAGAGACTTGAAGAGTTTACTTCTCTTTGGAATGGATGAAAGCAAGCAAAACTCCAAAATAATTAAGAATTTAATCACTCAATTCTACCAAATGCTTCACGCAAATTCAAGAAAAACATCACTTTATTGAATGAGGGGCAATCAACATGTCAAATTACAAAGAGTTTACTGTAAATAATATCGCTTAATTAATTTCTAACAAACATGTAAAAAGAGCACTCTCTAACCACTAAAAACTTTGTGTTCTAGCCAATAGAATTAAAGCATTAATGTAAATATTACATATAAAATAAGAATTTAATCTCAATAAATCCTCTCTTATGGCTGACTATGCAACTGCTTCGCATCAATTATCCTCCTTTCATTTATTTCAACCAAAACTCCTCAAGACTAAACCCCCAAGCAAGTAGGGGTGTGCAAAATTCGGGTAAAATTGAAAAAATTCGGTTAATTGACCGAATTCGGTTAATCGGTCGGTTAACCGAATTTTTCGGTCGGGGGTTGGTTAATTATTTTGTGATTTTTCGGTTAACAGTTAATTCAGTTCGAAACCGATCGGTTAACCGAATTTTTTCGGTTTAACCGAAAAAATTAATAAATAAAATTATAATATATAAATAGGCCCACTATTCACCTAAACCCAATCCAAACTCAAATATCCAACCAACCCAATCATAAAAATTACAAATAATTTAATAAATAAAAATAAAATTCTAAAATTAAAACTAAAATTATGTAATCTTTTTAATTATGTAGTGATTCATTTTGGGTAATTCGGGTAATTCGGTTAATTCGGTTAATTTTTAACCAAAAATAAAAAACATATAATTTTCGGTTAATTCGGTTAACCGACCGAATTAACCGAAAAATTTTGGTTCGGTTAATTTTTTTGAAAAAATTTCGGTTCGGTTAACAGTTAAAAATTTTGAAAGGTCGATTAATTCGATTAATGTTATTTCGGGTCGGTTAACCGACTGAACACCCCTACAAGCAAGCTTCATATGGCCGGCCACCTATTGGACTTGTGAAGGCCTAACTTTGCGTGGGATGTGAGCTGCTTGAACGTCCAAATCTTCATAGGTAGTTCCCTTGAATGGCCTGCAAAATTAACAAATAAAATTAGTCCAAAATAAGTGAAAGCAACCAACATGGGTTGCACCTTGTAATGAACTTACCAAACCCCAAAACACACCATTAAAACTAAGTACAACATCTATAATGACCCAATTGAAAAATTAAATAAATAGCTTCTCCTTGTCCTAAAAACTAATAATTTTAGTTCAAAAATTTTAAAATAGAAAGAAATAAAAATGGATGAAGAGTTGCACTCTCACTAAAATTTCAAAAACGGCAACTTTCTTTATTTTGAATTTGACTTGAAATGTTGTTAGATATTGCCATGTCATCTTTTAAAAGCTAAATGTTTATCTGTAAAAATTTTAGGATTGTCCAGAAAGGAAATTCTTAAAATATAGGAATGGGATTTTGCGCCAAAATGGAAAGTTTCCTAAATGGTTAACTTTAAAAGAAATAGAAAATGACGAAAAATGAAAGTTTTCTAAAAATTAAAGTTTCCAAAAATGAAATATTACTAAAAATAATAAGTTTTCAAAAAATAGAAAGTTTTTAGGAATGGAAGTTTTCTAAAATGGAAGCTTTTTCACAGCAAAATGATTTCAACGAACTTCATCCTTACACTTTTTAACATCACAAATGTAATAAGCCAACTTAATATGTCTAGAAATGAAATCTTTGCTAGTACAAATTTCCGGTGAGGAAAATCTTGAACACACGAACGGAACTCGAATAGAAAATGAAGAAATAGGACAAGGCTCTAAGGCGTGTATCAAGCCACTATTTTTAAGGTTATATTTGCCCCACCTATATTCGGTGTACAAAAGAGTTTCAAGCAAATTAACCTCGAGAATACAATGAAGCCAATGACTATTTGTGTTTGGCACTGACGAGAATAGTCCACTAAGCACTGAGCAATGAATAACAAGAAACTCAATTTCTACAAAGAATTTCTACAGTAACTCTTTATAGAACAATCTAATAATATTAGAAAATTAGGAAGGATAGAAAGAACTTTTAGAACTTGTTGGTGTGATTTCCAAATGAAATCTAATTCCTATTTATAGGAATTTTCATATTTCTTCATAGAAACATCTTTTGACAAGTGTCTTTCTTAATAATAATGTCTTTAAAAAAACATAATTATTCATTTAATATTATAACTATTCAAATAATATTGTTTGAATAGTTATAATTCTTTTTCAAAAATCAAATGATATAACTTTTGACCAATGACCAAAAGATTTATCTTTTGATTAATTACACTCATTCATTTATAGTTATTGGAACACTATAAATATTTGAAAATGTTCCAACAATCTTTCCCTATTTTTAAAATATTTTAGATTTTAATATTATTGGAAATCAATTTGCATAGATGAAGATGTCTTACGATTGGACCTTCACTTAGTGAAAATATGTTAAAGTTAATCGAAATTGCATGGTAGACTAAGCTTTGAACCAACTATTCCATTTTATTAACCGGACACATCTCATACAATGATTTCAACATCGGTCACTAGTAGTATCTAAGGACATTATTATCGTCATGTGTCTGTGTCCTCTTTTCATTAGTGCTGTCAGAGCCAAGCCCTTGAGCTCTTAAAAGCGGTCACACTTCCACTCACATAGATAGATCACATCAAGAGTGTTTCCGTAGTTATAACACTCTAACATATTTATGTTATGGGTCCATTAAGAGTACATTACTCATCCTTCCCTTATAGCACTTTAATCTTAGGATGAATTTATTTATAGTGCTAATAGTCACATACTAATGATGTACTTTGTCTCATTGAACTCAAGACTTGATGTTATACCAAGCGTTAAGTCGAGTTTTCATCATGGGTGACTCTAATTAATGGGCTTGAGTCTCATCCCTTTTGAGGTCTTTTTTACTGCATCTCTAGCAAGACTTTTTGTTAAAGAATCCGTCAAATTTTCACTTGACCTCACATAATTAATAGTGATCACTCCATCAGAGTAATGGTTGGACATAGCTATATCTTAATCTAATGTGTCTAGACTTTCCATTATATACTTAGCTATATGCCTTTGCTAGAGTAGCCTCACTATCACAACAGATAAAAATAGGTAAAATTAGTTTAGGCCATAAAAGTACATCATAAAGTAAATTTCTTAACAATTCTGCTTCTTTAGATGCAGCGGCTAATGCAATAAATTTTGCTACCATGGTGGAATCAGTAATACATGTTTGTTTCTTGGAACCCCAAGAAATGGCTCCTCCACCAAGAATAAAGATCCATCCACTAGTAAATGCATGATCTTTTAAACTTGTAATTCAACTAGCATCCAAATACCCTTCTAAAACTGGAGGATATCCATTACAACACAATCCATAGTGTAACACCCCTAACCCGTATCCGTCGCTGGATTGGGGTCACAAGGTATTACCGAACACATATACAGATTCAAACGTTCACCCAAGTCATATTCATATATAAATATATATAAAACTCGTAGCTAATTAAAAATTAAACATATGGATCATGCCTCTACATTTACTCATAATCATACCATATATCTATTCAAATTTCAAACAAAGAACATACCACAAAGCCAAATAATATATGTATCCTTTACGAACACAATACTCAAACATAGGCTCATCATCTTAATAATATACGAATACTTAACAAAAATTAAACACTTTGCTTCAAAATTTTATTCATGCTTATACTTGACTTAGTGACCATAAGAAATTAAGGCATTAACAACTTCAGGTTATGATCAAACACATTTCATTAATCATTAAAATCATATGTGTATTTGACTACATCAAATATCAAGATATATAAAACATGTCAAATACCTATTTATGCGTTTCATATTTCCAAACCTATGCCTTCACATTTGACCAAACATACTATGTACACTATAACATTTTCTACTTCATAAAAACTTGAATAAAACGCTTCACTAACACTTCTTCCTAAATCCATAAATCAAACACATTCACATAAATGCAACCGTTAACATCTCAATTGTAACTCTTATAATTCAAACCATAATAAGCAACAAACCAAAGACCTTGCATGATCAACCTCATTGGATAATTAACTTAACGTTTAAGTTAACCCTTATGAATATCACGATGATTAACTATACATCCACTCATGCAACTCACATTGCCGATTATACTGCGTAAAGTTCATACAACATTGCCATATACATTCAAGACCAAAGTATCTTAACTTAGCCATTTTCGCATGGCTATACTTATATACAAGACAAAACTCATCGGTTTAGAAACATAGTCTAACCTATACATGCCTTTAGTTCAAAAACTAAAATTATAAGTACCACAACAAGATGATAGTGTGGATGACTTCTCTGACGATCCCCTAAGCTCGTAGCTTGATCAAAATCTATAAAACAGAGCAACAAATACGCAGAGTAAGCTAACTTAGCTTAGTAAGTCTTAAGAAATTTCAACAATTCGGCTAATTATTTAAAATAAGGGTGTTCCACCATTGGTAAGCAGAATCTCTTAGAAGAGAGACTACACACTTCATGCATTCCTCAGGTGTGCACGACAACTCATTTAATACCCTGATAGTATTTTCTATCCAGAACTCAGCCTTTTTCGGATCATCATCTTTTCTAGCCCGGAATTCTTCTGCCTCATGTTTCCTGATTCTATCAACCGGAGGCTTCTCTCCTCTTACCACCTCTACTACTTGAGGGGCTCTTTGGGATAGGTTGAGGAATAGGTGGGGTGGAGGGGTTGTGCATTCGGGTCGCATTTAACGAACTCCGTATACCATGTGTTCATCATGTGGAGGAAGGCTTCTTTAGCCTCTTCTCCTCCTTTTTGACTCACCGTAGTGGGTCTATTCTCATTCTCGTTCGGCAGCGTCCCTTCAGCGGGAGCCGACGCGTTACTTTCTAAGTCACCTGCCACAGCTCTATCGGGATCCATTTACTAAATGTATAAACATAATTTAAGTCGTCAGGAGTCGTCACACTATCATTATAAAAACATTCTTACGTATGACATGTATAGCTAGACTCGTGCTCGTGCTACGTTAGTCCTAAAACCGACTAAACCGTAACTCTGATACCACTAAATGTAACATCCCATACCCGAGTCCAAGGCTTAGACTAGATACGAGATATTACTATGCTTTAACTTGCTTAATCATGCTCTTACGGGCTGTAAAATTTTGTTCCGAATTAAAAACTTCTCTTTCTCAGTCTAATCATACATTTCATAGGCCTACGAGGCCTTATACGCGTATATAAAAACTTTCGAAACTTAATCAGAAACTTTTCTTTAAAGCAGAAGTCACACGCCCATGTGGTTTGGGACACACCCATGTCTTCCGACCGTGGTCGACACTGACTAATTACACACTACCGACACGCCGTGCGTGGCCGGCCCGTGTGCAAAACTGGCATTTCGACTTATTCACACGGTCTATACACACGCCCGTGTGCATTAGCCGTGTGACAATTCAATTACTAAGTGTAAAGTGCGGACTTCAAATGCCGGGGCACACGCCCATGTGATAACCGTGTGGTGGTACACGGCCTAAACACACACACCGTGTTATTAGCCCGTGGTCTATCTTGACTTAAAACACTAATGTGTAGGGGACACACGGCTTAGACCTGCGCGCGTGTGTCCATCCGTGTGGGCACTTAGAGGCTATTTACCAAGCCAATCGCCACCACGAAATCAAGATCAATCCCATGCTCAATTCAAAGAACTCAAATATTACATCTAACATGAACAAGGATGCATACTTCATTGATAGATTAAAACATACATACATAATCATTCATGACTCATCTCTTTGGCCATATACAAAAAGAATACTAAGCTTGATAACCAACACTTTGGCTAATTTTAAAACATAACTCAAAATGAAATGCTTCCTATACATGCCATACTTAATATAAACAACTTGGCTATACCAAAATAGCGATTGATAGTGTGCTCCGAGCTCCGATGACGATGATCCACGAGATTAGCTTGGCGGGACTACATGGAAAGAAAGAATAAAAGACGTAAGCATTTAGCTTAGTAAGTTTGCATATAATGCACGTAACAACATACTTGCTTCATATAACCCATTTGACATAAACAATGGTATCATAATTTCAGCTATAAGGCTTACTTACTCATATCTGATTCTTACATATCTCATGATACTTACTAGTCTCATACTTGTGAGGTAAACAAGGTACATGTATCACTTGATCACATTGATCAGCATACTTTAACATAATAATCATAATCTCTAATTTATCATTCATAACATGTATAATACTCATTCTCGACTTGATGATAACTTTGCTTACTTATTTTCTTGTTATCTCATTTAAACTTTACTTGTGTGCCCGATGAATTTCCATGAATAACCGAGGATACTGAATCTCATCTCACATGCTCGATGCCAAAGCCATATCCTAAATACGGTCTTATATGGAATCTCTCATCTTGGTTTCGAGGCCATGTCTTGACATGGACTTATACGAAGTCTTTCTCGTTCTCACCAATGTCATGCCTTGGCTTGGACTTACAAGATAACTTGTTCAATGCCAAGCTTGCCTTGGACTTACATGATAACTTGTTCAATGCCAAGCTTGCCTTGGACTTACATGATAACTTGTTCAATGCCAAGCTTGCATTGGACTTACATGATAACTTTGCTTGATTTCCGATGCCATGCCTTGGCTTGGTCTTATACGGACTTTCTAATCTCATATTGTAGATCGAGTATTTTGGGAAATTCCATCTTCAATCGGGACTTGCTCGTATTTAATCTCATTGATTTCTTTGTTTAGCAAAACATTAATCATTCCATGATAATAATGTACATTATACTAGGAAATTTAATGATAGAAATCATAAAACTTAGAAATCATACAAACTTACCTCAATATACAAAATGTATGTAGATATGCATTTTAGTCCTCGATTTTGTTCTTGCCTCGGTTTCGATCCGGGCTTTGTTTTTCTTGATCTATAATCATAAATAGATCATTTAAAACTCACATTGACTAAATTGACTCTTAACTCATACTTTGGCAAAATTACTATTTTGCCCCTATACTTTCTCATATTTGCACTTTTGCCCAAAGGCTCGTAAAATGAATCTCATTCAACTTTCTTAAACTTCATGCTTAGCTGATCCATTTCCTCTACTATAGCAATCATCAACTCCCATTATTTCTAATAGGTATGACCAATTTCATAATTTTTACAAACTAGTCCTTACTAGCATTTTTCATGAAATTCACTTAGAAAAAGATGTTTATCTAACATCAAACTCTCATAAACTTCCATAAAATATCATTTTACAAGCATGTCACTCTTGGGTAGATTTTTGAACATGCATCTTAGCTTATTTTATAGCTAAAAATAGCTAATTCATAATACGAGAACTTCAAAAACACGAAGAATATTAAAAACGGGGCTAAGATGAACTTACTAGCAAGCTTGAAAGATGAACAAACCTTAGCTATGGGTTCTTGGAAAATTTCGGCAATGAGGAAGAAGATGAATGAAATTTTTATCATCTTTTTCCCATTTTAATCATTTAAATGGTAAATGACTAAAATGCCATTCTCTTTAAAAATTTCTATTTTACTAACTCATGTCCATTTTTGTCCAAAAATTATAATTTGGGCAAATTGCTATTTAAAGACTCATAATTAATATTCTAAAGCTATTTCATACAAAAAACTTCTAGAAACTCATATTTTATAACTCTTGCAATTTAGTCCTTTTTGGACCAAACAACTTCAATTTAACGAAATTGCTTCATGAAACTTTCACACTAGCATGCAAACATGGCATAAACCTTAAAACTCATGAATTCACCTCGGACTCGTGGCCTCGCACCACTATTCCGACTAGGCCCTAAATCGGGCTGTTACACAGTACATTACGGTAAATCATTGTACAAATACGTTGGTAGTTAAAACTGCCAAATTAGATTGGACTTCCTTCTCTTCGCAACCAAACCCAAAATTTTATGCAAATGTATGTATGCGAACAGACCAATAAAAGACTTACAGAAACAATGTACACAACTTACAAACAGTCGTACATTAGTCAAACAAGATCAGAGGTACACATTTTCAATCGACCAAATTCAGAATCAGTTTTAACGGTACATAATTACTAGGTAACATCACTTAACACTTAATCAAACCATTAAATTAGTGCTACGAATACGAGTAACGCATAAGTCCTGGCCAAAACATAGTCTCAACCACCCTTACTAAGACCTAGTCAAGGGTCGGAACACAAAAACTCAAACAAGTCAAAATCTGACACAGAACAAAAATTTGTGAAATAGGGCCACACAGCCGTGTAGAAGTGCCTAGGCCATGTGAGGGTCTATACGCCCATATGAAGGAGACACGCACGTGTGAAGATGACACACGCCCATGTGTTCGGGGGACATGATCGTGTGAACAGCCCATGTCTGTCCAAATTGGCTCAAATAAGGTGCAGGGCAGACAGGACCGTGTAGAAGTCTCACACGCCTGTGTGTCCTAACTTGAAATTGAAATCCCTTGCTATCTACAGAAAAAAAAGAAAAAAAAAAAGAGAGAGAGAATCATCAGGAATCAATATTGACCATGCTCATCTACAGAAAATTAAGGAAGAAAAAAGAAAGAAGAAATTATAGGGTATTGGTGAAATGAATATCAGCTTCAAAGCCTTGAGATAATCCTTGAACGATTTCCTCATCTCCTCTACCTCTGTTTTCTTTTTCTTTTTCTTGCTCAAAAACTCTGTAACTGATTTAAAACTCAAAATCCAAAACCTCAATTACCCATTTACCACAAACAATAAATTCCAACCTGAAATTGAAATCCATTACTATTGAGACAAGCAGCCTGAAATCCCTTACAATAAACATAAATGCCCAACAATTTGAAAAAAAAAAGCTTATATTTCTAACCCTAAATTACCCTAAGACAATCAAACCAACCAATCGACCAATTTTTTTTCCAAAAACTCATTTTTTTCACAGCTCCCTACTAGTGAAATACAAATAGAGAAGCAAAGAGATGAAATTCTCACAATGGAAGTAAGATTGAAGGGAATAATAACCTTACTCGCTCAACTTTGGGGAAGCTTGTTACAATGTCGAGATCTCTGTCGATGCTTGTCGTGGGATAAAAATAACCGAACAGGAACAAGGAGACAGGGCTGGGGTGTGGTGGCTTGAGGTGTTTGCTGAGGGAGAGTGGTAAAAGGCAAGAATGGGAGGTTATGTTTTTTTCCTTATTCGATGGAGGCTTTGTGGGGAATGGCTATTACGGGAGAAGGTGGAATGGGAGATGAATGAAATTCCGTAAACTAATGAATAATTTCTTATCATCGAAACATACAGGAATCGTTTGGTTATTCATGCCAATCACACGTGCCATAAGTTTGTATTACGTCTACACTTATGCAATATTAGAAGCATACATATTCCCCTGTTTTTGCATTGTAAATAGGGTTTCAAATATGCTTAAAATTTTAATTATTATATTTTATTGAACTTTGTGCAAATTAAAAAAAAATCACAATCACAATAGCATCCGTTATACTCACGGTCGCGATAAACGTGACGTGACCGAAAACACAACCACAAACGCAAGTTAAATCCCTGATTGTAAACAATATAGTCCACAAGCTCATTGCTTAGCAATGATACAATCATGTGTAGCTTTTCTTGACATTGTTGCTGCCCTACAACAATTATGTTCTTAAATATTTGTGGATGCGATGCCTGTGTCTAAGGTGTAAGTTGGTTGAGTGGAAAAGTAGAAAGAAAATAAATTTTAAATATGCTTGAAAAAAAATAAGAAAGATGATCATTTTCTATTCTAATGCATAAAAATTAATTCTTTCAAATTGGAATGATAAGAGGGGAGAAAATAAGAGAAGTGTGTATTTGAAATTACGCATTTTTGAAGGTTTCATTTTCTTTTCTCTTATTTTTCAACTCTACTAAGCAATAGATGAAAAGAAAATTACATTTTATTTTTTCATCTTTTCTACCAAACACACCTATTAAAAGAAAAAAAATATTTTCATCTTTTTATTTTTCTAGAAAAAATATATTTCACATTTTTTTTTATTTTTCTGTCCCTTTAATTTTCTTCTTTCCAATTTTCTTTCTACTCTACCAAGCAAAGCCTAAGAGATACTTGAGCATGGTTCTAAAATTACTAGGCCAGCAAGACTGTTTTGGCTCTCGTTGGTTGCTTTTTGCTGCTTGCATTTTTCCCAATTGCTCCGAGTTTCCTAGGTATAATTTCACTTAAGTTGAGAGTTCTCAAACTTTCTTTATAGCATGGTTCCTTCAAGCATTTAGAGTCCACTGAAGAGCCAGTATCTTCAAAGTCAGGGTCCTCAATTGGGGCAGCCATTGCAGCTGCTATGATAATTCCATCTGATGCTGTACGTACTGTTACTTTTTCTTTGGCATGGGACTGCCCTGTAGCAAACTTTCTAGGTGGAAAGACTTATCACAGGTGTGATCAAATACTTGTGCAACGAAGATGAGCAATTAGCTGCATACTGAATAGGTGTATGTATATACAGGCGTTATACAAAATTCTATGGAACTGATGGTGATGCTGCAGCAAATATTGCACATGATTCTATTCTTGGTACTAATTCTCTGTTCTCACTATGTTAGTCATGGTTTTTAATTTTATAAGAGTAATTATTTTTCTATAAAGTTTTAGAAAATAAGACTGTTAGCAAACTTTTAGTTTACCAGTCTCTCTCAAACTAATTGCTTGTTGTTATTTTGGCATTTCATTTTCTTCCCTGAAACATAGAGAATAGCAACTGGGAGTCACTGATAGAAGCATGGCAAAGGCCTATACTTGAAGACAAGAGGCTTCCTGAATGGTTAGCTCAGACTTACTATTTGCAATTGCTTATGCTAACATGGTCTAGTATTTCTGAATCCCCTCAACAGGTACCCTGTCACATTATTCAATGAGGTCTATTATCTTAATTCTGGGGGAACAATATGGACAGGTGCCTAGATATTGCACTCAATTGTTGGAATTTAATTTACGAAGGACTTGTACTAATTCAACCCTTTTTGTTAGTTGTGCAGATGGATCACCTCCAGTCCGTAGTTCCGTAAGCATTGGAGGAAGTAATTGTTCCCTTGACAGATCAGAGTTAGGTTTGAAAAGCATTATTGATACTCCCTGTCAAAATGATACTACCACTGACATTCTGGGAAGGGTGACTTCTATACTTGAGCAAACAATGCACACTCCAAATGCGTCGAATTCTGCTTTTGGAACAAATTTGCTGCAAGAAGGAGAAGATAACATTGGTCAATTCCTTTATCTTGAAGGAACTGAGTATCACATGTGGAACACCTATGACGTTCATTTTTATGCATCTTTTGCTCTAATCATGTTATTTCCAAAACTTCAGCTTAGCATCCAGAGAGACTTTGCAGCCGCTGTACTGATGCATGATTCTAATAAAATGAAACTTTTACATGATGGACAATTGGTTTCGAGGAAGGTTCTTGGTGCTGTTCCACATGATATTGGAATTGATGACCCATGGTTTGAAGTAAATGCATATTGCCTTTACAACACCGATCGATGGAAAGACTTGAATCCAAAATTCGTTCTCCAAGTTTACAGGGATGTTGTTGCCACTGGTGACAAGAAGTTTGCGCAAGCTGTTTGGCCCTCAGTTTATGTTGCAATGGCTTACATGGATCAATTCGACAAGGATGGTGATGGGATGATTGAGAATGAAGGCTTTCCTGATCAGACATATGATACATGGTCTGTATCTGGTATAAGTGCCTATAGTGGTGGGCTATGGGTGGCTGCCTTACAGGCTGCATCTGCCCTAGCATGCAAAGTAGGAGACAAGGATTCTGAAGATTACTTTTGGTACAAGTTTCTCAAGGCAAAAGATGTGTATCAGAAATTGTGGAATGGTTCTTACTTCAATTATGATAACAGTGGCAGCCGCACAAGTTCATCTATACAGGCTGATCAATTGGCTGGACAATGGTGTGTCATGATGGATATAACTTCTACTTTCAGCATTTACTTTCAGATGCTTTTGGTTAATTGGAATGGAACCATGTAGGACTGAGACATATGTTTGTTCATTTTGTTGGATGTGCATTTTCCACCCAGCTAAATCATTTTCATATTATTTTGATAATGCGGGAATAAATTAGAAGATGTTTGTAGGTATGCAAGGGCATGTGGTCTATTGCCAGTAGTTGATGAAGATAAAGCAAGAAGAACACTGGACAAGGTTTACAATTATAATGTGTTGAAAGTGAAATGTGGAAAGCGGGGGGCTGTAAATGGGATGCTGCCTGATGGAACAGTTGATATGTCATCAATGCAATCAAGAGAAATATGGTCTGGTGTTACATATGCGGTGGCTGCATCAATGATCCATGAAGGTTTGGTGGATATGGCATTTCATACTGCAAGCGGAATCTTTGAAGCAGCCTGGTCTGAAGAAGGGCTTGGGTAAGATGGTTTTCCTCCTTTTAGTGGCTGGTTGAATAATCTTCTTTTTCTTACCAATTCTATGAACAGTTACTCATTTCAAACTCCTGAAGCTTGGAACATAGATGATCAATACAGATCTCTATTGTACATGCGCTCCTTGGCCATATGGGCAATGCAATGGGCCTTATCCACACCAAAACTCCCGAAGCAAGAGCCGAAACCGGAAGTAGAGGCAGATTCTGTAGGTAAACACCATGCCGGATTCTCCAAAGTTGCTCGCCTTCTAAAGTTGCCCCAAGAGCAAGAATCCAGAGGCGTTTTACAGGCTATTTTCGACTATACTTGCAAGAAAATCTTGACTTAATCATTTCTCTTCTCTAATTTATTACACCAAAACTTGGCTTAATCTTTTGACAATGCAAACATTGTTGAATTTTTAATGTAATTTGTTTTTGAAAGAGATAAATGTAAATGTTATATTTTTACCATTAATTTTAATTTGAATATAAAAAAACTTTGGTAAAAGAGAAAGTGTTAAATATAAAAAGTATCATATCTTAAAATTAAAAAGAATTATATCTTTAACCATTTCCAAACTAATAATAAAAACATTTCATCTAAATTATTGTAGATTGATTTGCAACTTAAAGGGTAAAATTAAAGCATAAATTGATTCAATATACTCATTTTTATTTATTTATTTATCTTTTTCAATGATTTTTATTGAAAATTATATTTTATTTATTATTTAACACATGTAAAAAATTATAATATATTTTTAATTTATATTTTTTTCTGATTTCTAAAATTATTATATTTAAATTATGTGTTGTAATTATTATTTCATGTTTAAATAACGTAATCGGTGCATTTTAATAAAATATTTTAACTTCTAGCCAGATAAATGAGTTTTTTTTTACTTACTATTGAATTTTATCCTTTCTATTTTACCGTTATGCAACAAATATTTTAAAATTAAGCGTAAATTGTATTATTTTAATATTTTAAATAATGTTAAATTATCTAATGAACTTTTAATTAATTAATTGTTTATTTGTTTATTTATTTATTTACCTATTTTTTTAAAAAAATCATTATCTAATTAAAGATTTAAAAAAAAATATTTTAAACATATAATGTAGCGTAATGTAATTTGTTTAGGTGAAAAAAAAGTGACGTCAATATTATATTAATTTTTTAATTAAAACTTGAAAAAAGAAAAGATAGGATATTAGGAAAAAAATAGAATTATTTTTGTGCTAATATTGTTTCTTACAATCTTTGAAGGACCAAACGATAATCATATAGGAGACCCTTACTTTCGCATTGGAAATCATCTTTTTGATAGTCCAAAAATGTTGGGTAAGTGTTGGTGAGGCTATTAGTAACCGATCTATTAGTAATGAATTATTTTCAAACGGATCCTAATCAATAAGCAATTATTCATGTGTTAGATACGTCTTTCGAGTTAGATCAAAGCGAAATCGATACCAAGGATTATGGTATTTAGGATCTTCAATAAAAGGTGTGGGATCGATTCTACTTATTATATGTTATATAATTATTTTGATTATATTAATAACTTAAACATAATTAATTGTGAGTACACTAACACCACGTTTGGTTTTTTGTAATGGAATAAAACTGTAATGGAATAAAGCTGTAATAGAATAGAACTGTAATAGCAATTCAATTGTTTCGTTGAATGGAATGGAATAGAACTGTAATAGTATTCTTGTGTTTAGTTGAATGGAATAGAGTTATAATAGCATAAGTGTAACACCCCTTACCCGTGTCCGACGCCGGAACCGGATACGAGGCATTACCATGCTTGACCTTGCTTGAACATGTAATTACGGGCTATAAAATTTCATTCCAACTTAAAACTTTTCTTTCTTAATCATAACATACATATCATGGGCCTACGAGGCCTTAAACATATGTAACACCCCAAACCCGGCCTAGAAGTTAGGCTCAAATCTGGCCTGTCACATTGAAGAGTCTTTTTGAAAACTACGCGTTCATTGAAAACCCTTCTTACAATTTAAAACTTTCTGCCTTTAAAACCTCATATTTCGTTTGCTTAGTTTCAAAACGTGGTTTATTAAAAGTCATTCTCTTGTAAAACATTATTATCTTTAAAACCTTGCTTGTTGCGGAAACTTAATTTAAAGCAATTATGGAAGCATGATATTTTGAAAAATGAAGAGTTAATTTGGAAAACCATGTTCTACTTCTAGCAATTACAAAACCATAACAAAAAACCCACAACTTCACTTACAAGGCCTTATTACAAAAATTAAAACCCAAACTAGATTCTCAAAAATATAGTCCAAAGTATAAAGAAACTGTAGACGTGTGGCCATCTCTGGGTCCCTCACAACACCGATCCTCCTAAAGCTGGGGATTACCTGCACAGTTAAAAACGAGGTGAGTTTACGAAAACTCAGTGTGCAATCCCCTATTACGGTCATGGTCTGAGCCCAAGCCCTATTCGATGACAATCTGGGCTTAAGCCCTATTCGGTAACAATCTAAGCCTAAGCCCTATTTGGTAACAATCTGGGCCTAAGCCCTAAATCATATCAATGCAAAACATGCATGTACCCCAACCCTATCCAGCCAACTCTCCACCCGTACCAACCATCTCTCCATGTGGGGACCACGTCGACCCACCCAACCAATCTCTCCAATAATGCAGCCTAGCTACTAGTATTTATACGGCTTTAAGCCTTCAATAACGGTCTCATAATTGGCATATAGCCATCGGTAACTGTAATAAGATCGGCACATAGCCATCAGCTACGGTAATATAACCGGCACACAACCACGGGTAAATATGATCGACACAAAGTCATCGGTATATATGTTAGGCACATAGCCACGGGTAAATACGATTGGCACAAAGCCATAATCAAGATGGCACAGAGCCATATTTAGGTTGGCACAGAGCCATAATTTACGCGGCTTTAAGCTGTCCATCGGTCCACAGTCGTCATGCGACCCGTGCGACCTTAACATATCAATACTGGATCAATAGTCGTCATGCGACCCGTGCAACCCTATCAGAACTTCCTCCGTATCAAAGTCCCAACCCCATGCAATATGTCGTGTATGTCATGCTCAATCATTACACGTGTATGCAAAATGGCCATGCTCAGAAGCAGTCATTTACACACATATTGAAAACATATAAGCCATATAACCTGATCAAATCGCTTAAAAACACGATCATACATTCACAGTTAGATCAATCATAGTCCTAATCAGTCAGTTACCCGCAAGGGCAAAATAGCCATTTTACCCTATAAGGGTATTTCGGTAATCCTACCATATAGAGGTATTTCAGTAATTCTACCCTATAGGGGTATTTCGGTAATTCTACCCTATAGGGGTATTTCGGTGATTCTACCCTACAGGGGTATTTCACAAATCAGGGGTATTTTGGTAATTTCGCA
Organism: Gossypium sturtianum; assembly: GCA_025698515.1. Lineage (NCBI taxonomy): Eukaryota > Viridiplantae > Streptophyta > Magnoliopsida > Malvales > Malvaceae > Gossypium > Gossypium sturtianum. The sequence continues at coordinate 83,725,462 of CM046943.1, forward strand.
AACTGAGGGTATTTTGGTGATTTTGCAAATCGGGGGTATTTTGGTAAATTTGCAAATCGGGGGTATTTCGGTAATTTTACAAATTGAGGGTATTTCGGTAATTTTACAAATTAGGGATACTTTGGTAATTTTGCAAATCGAGGGTATTTCGGTAATTGTACAAATCGGGGGTACTTCGGTAATTTTACAAGTCGAGGGTGTTTCAGTAATTTTGTAAACCAATGGTATTTCAGTAATTTTGTAAATTAAGGGTATTTCAGTAATTTTGTAAATCAAGGGTATTTCAGTAATTTTGTAAACCAAGGGTATTTCAATAATTCTGTAAACCAAGGGTATTTCAGTAATTTTGTAAACCAAGGGTATTCTAAACAGAGATAACGATGCGAATGGGCCTAGAGCCCATTCTCGGCCCAAATAGGCCCACACGCTCGTGTGGCCCATTTAGCCCAAATCTAGCCACAGATATGAGATTCACATAGTCCAGTCCAATATCTACTACACAATCATACAATTTATTCATATGGGCCCACATGGCCCCTTTCTATTAAGCGGCCTAAACCCACAAGAACACTCATGATGGCCTCAACTATCGCGTTGAAGCTCCCCACACGCGCGCCGCGCGCTCGTGTGGCTACCATCGTCGTGTGGATCGGCATTTCGGCATTTGCCGCTCTCTGACTAGAGTAGTGCGAAATACACACACGATAGGAATCGAAGTTAATCCGCGCTCTAAACATCATTCTGCGCAGAAGCCAACAATGATCGCACCCTTGACCCCCAAGGGGTGTGTCGATCAACTCCGGTCACCACCACCACGACCCAATGGCATACAGATCAACGAATGATCCAACGCCTAACCCAAACGAGCACACCACAAAGCGAAAGGGATAAGCCAAGAAAGATATGCTTACTCTCCTCATGGTTTGCTCTATTTAAAGCCAGCTTCTTGCCTATCCTCATGCTAGCTTCCCGATGTGGGATCCCACCTTCAGCAGAGTTTAAATCCAACACAAACTCTGGCCGTCCAATCCGCAAAATAAACACTCCCTTGCTTGGCATGAGATTCGAACCCTTGCCCTCTCCTATGCTCCAGACGCTACATGCCACCACAACACAAGCTCCTTTTGTGAGTTAGAACATGCGCAACTAAATATAAGCCTATGGGCCAAAGTCTAAGTTCATTTAAAAGAAAAACAAAATGAATTGCAAGCGCCAAGACTTGAACCTTGGACCCCTTGCTTCCTCTATGGCGTCACTTCCTTGTCTCCCCTGTGGCGCCATTTGCCACTAGACCACAACTCCTTTTGTGTCTTTTTTTTTCCACAATTTATTCTTAAAGCCTACTTACTTACCCCCAGGGCTTTATTCACCTAAAATCAAAATTTTTCCTAAAGCCCAGGTTTGAACCCGGGACTTCATGGAAGCCCTCTAACCTTCCAAAATCACTCACCTAATAGGTCCAACTTGCACTAGTGCCGTTCTCTTATTCCCAAAAATTTTAAACGCTCCCATTCCCAATGCCCAATGGGCCCAATTCTACTAGGCCCAAATTCGGGGCGTTACAACATACATCCGGAAGGTTTCGGAGTTCAACTGGAAACTTTTACACTCTTTGAAAATTTTTGCCTAAACAGGGGCCACACGCCCGTGTTGTCCAAGGGACATGCCCGTATACCCCTAAGACATGCCCGTGTTCATCACCCATGGTCGACACTGACTTATTTCACACGGCTAAGCACACGCCCGTGTCTATAACCCGTGTCCTTCACACGGCCTAGACACACCCGTGTCTCCTACCTGTGGAGCTCTCTGTTTATGACGTCATCAAACCCTAATTGCCACACGGCCATGGCACACGCCCGTGTGCTGGCCCGTGTGACGAATCGTATTCTCGTAAATTAGTGCAGGGGACACACGGCCTACTAACACACCCATGGGGCTAGCCGTGTGTCACACACGGCCTAGACACACGCTCGTGTGTCTACCCGTGTGGACACTTAAAGGCTATTTTCCAAGCCTTTTTGCCACCCTGAAACATAAACTCACTCATTTCATCACAAGTAGCACATAACATAGCAATATTAAACTATTAAGAATCCTTAAAATTATCATTCATTCCAGCCGTATTTTACTCAATTACTTGCATGAACATTCATTTCATTTAACTCATCAACTTTATAACATAAACTTGACAATATTAGCCAATTCACCATGGTCATTTACAATATGAGTATAAAACATTAATAGCCAACCCCTTTGGCCTTTAAATATGACATGACACAAAATGATAAAGTTCCTATACATGCCATACTCAAAATAAATTAACTTTACTATATGAAAATAACGGTTGATAGTGTGATCCGAGCTCCGACATTCTATGATCCCCGAGCTAACTTGGCGAAACTACAAGGAAAAAGGGAAAAGAGAGGGGTAAGCATATAGCTTAGTAAGTTTGTATGAAATAATATAACAACATAAACGCTCATGGTAAACTCCATTCATCTCTTGGAACAATATCAAGAAAAGTCTCAAGTGCTTAGACATACTTACTCATAATTACTCTTACCCATCCCATACCCCATTTGGGTTTCATAACTGGTAATTATACTCATGATACCTGTATCACTTAATCACATAATTTAGCACTTACGCTATCATGAACATAAACTCAAATCATTATTCTTAATATAAATGGAACTCAATACCATTCTTGTATAACTTGGTTCTATATCCTTTTTTTTAAAAATGCTTAGCTCTTTTGTCTGTGATTTAATCAGAATATCGGATGATACTCAATCTTATCTTATATATATATATTATTATGCCAATGCCATATCCCAGATATGGTCTTACTTGGGATCACCTATTGGTGCCGATGCCATATCCCAGATATGGTCTTACACGAAATCTCTTAACTCGATGTCGATGCCATGCCCCAGACACGGTCTTATACGAGATCGTACATGAATATCGTTGCCATATCCCAGAAATTGTCTTACACGAGATCTCACTTTGGTGCCGAAGCCATGTCCCAGACATGGTCTTACACGAAATCTTCTTTATTCAAAGTCATGTCATTATTACCCTCATTATTCCGAATCTTCAACTAACATATTCTGACCATTTCCTCGTCGAGGCTTTATCATTTGAATTTCATAAAAATGACATTCATTATCATGATATTAAGCAATTTTAAACATAAAAACATTATGAAACTTTAACTTCATACAAACTTACCTCGATTCTCAAAATGTATATCGATGCTCGATTTAGTCCTCGATTTTGTTCTTACCTCGGTTTCGATCTGGGCTTCGTGTTTCTTGATCTATAATAATAATTTCACTTGTTAAATACACACATTGACTAAATCGACTTGAAATTCATATTTTGGCAAAATTACAATTTTGCCCCTAAACTTTTACATAATTACACTTTTGCCCCTAGGCTCGTAAAATGATTTTTATACAACTTTATTACATTTCAAGCCTAGCCGAATCATATTCTCAACTATAGCAACATTCAATTTCCACTATTTCACTCATGTATGACTAATCGGTGTGTCACAGTCTTAAAATTTATAATGAGAATGATCGAGCCTAAAAACTAACTATGACAACGATTGAGGCAAGTGTACCTATCGAACAGTAGTATAGCTTAGTGGCAAGACCGGATTGTCGAACCCAAAGGAACTGAAAGTACTAATACTAACTTTCTTTTTATTATTTAGCCTTAAAATTGAAGTGAATCGGTTTAATCTAGAAAATTAACTAACTACTAAGCTAAAGACGATGAGACAAAAAGAATGAAATTGGGGAAATACTTGTGGGAAAAACCAATTGATTAAAACAATACCTAAGGAAGAATCCACCTAGACTTCACTTGTTATCTAACTCTGAACCAGACGATTTATTCATTTGACTTTATCCGTAAGATTCCCTAATGTATATTAACCCCTCTCTTGAGGCGACTAACATCTAACCCTAGGTTGATTAATTGAAATCTCTTTCTAATTAAAACTCCTAGAATCGCATTAACTCGATCTATGGACTCCCATATTAGGTTTCACCCTAATCTGGCAAAATCTCGCCACCCTATCTCTAGACGTGCGATCAACTCCGCTTAATTATGCTAGATCTACTCTTAGGCAGGGACTTTTGCTCCTCCACCTAAGCACATCAAACTTGAATTAATATCCTGAAAATATCAACACAAGAATTAAGAACACATAATTAAGAACAAATCAAATATTTATCATATAGTTCAGCAAATGATAACAAGATTCATCTTAGGTTTCATCCCCTCAGGTATTTGAGGGTTTAGTTCATAATGATAAAGAATACATCTCAAAAGAAAGGATAAAACAAAACATAAGAAAAACTCTAAAACCCCCTGAAGGAATTGAAGAGAGATCCTCCGTCTTGAGTATAACTCCGTCTTCTTGAGATGAATCAACCGGCTTTCTTCAAGTAATTTCCATAATTTCGATCTTTACGGCTCGACTGCCTAGCTAAATTGGACCCCCTTGAAAGTTGGCCTCTAGGGTGTTTATATAGGCTTTTGGAATGTGTTTCTTTACCCCTAAGTATCCAAATCTGAGTGAAATTCCTCTTCTCCACGGCAGGGACACGCCCTTGGCACACGCCGTGTGAATCGTGGGCTGTGCAAAGTGTTCAAGTCTGATTAGGGAGGCACGGTCGTGTTGCTTGGGCCCAGGCTGTGTCAATTTCGTGATTTGGCCCATTTGGTCTGTTTTAAGCCCGTTTCTCGTTCTTTTCATCCTCCGGTGCTTTCCTGAGTATAAAACATGAAAACAAAGGATTAAGAGCACCAAATTACACAATTCAAGGCTTAAATCACCCAAAAGCATGCTAAATGTGGGTTTAAAATATGTTACTATTTCGGTTTATCAAATACCCCCACACTTAAGCTTTTGCTTGTCCTCAAGAAAAATTCTCAACTCATAATTAAAACAAACTTCCCTCAATTCATAATATTCATCAATAGTGTTTCATCATAATTCAAAGATAATTCATACATGGATAATTCAACTCTAAGAGTCCTAAAGGTTCAAACAATCCAAGTCATACATTTTGTAGCATGAAAACATAGGTGTTTCCCCTCATCTAAATAATTACCTCTGATTTAAAACCTGACAAGTATTGACATCCTCACTAAAGATTCACTCAAATCACTCAAAGTGTTTAAGGTTCAAAAATTAAGCACTCAAAAGTCAAACATGAAAAGTTATTACCATAGGCTTGCATGAAAATCAAATCTCCACCACTATAATATGAGATGATACACAAATCAAAAGGTCTTTAACAGGGTTGTAATGGGGCTTGGGTTAAGGTGTGGATATAGGTTGAATTAGAAGGTTAGAATTGAGATTGACTTGACAAATTACCTAACCAGAAATAATGAACTGATAATAAACAATTACATCAATTGAGAACTTGTAATAATAATACTATTACTAATACGAGCTTCTTTTTCAACCATTGGGATTTAAACGTATAACCTCACTTAATCACAGAACTAATAATGAATATACTTCGATTTTTTTAAGAACAAATCAAATATATATAATAATTGATGAATTTACTATCGAAATCAATAGGCAATCGATCAAATCAAATCTCGATATAAGGGTAGTCAAAAGGAATGGCGATAACAAAAACAAAGGGTTTTGGGATAATATTAGTGGGTGAGTCAATAAAAAGGGTTGTTAGGATCAACGGGGTTCACTAGGGGTTAATAAAATGGGTAGGCTTTTTAGTGAAGTGAGTGGGTTAAAACCTAGGTGCCTTTATCATCTTAGTATATCAAATCAAAGGTGTGGTCTCGACATGTATAATCGATGCAAGTTCTAGAATAACAAATCAATGTTGACACACTCATAATCAATAAAGTGAGCAAGAAAAAGAATATATGCTCTATAAGGCTCAACATCTCACAAAAATTATGGCTTTTTAATGTCAACCTAGCAAATTTCAAACTTCAAAGTAATATTCAAATTCAGGTAGACAACCTAAAAAAAAAATTAATTTTGAAAAATAGACTTATCCTGCTTGATTCTCTAGTATCTTAAAGTTTAAATTATCAATGCACAATTATCAATGACTTAATCTAAAATATATCAATAAAAATCATAAATCACAGGAAATTTCATTCTAATCATATTATGAGAAACTTACTTAAGAAACAAGACATAATTCAGGATTTGAGAATAATGCAAAAAGTTTGGTCACCTACTTTCAGGGATTTGAGAATAATGAAAAAAGTTAGGCACCTTTTTAATTTCACCCCCCACACTTAAGATGTACATTGCCCTCAATGTACAAAGATATATATAAATTTATAAAAGAAAGGGAGAGATGAAACTTCCTGAATTTGGATGGGTTCCTTGAGTTGGAGGTGTGGAAACTTGATTTGGAGGTGAAAGAGAAGTTGGAGGAGGCATCTCTGGCGGTGGTATGGTAGCCACCTACAATTTCTACGCTAGATGAAGAAATTGGGAAGCTCGTAAAGAATTAGCCAGGAGATAATAAGAATAATTTGACTTATACTAATTATATGTTTAAAGAAAAGCAAGCTAAAGTGAAGGAAAATAAAAAATGAAATAAAATTAAAAGAAAAGATTAATGGACCGAATGGTCCTTATTGTTGGATGGTTCGTGAGGGGGGTGTGATTTCTAAGGCCGCGGTGGTGTTGGCAGTGGTCGTGGTGGGGTGATTCCCTAGCAGCCTTTAGAACCTAAAACCAAGAAACTAAGATAAAATAAACTAAATTAAACATAAGAGAAATAAAGAAAAGGAAAATAAAGGAGAAGAGAAAGGAAAAAGAAAAATAGAATGGTCTCAAAGACCCTTGGCTTGTCGAATAATTGAAGCGGCTGACATAAACTTATATAGATCGATCTCCCACAGGGAGACTGTGCTTGGATCCTTCCGTTTCTTCGACATGGATGTGGTGTAGCTCAAGGGCTTTGTAGATGGAGGAATAGAGGAAAGAATGGAGGGGTTGGGAGGGGAGGGTGAATGTGAGTAGGGAAAAAGGGATGGGGAGTGGGTGAGAAAAGGGGGCAATGGGTGTTTTTAAATAGAATTTTCAAAACTGGTACATCCCCACGCCCGTGTACCATGGGCGTGTTGGGTCACACGGTCGTATCGCACGGCCGTGTTGTGTTTCGTTCGTTTCTCCCACGCCCGTTTCGTGGTCACCACGCCCATGTAGGATCAAACAGTGTCGACCACGGCCGCATTGCACGGCTGTGGCTAGTTAGTTAGAGCCCGTGTGTCTTCCCTCAGTGTCGGTCACGGCCATATCACACGGCCGTGGAAATTTATAGTCGTCCGTGATCTGGGAATCTTTCGTCATTGGCTCGTACTACCTCTGCTATGTCAGTACGGAAGTCCGTAGTATCCACACGACCACGACCACGCCGTGTGCAAGGCCGTGTGGTCCAAAATCTGCACTTTGGTTAGTTTAAAATTAAATCTTTGAAAAGGAAAAATAAAAGTAAAAATAAAAATGTAAAAATTAATGGAGTCGATTGCTCGGGTTGCCTCCCGAGAAGCGCTCGTTTAAAGTCTTAAGCTAGACTTTCCTCTTATTTGCATAATCAGGGTGGTTTGAAAAGTTGAACATCTTTCCTCATGTTATCCGTCCTATTATCCGTGTATAATTCAAGTCGAGTAGCGTTTATTTTGAAAGTGCCAAATATAGGATTACTTATCTCGACTGTTCCGTATGGGAAAACCTTGATTACCTTAAAAGGGATTTCTTTGTTTGTATTAGGGTCAGGAGGAGATATTCGAGGGTCTTTTATCTAACAATACCGGTCTCCTATTTTAAAGTGATTTGTCATTCCTACGAGCTCGTCTGGTGGTTCCCTCGGTTTCTCTTCGTGTATCCCTAGTGTTTCCTTGAAATGTGTCTTCCACTCGTCTAGTTCATCAACTTGATCCCTTCGATCCTCATGAGTTGTTTCTTTGTTGGCATTGGGTTTAGGATCGGGTTTAGTTGTGTTCTTTTGTGGTTCTTCCGCAAAGAAGGGTTAACCGAATGGTTATCAATAGAATTTACTTTCTCACCTTGTTTGCTCGATGTTCTAGCCGAATCGAGAGCTGAAGGGTATTTGTTTAAATCACCTACACAGAGTATGAGTTCACACTGCGTCGACATCAATTTTAGTCCGGCGGATTGCTAAAAAGGGCCTTCCTAGAATTAATGGGATACTATTGTCCTCATCCATGTCTAAAACAACAAAGTCTCTTGGGAATACGAATTTATCAATCTTTACTAGCACATCTTCGATTATACCCCTAGGAATTCTAACAGTTTTATCAGCTAATTGAATGCTCATCCTAGTTTGTTTGGGTTTCCCTAGACCAGGTTGTTTAAACATTTTATAAGGCATGACATTTATGCTTGCCCCTAAATCAGCTAACGCATTATTAATAGATAAACTACCAATTAAGCATGGAATTGCAAAACTCCTTGGATCTTTTTAATTTTTGTGGTAATTTATTTTGGAGAATTGCTGAGCACTTTGCGTTGAGTTCCACATACGATTCCTCGTCTAGCTTTCGCTTGTTTTTCAAAAGTTTTTTTAAGAATTTCCTTGAATCTGGCATCTACGAAAGAGCTTCAAGTAATGGTAAGTTAATATGTAATTTCTTTAAAAGTTTAAGAAACTTACCGAACTGTTCCTCTGTGTCGTCTTTCTTCATCGCCTCGGGGTATGGTATACGAGGTTGGTACTCTTTAATTACCAGTTTTGGCTTTTTACTTCCTTCCTTAACCTTACCTTCTCCTACCACATTCTCTTGCCTTAAATGAGGCTCATCTAACCCTACATTATCATGAGTTGATATGGCTTGAATCTGCTCCCTTGGGTTAGTTTCAGTGTTGCTTGGCAATCTACCTTGTGGTCGTTCCGTCAAGATCTTGGTGATTTGCCCAATTTGATCTTTGAGCTCTTGTGTCGATGCTTCTTGTTTTTCAAGTTTTGTTTCTATACTTTGGAAACATGTTTCTGTTGCTGCTATATATTTTGTCAGCATCTCCTCAAGGTTGGGCTTCTTTTCTGTGGTGCTCGTCTGCACGTTGGAAATTTGGAGGGTGTTGTTGTCTTTGATTTCTTGACCACCCCATGAAAAATTGGGGTGGTTCTTCCAACTGAAGTGTAAGTATTTCTATAAGGGTTATTTTGATATCTGAAATTATTACTTACATAGTTCATTTGTTCGCCTTCTATGCCATGTCTGTAGGGTGGGTACTCAGGATTCGCCACACCTCCACTTGTTTCGTACTGCATAACGGGTTGTACCTGCAAGGAATTACACAAACCATCAAATTTTTTAGTTAACACATCTACCTGATTCGATAGCATGGTTATGCGTCAAGGTTGAAAACATGGCGGCACTTTTCGTGGGCTTTTTCCTCGTGACTTGCCAGCGATAGTTATTTAGGGCATCTCCTCTATAAATTCGTAAGTCGCTTCGTGTGTTTTATTATTCAGAGTTCCACCGGCCGTTGAATCGATCAACTGCCTAGTTGAAAGGTTCACACCGTTGTAAAAAGTTTGGACCTGTAGCCACAAGGGTAATCCATGGTGTGGGCATCTTCTCAATAGATCTTTGTATCTCTCCCATGCATCGTAAAGTGTTTCTAAATCCATCTGCACAAAAGAAGAGATATCATTCCTTAATTTGGCCGTTTTGGCCGGTGGAAAATATTTTAATAAAAATTTTTTGGTCATTTGTTCCCATGTAGTAATTGATCCTCGGGGAAGAGAATGCAACCACTGTTTAGCTTTATTCCTCAAAGAAAAGGGAAATAACTGAAGTCGGATGGCATCATCAGAAACGCCATTAATTTTAAAAGTGTCGTAGAATTCCAAAAAATTCGCTAAGTATGTGTTAGGATCCTCATCCTGCAAACCATCAAACTGAACGAACTGTTGTATCATCTGTATAGTGTTAGGTTTCAATTCGAAATTATTTGCAGCAATAGTAGGTCTAACAATACTAGATTCAGTACCAACTAAACTAGGCTTAGTATAATCATACATAGTTCGAGGAGCCTGATTTTCGGCCATCTCTGGAGGTAGCGGATTATTTTCACCATCTCTTGGTGGTATTGATGATGTTTTCTTGCTCTTCTTATGTGTATTGTAGACTTCGCCTAATTTCTCTCCGGTTTTTGCCGGCGGTTGCTTCGATCTCACTATCGTAAATTAAAGGTCCTGTCGGGTTCCTTCTAGTCATAAACTAGAGGTACCTACAAGGAGCAAAGACTAAAATTTAGAAAGATAAAAATAGAAAACAAAATAAGAGTAAAATTGCAGAAAATAAAAATGGCTAAAGTAAAAAAAATTGAGTGTTCTTAATATTTCAGTTCCCCGGCAACGGCGCAAAAAACTTAATCGGTGTGTCACAGTCTTAAAATTTATAATAAGAATGATCGAGCCTAAAAACTAACTATGACAACGATTGAGGCAAGTGTACCTATCGAACAGTAGTATAGCATAGTGGCAAGACCGGATTGTCGAACCCAAAGGAACCGAAAGTACTAATACTAACTTTTTTTTTATTATTTAGCCTTAAAATTGAAGTGAATCGGTTTAATCTAGAAAATTAACTAACTACTAAGCTAAAGACGATGAGACAAAAAGAATGAAATTGGGAAAATACTTGTGGGAAAAACCAATTGATTAAAACAATACCTAAGGAAGAATCCACCTAGACTTCACTTGTTATCTAACTCAACGAACGCAGACGATTTATTCATTTGACTTGATCCGTAAGATTCCCTAATGTATATTAACCCCTCTCTCGAGGCGACTAACGTCTAACCCTAGGTTGATTAATTGAAATCTCTTTCTAATTAAAACCCCTAGAATCGCATTAACTCGATCTATGGACTCCCATATTAGGTTTCACCCTAATCCGGCAAAATTTCGTCACCCTATCTCTAGGCGTGCGATCAACTCCGCTTAATTATGCTAGATCTACTCTTAGGCAGGGACTTTTGCTCCTCCACCTAAGCACATCAGACTTGAATTAATATCCCGGAAATATCAACACAAGAATTAAGAACACATAATTAAGAACAAATCAAATATTTATCATATAATTCAGCAAACGATAACAAGATTCATCTTAGGTTTCATCCCCCTCAGGTATTTGAGGGTTTAGTTCATAATGATAATAGAATACATCTCAAAAGAAAGGATAAAACAAAACATAAGAAAAACTCTAAAACCCCCTGAAGGAATTGAAGAGAGATCCTCCGTCTTGAGTATAACTCCGGCTTCTTGAGATGAATCAACTGGCTTTCTTCAAGTAATTTCCACAATTCTGATCTTTCTGGCTCGGCTCCTTGGCCTAGCTGGACCCCCTTGAAAGTTGGCCTCTAGGGTGTTTATATAGGCTTTTGGAATGTGTTTCTTTACCCCTAAGTATCCAAATCTGAGTGAAATTCCTCTTCTCCACGGCAGGGACACGCCCTTGGCACACGCCCGTGTGAATCGTGGCCAGGCCGTGTTCAAGTCTGATTAGGGAGGCACGACTGTGTTGCTTGGGCTCAGGCCGTGTCGATTTTGTGATTTGACCCATTTGGTCCGTTTTAAGCCCGTTTCTCGTTCTTTTCATCCTCCGGTGCTTTCCTGAGTATAAAATATGAAAACAAAGGATTAAGAGCACCAAATTACACAATTCAAGGCTTAAATCACCCAAAAGCATGCTAAATGTGGGTTTAAAATATGTTACTATTTCGGTTTATCAATGACCATTTCTACAACTTTTACAATTTGGTCCTTTTATGCATTTTTCTTGAAAATCGTTTAGAAAAATATGTTTATCCTTCATCAAACTTTCATATTCTTCCATAAAACATCAAAATACATGCATGTCATACATGGGTAAATTTTTTTGAACATAAACCCTAGCTCAAAATATAGCTAGAAATAGCTAAATCGAGCTACGAGGGTCTCAAAAATACTAAGAACATTAAAAACGGGGCTAGGATGCACTTACTATCAAGCTTGAAAGTTGAAGAAACCCTAGCTATGGCTCCTTGCAAATTTCGGCACTAGAGGAAGAAAATGGACAAGATTTTGGCTTATTTTGCCCTTTTAATTCTTTTATTAACCAAATGACAAAAATGCCCTTAATGATCCTTTCTTGAGATTTTTCCTTCCCATGTCCATTTTTGTCCATTATCAAATATATTGGCCTAATTTGCTAAATAAGGACCTCTAGAAATTTTTTATAATTCTATTTCATACTTGAATCTTCTAGAATCTCATATTTTCTAATCTTTGCAATTTATTCCTAATAGACAATTTAATCACTAATTAATAAAATTGCTTCATTAGATTTTCAAACAATCATGAAATCACCTCATAAGCCTCATGGAAATCATAAAACTCATATTTTTACTTCGGATTTGTGGTCTCGCACCACTATTCCGACTAGGCCCTAAGTCGAGCTATTACAATAAGAAAAGAAGCTGAAATGACCAAAATACCCTTAGCATAAATTTTTTTAGAAGGATGATTATTTTTATTAAATTTTAATAGTATTATTATTAAATATAATTTAATAATAAATAATTTAATCCTATTTTAATAAATTTACTATTAAATATAATTTAAAAATAATAATATATAATTTAATAATATTCTTAATATAAAAATTATTAAAATATGAATTAATAATAATATATAATATCACAAAAAATAATATATAGCCTACTTTATTATTTTTAAAATATAATGCATATTTAATGTGCTAGAATTTCATTAGCGAAACAAATATTTAGCATATATGTCATAATCTATATGTTACTTAAAGAATAATTTAAAAGAGTAATTTAAAGAATATCTTGTCTCAAATATTTTTACTCATAGACAGATGTTGAAATACAGCAAAAGAACTGATAAAATTGTTATGTTGTCTATATATTTTTTGACATATTTTCATTAATTTATTTACGTTGCTAGACGTGTATAATATAAGAATCTCATATAAAAGTAAAAATGAATAATATAGATTTAATGTATGTAATCACAAACTCTTATGCAACTTCATTTTTACATGTGCCAAACTTCACAAAGAATACTGATTGGAAGTACCTATTCACAAAGAATAGCATTAAGGCTCCTTTATAATACTAATTGAAAGTATTCTATAGAATCAAATATGATAATACAAGGCCATTTTAATATAATATATATTAATGGAAAATTATTGAACATATAAAGCTTCCCTACATCAATGAATGTATTTTAGAAGCTGGAAAACACAAAGCAAGAATACCAATATACTTGAATAACACGCAACTATTGGCTCCTCTTCTTGAAAATTCATAAAGCTTTTGCAGCTGCAATCAATGGGAACTTAGTCTCCGAAGCTACCCATTTGTCCAATGCTCCATAAACTGTCTCTTTTTCATTGGGAAGTCGAGAAACCTACTTTTACATATAGAATCAGTGTATATCTTTATCTTTAAATACTAAATACATACTATAACTAAAAACTATATCCAATATAAAGAATGCTCTATAAAGCTTCTTGTAATCTGAAAGTTTACATATTAGAGAATACTCTGCGATGAAGACCTGGAAAAAGAACAAAAGATAAAGATATTAACTTTGTAACATCCTGAAATTGGGGCTATTTGTGATTGAATTATTTTTCTTGTGTTTAAATCTCTGTGATATTATTTGTGGTGTTATAAGACTTAATTAGGGGTCTTGAGTAAGCTCGGTTTAGTAGGATAATTCTTAGTATGGTTTATTTAATGAAGTGGATTATGTGAGGTTAGCACTTAAGTTAATTTAAGTGTTAATTAAAGCACATAAGGAATTAATGGCAAAGTGGTTATGGTGTTTGAACTTATAGCTTGAGGTTAGAGGTTCGAGTAGTATGTTTAGCATTTTTAAAAGTTTATTTTGTATGTTAGCATTAATGGCCGGTCAACCTATGATTATGATAGGTTGGACTTTCATTTTGGTAAGTTGAATTTATTTTAAAGGAAAGCATGGAATAAGGGATAAGATTCCTAAGGTTATGGAAGGATATCTTGAAGTTATGGTAAATTGAGGGGACAAAAGGCTTGGTTTGTGGAAAATGTTTTGAAACTAACTCATGGCCAATTGACCATGAACTTGGACGGCAATGTGGCTAAGGGAGGATTTGGCCGAATATGCTAGTAATTGGTAAGGTTTAGGAGTGTTTTGGTCATTCCTAGCATTTGGTGAAAAAGGTTGCAATTCTCTCTCAATCTCTTTTCTTTTCTTTTGGCCGAATTTTACCTTGTGATAAGCCTAAACTCTTTTGACCATTTGGTCATTTCTTTAGCTCATCTTCTATTTTCTCCATTTCATTCTCTCAAAACCGAAACATTCATCAACATCTTGTTCTCCTATTTGTTTTGCTTAAACACCAAAAATCTTCTATACTCTCTTCTTTGCCGAAACTCTAATCCATTTTCCTATTATTTTCTTTTTGTTCTTTAGCCGAATATACCTCTTTGTTGTGCCGAAAATTTTCTTCTCCTATCTTGAATCACTTTGGCCGAATATTAAAGGTAGCATAGTTTTCCTCGGGACTTTTCTATCAATTGATTTTGGTAAGGTGGTAAGGGTTTATTTCAAAGGATTATTCTTTTAAGTTTTCGTTTAAGCCGAAGGCTAATAACCTTAATGATGATGGTTGGTTGTAGGGAAGTGAGACCGGTTCACATTTAGGAGTGTGTTGGCTAGTGTTCGAAGGCTTTTGGGTAAGGTTTTGGGTTCACAAGGAACCCTTCTCAATTATTTTGGTTTGGCCGAATAGGCCATGGCACTAATCTAGTTTTTGGCCGAATATAGGGGCAAGGAAAACTTGTGTGGCCGATTTGTCTATTCGGGATTTAGGACTCTCGTTAGTATCGGTGTGTGCATACACATCTTATAATCTTTTAAATATGCTAAGTGTTATATTATGCCTAATCGGTTTGTGTAGACATGGATGTTATACCATCATGGTATTAACAAGGACAGGTAAGTCTTTATTACTTTGAGATTATTATTTGATGCTTTTGGGAAGCATGTCACATTTGGTATGTGCAATATTTGGTTTATGGTAATGATAAATCTATGAACGTTGTTAAATAAACCTATTATCATGATTTCAGTAAAAGTATATAATTGTTGATATGGGTTGATGAGTGGAGGGGCAAAGTGATATTTGTGTCGACGGACACGGTGTTTTGGTAACACATTGTGACTACGGTCACAGAGGTTTGGTACCTCCAGAGGTTTGGCACCTCATAGCGACTTGTCCCCGTGGTTGATACCACCGTGGGTTGGCCCCACTTTGAGATATGGGATCGTCGCGGTGATTTGGTATCACACGATGGGTTGGCCCCATCATTTGATTGTGACTTCGGGTCACCGGTGGTTTGGTACCACAATATTGATGGATTTCGTGACTATACGTCACGGTGGTTTGGCACCACCGGTGGGTTTGGTACCACACGGTAGAGAAAGGCGCACGGATGGCTAGGTTGGGTGCATATTAAACTTGTGCATATTAAATTAATTATGATTTGTGTATGATGTTACATTAAACCGGAAAAAGGGTTACACATTGGGTCTTGATGACTCACCTTTTCCTTTAACATTTTCAGGGTGACTCGTAGTTGCGGATAAGGAGCCGGATGAACTCGAGGCGGCCATGCAATGAAAATATGGACTAGGTGGATTTGGAACTATTTTTATTTTAATATGGGTTTGATTTATTTTGTTTAAGATGTAATAAGGCCTCCTAAAATTTGCACTTGGATTATTTTATGTTTTGATAAATTGCTTAACTATTTTATGATATTAAAATGGGTACACATGTTTTTCTCAAATTAATTCGTAAAAATGTTTTATTGTGCCATCGGGTACACTTGAAATCTGTAACAACCTAACTTAGTATATTTTTAAATGACATTAAGTAATGCTTTCTTCATAACACCTCAACTGTTTTAAATCAAAACAATATCTTTTATCAAAATTTAAAACGACTTAAAAGGGATTTTCAAAAGTTTTTCCTCCGTAGCATACCAAATTCGGTCGTAATGTTTGGGCCGAGTTTGGGGTGTTACAAATTGGTATCGAGCAGGTTCAAAGCTGGTGTGGGGCCCAAGGCCCAAAAATGTTTTGGTAGGTCTATTTGAAATATTTTGGTTTTGAATAAGCATGGCACCGAGTCTCCCAAGACCGATCCGCCTGTAAGTACCTCTAACTTTTTGTATGGATTATTATTATAGAAGGGTAAGTAGGGAACGTAGTTAGTGTGATAGGTGTTGAACCTTAGGACTAGTCCACCCCAACAAAACTCATAAGACTTTAATGGCCTAATTAAAACCAACCCGTGACCAAGTCGTAGAGAGTTAGGGTGTGGTAACCTTAGTGCGCATGTCTAGGATTGGATCAGGAAAAGCTTGGTATTTAAGCAGTCCTCGTGACTCACCTCCTATTCGCAGGATTCCTACCTGGTGCGTAGCTTCGGTTCACCCTAACCAAGAGGACTCGGTCATAGGCTAAACACGTTAAATAAAACCCAAAAGGGATTAACCCTGTTTTGTGAAAGCTCTAATTTTTAAAAATCGTTATGATACTCATTTCAATTGCAACAAAAATTTACTTTCGGAAAATTTTCAAAATATTCTTCAACTTACCAAAATTACTGAAATTTCCCTAGTGGAAAAATTACGAAAAATACCCCTGGGATAGATACGGACAGTAATGCCCGAAGAGTGCATAGGTATGAAAGGTATAGGGAATGGATGTACTTTTCTATGTAAATTAGGATGTAAGACTTAAAACTTTGATTGATCGAAAGAATCTCTATTAAATTCTTTTCATAAAATTTCTTCGCGGATAACCAAGTGAAACATGTACTAATTCATAAAAATTTCCTAATCGATTAAAGCGCGATAGTTAGAATGAGCTTTAGAGGACGTGGCCGCCGTGGACGCGGAAGGGGTAGGATGACCGTGTCGTAACCCGCCGATCGGGTCGGGGATCGAGAATGAGGTACCACCGCCACCACCACCCCCAACCTTTGGAGCCGAGGAGCAGGATCGACGGGTGATGACGTGAGTGTCACAAGCGATCGCCGCGGGTTCTAGAGAGTAGGCTGGAATGGGTGGAGGTGGAGGAGCTTGGAAGTCGGTACCGAGAGACTTCGAGCTAACGGAGCTGAATTTTTCTGAGGTGTGTCCGGTGTAACGCCTAATACGGCTGAGTATTGGCTAGAATCAATCGAAAGAATCATGGATGAGATAGATCTGACGAATGAGGAGAAACTGAAAGGAGCGGTGTCGCTTCTCAAGGATGAGTCATATCGATGGTGGCTCACGGTTCGAGATGGTGCTACGGTAGATGATCTGACTTGGGAATACTTCAAAGCTGCTTATCAGAAGAAGTATGTGGGCACAAGCTACATTGATGCACAGAGGAAAGCTTTTCTGGGGTTGGTACAAGGAAATAAGTCTGTGTCGGAGTATGAAGCAGAATTCTTGAGGTTGAGCCGCTATGCTCAGGGTATAGTGTCAACGGAGCATGATCGTTGTGTCCGCTTTGAAGATGGACTTAGGGATGAGTTAAGGTTGCTGATTGCTCCGCAGCAGAGCGTGAGTTTCTTTGTCTTGGTGGAAAAAGCTAAGGTAGCCGAAGGGGTCAAGGAGTCCGTGAGACAGAACTATGATAGGAACAAGCAGAAAAGAGGATTTGGGTCGTCTGGATCGGGTGGTAATGTTCAAAAAAGGGTGAGGCAGAGTGGGCCAAATCAGGCAGGAAGGCCCATGGCTGCTAACCAGAGACCGGCTCACTGTAATCGCTGTGGCAAATCGCATTGGGGAGGTTGTTGGACCGGTGAGAAGGGTTACTTTGAATGTGGGTCTTTGGACCATCGTGTAAGGGATTGTCCTCGGAAGTTAGCCGAGAATCAGTCAGAGGGTCAGAACCGTGCTCAGGCTAGGAATGTAGGACCACCACAGAGGGGGCGTGGTAATGGTAGAAGAGGAAATGGATCTAATCGAGGTCGCGGAATTTCGGGCAGAGGTACAGCAAAGACGTAAGGCGCGGACTAGTCTAGTCTATGCGCGAGGCGCCGAGAGGAAGGTGACGCACTGCACGTTATAACCGCACGTTCTTAATCTTTGGTGTTCCATGTACTGCTTTGATTGATGTGGGTTCGACGCAGTCATACGTTGCTAGTAGTGTGGTAGAGACTATGAACTTAGACTTCGAGACTGCTTCTAGGGAGATGACTGTAATTAGTCCTTTAGGTCACTCTGTAGTTGTTAATAAGCTATATAGAGATGTACCTCTAGAACTCCAAGGGGTCGTGTTTGTGGCTGATCTGATGGAACTGCCATTTGGGGAGTTCGATTTGATCCTTGGTATGGACTGGTTGGTTAAGTATCAGGCAAGGTTGGACTGCGCTGCTAAGCGCATGGTTCTTAAGATGGCTGAGGGTGATGAAGTGGTCATGATAGGTAATAGAAGAGATTACCTATCTAATGTAGTGTCTGCGTTGAAGGCTGAAAAAATGGTCAGGAAAGGTTGCGAGGCGTTTTTGGTTCGAATTTGTGCTTTGGAAGCTAAGGAGTCAGCGGTTGAGAAGGTTCGAACAGTAAGGGAATTCGCTGATGTGTTCCCAGAAGAAATTCCGGGTCTGCCTCCAGATCGGGAAGTTGAATTTGGTATAGACTTGCTACCTGGAACGGCACCTGTGTCAATAGCACCTTACCGAATGGCACCAAAGGAATTAGTGGAGCTGAAGGCTCAAATTCAGGAGCTTTTGGACCAAGGATTTATCCGACCAAGTATATCTCCGTGGGGAACACCTGTGTTGTTTGTTAGGAAGAATGATGGTTCAATGCGGATGTGTATCGACTACCGCCAATTGAACAAGTTAACGATCAAGAACAGGTATCCGTTGCCTCGGATTGATGACTTGTTTGACCAACTGAAGGGTGCATCGGTATTTTCAAAGATAGATCTTAGGTCGGGATATCATCAACTCAAGGTGAAAGAGGTTGATGTGCACAAGACGGCTTTCCGAACAAGGTATGGGCATTACGAGTTTTTGGTGATGCCTTTTGGGTTGACTAATGCACCAAAGAAAGCATTCATGGACTTAATGAATAGAGTGTTTCAAAGAAGATTTGGATCAATTTGTCGTGGTGTTTATAGACGACATATTGGTTTACTCAAAGACGGAGAAGGAGCATGACATGCATTTGCGTATAGTTCTACAAATCTTGAGAGAAGCGATTATATGCCAAATTCAGTAAGTGTGAATTTTGGCTTAGAGAGGTGGCTTTCTTAGGTCATGTGGTGTCGGTGGAAGGGATTAGAGTAGATTCTCGCAAGGTGGAAGCGGTGTTGGATTGGAAACCCCTAGGTCGGTGGCAAGCGAAATTCAAGCTTTTTGGGTCTGGCAGGGTATTATCGGAGGTTTGTGGAAGGATTCTCTTCAATCGCAGCGCCGTTGACTAAGTTGTTAAGAAAGGGAGTTCTATTTGTATGGTCGGAGAAGCAACAAGAAAGTTTTGACAAGCTAAGGAAGATTTTGACTAAGCTCCGCTTTTAGTACACGACTGAGGCGGGGAAAGTTGTTTACTTAAGCATCGTGACGCATCTCATACTGGTTTGGGATGCGTATTGATGTAAGAAGGGAAGGTAGTGGCCTATGCGTCCCGTCAGCTAAGACCGCATGAGGTTAACTATCCAATGCACGACTTGGAGTTAGCGGCAGTAGTTTTCGCTTAGAAAATATGGCGGCATTACTTGTATGGGGAAAAGTCAATAGTCTACACGGATCATAAAAGTTTGAGGTATCTTTTGACTCAGAAGGATTTGAATTTGAGACAGCGTCGGTGGATTGAACTGTTAAAAGACTACGAATGTTCGATTGAGTACCATCCGGGTAAGGCGAACGTGGTGGCTGATGCCTTGAGCCAAAAAGTCGTGACAGACTTAAGAGCGATGTTTGCTCATCCCAGTCTATACGACGACGGAAGTCTTTTGGCAGAACTGCAAGTTAAACCGACTTGGATCGAGGAGATTAAGGAAAAGCAGTTGGTGGATGACAGTTTGAATGCAAGGAGGTTGCAAGTTCAAGACGGTGGTTTGGAAGGGTACAGTTTGTCTGGCGAGGGAGTGTTATGAGTTAAGGCAAAGAATTCTCCAAGATGCACATAGCAGCCCATACGCTATGCATCCGGGAGGTAGCAAGATGTATGGAGATTTGCGGGAACAGTTTTGGTGGCACAGGTTGAAGCGTGAGGTAAATCGAATTGTGGGTAAGTGTCCGACGTGTCGCCAAGTTAAAGCCGAACATCAGTTGCCATCAGGGTTACTCCAACCGGTGAAGATTCCTCAGTGGAAATGGGAGAGGATCACTATGGATTTTGTCAGTGGATTACCCCTCACGCCTAGTAAGAAGAACTCGATTTGGGTAATTGTGGATCGACTAACTAAGTCAGCGCATTTCATACCAGTAAGGGTAGATTATTCGCTTTAGAAGCTAGCAAAGCTATATGTAGTCGAGATAGTAAGATTGCATGGTGTGCCAGTATCGATTATCTCGGATAGGGATCCGAGGTTTACATCAAGGTTTTGGAGAGTTTTGCATCAGGCCTTGGGAACGAGATTGGACTTCAAAGATGACTTTTCACCCATAAAACCGACGGACAATCGGAAAGAGTGATACAGATTTTAGAAGATATGCTGAGAGGTTGCGTTTTGGATTTCAGTGGTAGTTGGGAAGAGTATCTACCATTGGCGGAATTCGCTTATAACAATAGTTATCAAGCGAGTATCCAAATGGCACCATATGAAGCACTCTATGGACGAAAATGTCGTACTCCTACGTGTTGGACGGAGTTAGGTGAACGCCGAGTTTTGGGTCCGAATTGGTGATCAAACGGAGGACAAAGTTAAGGTAATTCGGGCTCGTCTCAAGGAAGCATCGATAGGCAAAAGTCATATGCCGATCTCAAGCGCAAGGAAATGGAATGCGAGGTAGGAGATAAAGTCTTTCTGAAGGTGTCGCCTTGGAAAAAGGTGTTGCGTTTTGGGCGAAAAGGGAAGTTAAGCCCAAGGTTCATCGACCCGTATAATGTGTTGAAGCGAGTAGGACCGGTAGCTTACCACTCGAGTTGCCGGTAGAGTTAAGGCAAATTCACGACGTCTTCCATGTGTCAATGCTTAGGCGATATCGGTCCGATCCATCGCACATTGTGCCTGTGGCAGAGATTGAGGTTAACTCAGATCTATCTTTCGAGGAGGAGCCAGTTCAGATCTTAGAACGTGATGTCAAGGTTTTGCGTAAGAAAGCAGTACCCTTAGTGAAAGTGCTATGGCGAAACCATGGTACGCAGGAAGCGACGTGGGAACCCGAGGATGTGATGAGGCAGCAATATCCCCATCTTTTTCGATCGAGAATTTCGAGGACGAAATTATTTTAAAGGGGTAGAAGCGTAACATCCCGAAATTGGGGCTATTTGTGATTGAATTATTTTTCTTGTGTTTAAATCTCGTGATATTATTTGTGGTGTTATAAGACTTAATTAGGGTCTTGAGTAAGCTCGGTTTAGTAGGATAATTCTTAGTATGGTTTATTTAATGAAGTGGATTATGTGAGGTTAGAACTTAAGTTAATTTAAGTGTTAATTAAAGCACATAAGGAATTAATGGCAAAGTGGTTATGGTGTTTGAACTTATAGCTTGAGGTTAGAGGTTCGAGTAGTATGTTTAGCATTTTTAAAAGTTTATTTTGTATGTTAGCATTAATGGCCGGTCAACCTATGATTATGATAGGTTGGACTTTCATTTTGGTAAGTTGAATTTATTTTAAAGGAAAGCATGGAATAAGGGATAAGATTCCTAAGGTTATGGAAGGATATCTTGAAGTTATGGTAAATTGAGGGGACAAAAGGCTTGGTTTGTGGAAAATGTTTTGGAAACTAACTCATGGCCAATTGACCATGAACTTGGACGGCAATGTGGCTAAGGGGAGGATTTGGCCGAATATGCTAGTAATTGGTAAGGTTTAGGAGTGTTTTGGTCATTCCTAGCATTTGGTGAAAAAGGTTGCAATTCTCTCTCAATCTCTTTTCTTTTCTTTTGGCCGAATTTTACCTTGTGATAAGCCTAAACTCTTTTGACCATTTGGTCATTTCTTTTGCTCATCTTCTATTTTCTCCATTTCATTCTCTCAAAACCGAAACATTCATCAACATCTTGTTCTCCTATTTGTTTTGCTTAAACACCAAAAATCTTCTATACTCTCTTCTTTGTCGAAACTCTATTCCCTTTTCCTATTATTTTCTTTTTGTTCTTTAGCCGAATATACCTCTTTGTTGTGCCGAAAATTTTCTTCTCCTATCTTGAATCACTTTGGCCGAATCTTAAAGGTAGCATAGTTTTCCTCGGGACTTTTCTATCAATTGATTTTGGTAAGGTGGTAAGGGTTTATTTCAAAGGATTATTCTTTTAAGTTTTCGTTTAAGCCGAAGGCTAATAACCTTAATGATGATGGTTGGTTGTAGGAAGTGAGACCGGTTCACATTTAGGAGTGTGTTGGCTAGTGTTCAAGGCTTTTGGGTAAGGTTTGGGTTCACAAGGAACCCTTCTCAATTATTTTGGTTTGGCCGAATAGGCCATGGCACTAATCTAGTTTTTGGCCGAATATAGGGGCAAGGAAAACTTGTGTGGCCGATTTGTCTATTCGGGATTTAGGACTCTCGTTAGTATCAGGTGTGTGCATACACATCTTATAATCTTTTAAATATGCTAAGTGTTATATTATGCCTAATCGGTTTGTGTAGACATGGATGTTATACCATCATGGTATTAACAAGGACACGGGTAAGTCTTTATTACTTTGAGATTATTATTTGATGCTTTTGGTAAGCATGTCACATTTGGTATGTGCAATATTTGGTTTATGGTAATGATAAATCTATGAACGTTGTTAAATAAACCTATTATCATGATTTCAGTAAAAGTATATAATTGTTGATATGGGTTGATGAGTGGAGGGGGCAGTGATATTTGTGTCGACGGACACCAGTGTTTTGGTAACACATTGTGACTACGGTCACCAGAGGTTTGGTACCTCCAGAGGTTTGGCACCTCATAGCGACTTGTCCCTGTGGTTGATACCACCGTGGGTTGGCCCCACTTTGAGATATGGGATCGTCCCAGTGATTTGGTATCACACGATGGGTTGGCCCCATCATTTGATTGTGACTTCGGGTCACCAGTGGTTTGGTACCACAATATTGATGGATTTCGTGACTATACGTCACCAGTGGTTTGGCACCACCAGTGGTTTGGTACCACACGGGGTAGAGAAAGGCGTACGGATGGCTAGGTTGGGTGCATATTAAACTTGTACATATTAAATTAATTATGATTTGTGTATGATGTTACATTAAACCAGGAAAAAGGGTTACACATTGGGTCTTGATGACTCACCTTTTTCCTTTAACATTTTCAGGTGACTCGTAGTTGCGGATAAGGAGCCGGATGAACTCGAGGCGGCCATGCAATGAAAATATGGACTAGGTGGATTTGGAACTATTTTTATTTTAATATGGGTTTGATTTATTTTGTTTAAGATGTAATAAGGCCTCCTAAAATTTGCACTTGGATTATTTTATGTTTTGATAAATTGCTTAACTATTTTATGATATTAAAATGGGTACACATGTTTTTTCTCAAATTAATTCATAAAAATGTTTTATTGTGCCATCGGGTACACTTGAAACTGTAACAACCTAACTTAGTATATTTTTAAATGACATTAAGTAATGCTTTCTTCATAACACCTCAACTGTTTTAAATCAAAACAATATCTTTTATCAAAATTTAAAACGACTTAAAAAGGGATTTTCAAAAGTTTTTCCTCCGTAGCATACCAAATTCGGTCGTAATGTTTGGGCCGGGTTTGGGGTGTTACAAACTTCAGATGGCATGGTAATATGCAACATGCAAAGTTAATTTCATCTGATAACCAATAGAGGCAAAATTATTAATACATTATGTAAGTTGTATTACATGTGCAGTCAAAGATTTCCTTTCCCATATCTCTAAAAAGAAAGGGGTTTTGGAAACACGAAAATTTACGTGTTTTTACATGCCCCTTTTAACTTAAAATCATGCTATTTCGGTTAAATTCTTGTCGAAAAATAATTAAATATTATAAAATAAATAAATTGTGTTAAAAATATGAACATGATGAATTTTAATTAATTTTATAGTTAATTTTGATTAATTTTGACTATTTTCGACAATTCGCACAAAGAGCGAAAATTGGCTCGGCAGACACTGCTCGAAGAATAAACCCGAGAAGCAATTTGAAGTATCGAGACAAATTTATTTCCAGCCCAAGACGATCAGATTATGAATATTAAATCATAATATAATTAATTTTAATTTATTCCCAAATTAATTTGGGCTAAATAAATTAATCTTAATTAATTATGAAAAAAGGGCCCAGTTGAACCGTACCAGTTGAACCAAATCGATTGAACCGAACCGATCAACGAATTGGGCAGCCCAAACCGTCCATATGCTGACCCAAATCAGCTTATTATCTAATTAATTAAGCTTGAAAAGAGGCCCTTGAAGACTTTTCAAAGTCCCCCTCCACAATTAGTGGCTTTGTAGATTTGCCCCAAGCCATATTTAGCAAAGTTGAAGCCATCAACTTTGCCACATGGGTGGCCGGCCAAGGTGTGGCTCTTTGGCTGCTATTTTTAGCAAATTTCAGCTGCCACATTCAACTATAAATACCCCCTTTGGCTGATCATTCAAAGCATCCCCTCATCCCTCATCCCTCACCCCCCATCTCTCATTCACATCTCTTCTCTCACACTTTTCTCTCCTCTCTCAATTCTTCTTTTATTTTCCTATTTCCTTGCTCTTGTGCCGATCTCTCCCCTTGGTAAAGGGGTCTTCTTCAGCCATCATTGAGCAGCAATTAGAGTGTTCATAAGCCACCTTGATAGCCGAGGACAATGGAGGACGAAGAACGGAGCAATCAGTCAAGCCACGGAGAAACACCGGATTTGCTTCTTGTTCCCTATCTCTTTAAATTTCGTTTTTGTTTTGACAAACATGTTTATGAATATTTATTCTATTGGAATGGTTAAATTAATCAGCTTAGCTTGAATTTAATTCGTGTTGGGTTGATTGCATGCCGTCCTTTTAATTATTAAAATTGTGTTTATGCTGTTATAGGTCTCGGTAAAATGCTTGATTAAGTAACATCATGATTAAGTTATTCTGGCATTATAATTGTTTAGATAACAAAAGAATTAATTATTTAAACGCATTGAAATTGTAATTAATGGACACAGTACTTAATTAGTGCATGTTTAATTCTTCTAAGGTAGCTGAAGATTAAATTAGCATTGTATTTGGCGATACATATGCCTTGCATAACTTGCAAGATTGTTGTGATTAAACTGTTTCAAGGTAAGGATACTTTGTTACCTCACATAGTCTTTTATATGCTTATTAAGTTGAGTTAATCGTTTGAATCGACATAGGAATATGCGAGAGATTGTTTAATTTAATAAGTATGTATGTGCAATAACATGTTTACTTTTATAAATCTGTTTTATCGGTCGAATTGACATAGAAATATGTACAAGAGATAAATGGATTTTTGATTTGTAAATATTGTAACACCCCAAACCCGGTCAGTACACCACGACCGAATCTGGTATGTTACGGGGAAAATCGTATTTGAGAGGTTATGTTTCCGGTGAAAGGTTTAACGAAAACTCTTTGATGTATCCGTACTTGTAAAAAAAAAAAAAACCTTGGGCATGATTGTTTTAAAACCGGTAGTGCATTTTGAAGACCCGGGAATTTGAAAGCTTAGTTGAAAAGTATGTTTTTATCATTTAGAAGGCCGAGAAATTCCTTTTAGTTACTTAAAAACATTTTGAACTTAGTGTGGAAGATCACAAGTTTAGAAAATATTTGAGTTATGCGTTCATTTAAAGATTTTAATGTGATACCCGTTGGTAAAGTTTAAAACATATCGCTTTGTAGTCTTGAAAACCGTTTCATTCCAAGTTTTATCCATTATTAACCTTGAGAATTTATTAAGGCTAAATTGAAATCAAATTTTAAGCATATAAATAATCAAAGCATAATTTTAAAAGGCCATTTACAATCCCAACAAAACCAAATGAAAATAAATGAAATAAAGTACCAAGTGCTTAAATCAGTGCAAAACCGACTTTATTCATGGCATGGTCACCTCGAGTCCACCCGGCTCCATGTCCGCGATCTAAATGTCACCTGAAATGATAAGGGAGAAGGTGAGTCGCAAGACTCAGTGCATAAATCCCCCTCCCGATTAATACAACATACTAACACACACAATACAGAGCAATGCCATTAATGCACCCAATCCTAGCCATCCACAACACCTTTTCCACTGGTGGTGCCAAACCACTGGTGACCCAAAGTCACGATATCCATAAGTGTGGTGCCAAACCACTGGTGACCCAAAGTCACAAAGAATCCAATGATGGGGCCAACCCATCGTGTGATACCAAATCATTGGCGACGATCCCATATCTCAAAAGTGGGGCCAACCCACGGTGGTGTTAACCACGAGGACGAGTCGCTATGAGGTGCCAAACCTCGGTGTCCCAAAGACACGAATGTGATACCAAATCACCGTGGACCGAAGTCACGAATCAAGTGATGGGGCCAACCTATCGTGTGATACCAAATCACCGGCGTCAATCCCGTATTATCAATCGTGGGGCCAACCCACCGTGGTGCTAAGCCTGGGACGAGACGCTATGAGGTGCCAAACCTCCGTGACCCAAAGTCACAAAATAACTGTGGTACCAAAACCACTGGAGGTGCCAAACCTCCGGTGTCCCAAAGACACGGATATCATATTCCCCCTCCTCTCATATCACCCATTATCATACCGACTCATGTAAAGTATGCAAATCATGCAAATCATGCTACATGTTTAATGTTGCATCTCATAACACATACATCATAGGTCATGATCTCAAGTATATCAACAATAGAACTCGTAATGAAACGGACTTACCCGAATCCGTGCACATACCCAATCGGGTATCATATCAATCAACCATCTTTGTTTGGCTTTATTAAACAATCGATTATTAAGCATATTACTAAGCAAAGAGTGTGTTCGTTTACACACCTGTTAAAACGCAAGCCTTAATCCCAAGGAACCGATCTAAGACCCTCGATTATCTTGCTCCTATAATCGGCCACATATGAGATTAGCACCTAGGCCATTCGGCCAAAACCATTAAACCAAAGGGGTTAACGTTTGAACCCTTACCTTACACTTTATTTGGTTTCCTACCAAATCCCGAACCAAACTATGGTTCTTCTTTATGCACATGGCACACCCTATTAAGAGGAAAGATTAATCCTTTGAAACTTTGACTTAACGAAACTAAAAGAGTGGACTAAAAGAACCAACCCTTACCACCACTTACCAATCGATTAACAGAGGAAGACAGCTCATCTTGCTTGCTTCCAAAATCCTGGATGCCCTATGATAAAATCGATTCCAACACAAAAGATTAACTCCTATCAACAAAGGCCAAAATCGGCTCTTAACCAAACCAAAATCGACAAAGAACAAGGGAGAAGAGAAATGAACATTCGGCCAACCACTTACCTTGCTCTAAACCCGATTGGACACCACACACAAGAGAGATCACACCACACCAATATTCGGCCAAGACTTAAACAAAAAGGAGAAAAAGATTCGGCCTTACACAAAGAAGGAGAACACAAGAGAAAGATGAAAAGAAAGGGGTTGATATTCGGCCAATAACAGAAATGGGAAAAAGAAGAAGAAGAAGGAAAGTACTTTTCGGTTTTGAAAAGAAGAAGGAATGGAGAAAATGTTTTTGGGAATAACTTTCGGCTATCAAGGTTTCAAGAGAAGAAAGGAAGAAAGTATGAGAAGAATAGGGTACTAATTTGGTTTACACAAATGAAAAGAAAGAAAGATGGAAGAGAACATTCGGCTATCAAAGAATATCAAGAGAAACAAGCAATTTTCGGCAAGTATGTGCTTGGACTTTCGGTTTCAAGAAGAAAATGCAGAAACTCACTTGAAATTTTGGCTTTCTTTTGACAAAAGAAGGATTTTGGCTTACACAAATTTGACCGAAAATGCTCCAAAATGCCAAAAAGAATTTGGCCCTCTCCACTTACCCACTTACCAAAACCGGCCACTCCCCCCATGAAGCACCCAACATTCGGCCACTACCTCCAAACACTCCCAACCACTAATTCAAACTAGTTTGAACTAGTCAACCTCCACAATTTACTCTCCACCCACCATTTGAACAATTTGACTTGGTCTATGGCGAGTTTGAAGCGCCCACAACTTCTTCTTTCTCCTAGTCAAAATGGAAGCAAAAATATGAGACTTCTCGCAGCTTGAACACAGGACCTCTTTCCCGCAAGTGACGCCAAACCCAAGCTCCAAGTGGCGCCTAACTTGCCACTCTACTAGCTCAATTCTTGTGCTAACATTCTCCTAAAAATATTTATAAACCCGGCTCATTCAGCTCCCTCACCTAAAGCTTAAAACTAAAGTTTCCCCAACCACTCAAAGCTTACACCAAGCTTACAACTAAGCCCCAAAACAATTGAAACACAACATTACAGGCCAAATACATGCAAACAATGCAATAATCAAAATAGCCCCTAACCGGATATTACAGTTCTACCCCTTAAAAATAATTTGGCCTCGAAATTACGGTCAAAAGAGTTGAGGGTATTGCACGCCTCATCATATCCTCTGGTTCCCACGTAGCTTCTTCTACGCCATGATTCCGCCATAGCACCTTTACCAAAGGCTCGACTTTCTATGAGAACCTTCACATCTCGGTCTAGAATGCTGACCGGTTCTTCTTCCATGGTCAAATCCGGATTTACCTCAATCTCTCCACCGCTACGACATGCGATGGATCGAACGATAGCGCCTAAGCATCGAAACGTGAAATACGTCGTGAATCGACTTAGCTCTGCTGGTAACTCAAGTCGATAAGCTCACTGGTCCCACTCGCCTCGCACCTTATACGCCCAATAAACCTCGGACTTAACTTGCCCTTCTTTCCGAACCTCAACACTTTCTTCCATGGCGAGACCTTCGAAAAACTTGATCTCCCACAAAGCAAATTCTATATCTCTCCTCCTGAGATCGGCATAAGACTTCTGCCTGTCCGAAGCTTCCTTTAACCGAGCCTGAATCAACTTAACCTTGTCTTTAGTCTCTTCAACCAACTATGGTCCCAACAACTGACGTTCACCCAACTCCGTCCAACATGTAGGTGAGCGACACTTCCTACCATACAACGCCTCATATGGTGCCATCTTGATACTTGCTTGATAACTATTGTTGTAGGCGAACTCAGCTAATGGCAGAAACTCCTCCCAACTACCTCTGAAGTCCAAAACATGCCTCTCAAAGATATCCTCTAAGATCTCAGTATAACCCTCTCCATTGCGCCTCGATGTGGGTGAAATGTCTTTGAAATCCAACCGCGTACCCAGAGCCTGATGCAACGCTTTCCAAAACCTTGATGTAAATCTGGGATCCCTATCCGAGATGATCGATATTGGCACACCGTGCAGCCTCACTATCTCGACACATACAAAGCCGCCAACCTGCGGGAGTAATCGACCCTCTTTGGAATAAAATAGCCGATTTAGTCGACGATCCACAATTACCCAAATCGAGTCCTTCTTGCTCGGCGTAAGAGGTAATCCACCGACAAAATCCATAGTTATCCTTTCCCACTTCCATCGGGAATCTTCACATTGGTGAAGCAACCCTCGACGGCAATCGATGTTCAGCCTTGACTGCTTGACATGTCGGACACTTTCCAACGAACTCTGTCACCTCTCTCTTTAGACTCGCCACCAAAATCGCTCTCTTAGATCCCTATACATCTTGCTACCTCCGGGATGCATAGCGTCACGGCCGCTATGGGCGTCTGAAGAATCCTCGCCTTAACTCGATATCCTTCAAAGATACAAGCTCTCCCTTGAAAACACAAAGACCCCATCACTAGACATATCGTAACCCTCCAAACCACCATCCCGCACTTGTCACCTCCACGCATTCGTAACCTCATCCACTAATGTTTTCCCTCGATCCGCGCAACCCAAGTAGGCTTAACCTGCAGCTCTGCCAGAATACTTCCGTTGTCATACAAACTCAAATGGGCAAACATCGCTCTTAAGTCCGATACAACCTTACGGCTCAACACGCTCGCCACCACGTTAGCCTTGCCCGGATGATATTCAATCGAATAGTCGTAGTCCTTGAGCAACTCAATCCATCTCGCATCGCCTCAAATTAAAATCTTTACGAGTCAAAAGGTACTTGGACTCTTATGATCTGTGTAGACTATCGATCTCTCTCCGCACAAGTAGTGCCTCCAAATTTTCAAGGCGAAGACTATCGCCGCTAACTCCAAGTCAAGCGTCCGGATAATTGACCTCATGTGGCCTCATTTGCCTAGATGCATACGCCACAACCTTTCCTTTCCGCATCAAAGACACAACCCAATCCCGTATGTGATGCATCGCAATACATCGCGAATTCCTTTCCGCCTCAAAGTTGAATCGAAGCAGAGCCTCGGTCAAAATCTTCTTTAACTTGTCGAAACTCTCCATTGTTTCTCACCCAAACAAACGGAACTCCTTTCCTTAATGGCTTAGTCATCGGTGCACGCAATCAACGAAAATCCTTCTACAAATCTTTGGTAGTATCCTGCCAAACCCAGAAACTCGAATCTCGACCCACCGACTTAGGCGGCTTCCAATCCAAAATCGCCTCAATCTTCCGAGGATCCACCCTAATCC
Source organism: Gossypium sturtianum (assembly GCA_025698515.1). Lineage (NCBI taxonomy): Eukaryota > Viridiplantae > Streptophyta > Magnoliopsida > Malvales > Malvaceae > Gossypium > Gossypium sturtianum. Next base: position 83,756,430 of record CM046943.1, read on the forward strand.
CCTCGGCCGACACTACATGACCCAAGAAAGTCACGTCCCTAAGCCGAACTCGCGACTTACTAAACTTAGCATAAAGTCGCTTCTCCTCAAAATCTGCAGCACCACTCGCAAATGCGCATCATGCTCCTCTTCGACCTTGAGTACACCGGGATGTCGTCGATAAAAACCACAACGAACTAATCCAAATATGCTGGAACACCCTATTCATCATATCCATGAATGCCACGGCGCATTAGTCAACCCAAACGGCATTACCAAAAATTCGTGAGTGCCCATACCGAGTACTAAAATTTGTCTTGTGGATATCCGCCTCCTTTACCTTTAATTGGTGATACCGGACCTTAAATCGATCTTCGAGAATACCGAAGCACCCTTGGTGATCAAACAAGTCATCTATTCGTGGCAACGGATACTTGTTTTTGATCGTCGACTTATTCAATTGGCGGTAATCTATGCACATTCGCATCGCATCGTCTTTCTTCTTGACAAAGATCATCGGCGCTCCCCAAGGTGAAACACTTGGCCCGATAAAGCCTCGATCCAACAACTCTGGATTTGAGCCTTTAATTCCACTAATTCCTTTGGCGCCATCCTATACGGAGCAATAGACACCGGCGCGCGATTCCGGCAGCGATTTATCCCGAACTCCACCTCGCGATCTGGTGGCAAACCCGGAAGCTCCTCTGGGAAACACATCAACAAATTCCTTAACCGTTCGGACCTCCTCTCTACAAAGCACTCCTTAGCCTCCAAGGCATACACATGAACCACATATGCTTCATGACCCTTCCCGACCATCTTCTCACCTTCAGAGCGGATACCACGTTGGATAAGTAATCTCTTCTATTACCTATCATGACCACCTCATCACCCTCGGTGTCTTTAGAACCATGCGCTTAGCGCTGCATGATCCAACCTCGCTGGTGCTTAACCAACCAGTCCATCCCGAATCGGATCGAACTCCCAAAGCGGCAGTTCCATCGGATCGACCACAAACACTACCCCTTGGAGTTCTAGGGGTACATCTCTATATAGCTTATCTACAACTACAGAGTGACCTAGAGGGCTAATTCATCACACCGCCTAGAAGTAGTCTCGAGTCTAAATCCATGGTCTCTACTATGCTCACGGCAACGTATGAATGCGTTGAACCCACATCAATCAAAGCAGTATAAGGAGAACCAAAGATCAAAACGCTCGGTTATGACGTCCGACGTCGCTTCTCCTCTCGGCGCCGCATACACCACACCAACCCAGTGTCTTGCCTCAGAACTACCCGCACCTCTCGCCGGTGCGCCGCGCCCGACGACGAACCATTGCCTCCTCTGCCATTACCACGACGACCCTTTGTGGTGGCGGTCCATTATTCTGAACCGAGTACGGCCCCGACCCTCGGACCGAATCCTAGCCAACTTACGCGGGACGGTCTCTCACGGTGATCCAATGAGCCACACTCAAAACATCCTTTTCCACCGGTCCAAAGATCCTCCCAATGAGATTTCCCACAACGGTTGCCTTCGCATGCGGGTCCACGATTATGGTAATGAGACCTACTGCATCGATTTGGCCCACTGTCTAGCCCTTTTCGAGGATTACCCGATGACCCGTAAGATCCAAAACTCCTCTTATGTCCTGTTCCTATCCACGTTTTGCCTCACAGACTCCTTCACTCCTTCCTCGCTACCTTAGCCTTATCAACTAGGACGGCAAACTCACGCCCCGCTGTGGAGCAATCAGCAGATCTTAATTCATCTCTCGAGACCATCCTCAAATCGAACACACCTCTCGTGTTCAAAGAGCCACAATGCCCCTAGCATACCGGCTCGATCTCGTGAATTACGCCTCGTACTCGACAACCTGAGACTTGCTCCCCGAACCGGCCTCGTAAATGCTTTTCGTTGCTCATCAATGTAGCTAGATCCAATGTACTTTTTACGATATGCAGCCTTGAAATAATCCCAAGTAAGATCCTCTCTGCAAAGATCTGTCCCGAACCGTGAGCCACCACCGGTATGACTCATCCCGAAGAAGTGATACTACCCCTTTCGGACTTCTCCTCGGCGGTCAAGTCCGGATCATCCATGATCCGCTCCGTCGCCTCCGGCCAATACTCACCGCGGCTTTGGAGCAACACCGAAACACCTCGAAATACTTCCGCCCCATTTGCTCGGAGTCGCTCGGCCACAGATTTTCGAACACCTGCGCCTCCACCTACTCCAACTACCCTTTTCAAGACTCGCAAAGATCGCTCGCGACATCTGCGTCATCCCCTGGCCCGATCTCGAAACTCACCACCTCCGGTGGTGGTGGTACTGGTATCTCATTCTCGACGACCACGACGGACCCTACGAGGTTCAAAAACCGTCATCCTACCCCGACCGCGTCCACGTGTATTACGACCCCGACCTCGAGTGCTCATGACTAAAATCTCGACTTATCTGATTTAGAAGTTTTATGCATCAGTACCTTTTCCACTGTCTTTTAAAGCAAAGTCTTATGAGTATTTCTTATTAAAGAAGTTTTGTTTTCGCAAGTCCACAGAGTCCTATCAGTTTCAGTTTCTAAAGTAATCCACTATTGCTAGTCTTTCAATCATATCACACCCATCAATCACAAGAAATGGTAAGAGGTACCTACCTGGGCAGATTGGTGCCGGAGACTCGGTGTCATGCCTTTCAAACCATATACTTTAAAACAAAACACTTAAAAACCAATATTTAACGCATTTTGGGCCTCGAGCCCACAGTCGAGCTTTTGAACTTAGCTCGATACCACAAATGTAACACCCCAAACCCGGTCAAGACACCACGACCGAACTGTATGTTACTGGGGAAAATCGTATTTGAGAGGTTAGGTTTTGGTGAAAGGTTTAACGAAAACTCTTTGATGTATCCGCACTTGTAAAAAAACCTTGGGCATGATTATTTTAAACCGGTAGTGCATTTTGAAGACAGGGAATTTGAAAGCTTAGTTGAAAAGTAAGTTTTTATCATTTAGAAGGTAGAAATTCCTTTTAGTTACTTAAAAACATTTTGAACTTAGTGTGGAAGATCACAAGTTTAGAAAATATTTGAGTTATGCGTTCATTTAAAGATTTTAATGTGATACCCGTTGGTAAAGTTTAAAACATATCGCTTTGTAGTCTTGAAAACCGTTTCATTCCAAGTTTTATCCATTATTAACCCAGTAATTTATTAAGGCTAAATTGAAATCAAATTTTAAGCATATAAATAATCAAAGCATAATTTTAAAAGGCCATTTACAATCCCAACAAAACCAAATGAAAATAAATGAAATAAAGTACCAAGTGCTTAAATCAGTGCAAAACCGACTTTATTCATGGCATGGTCACCTCGAGTCCACTCGGCTCCATGTCCGCGATCTAAGTGTCACCTAAAATGATAAGGGAGAAGGTGAGTCGCAAGACTCAGTGCATAAATCCCCCTCCCGATTAATACAACATACTAACACACACAATACAGAGCAATGTCATTAATGCACCCAATCCTAGCCATCCACAGCACCTTTTCTACCCCGTGTGGTACCAAACCACTGGTGGTGCCAAACCACTGGTGACCCAAAGTCACGAAGAATCCAATGATGGGGCCAACCCATCGTGTGATACCAAATCACTGGCGACGATCCCATATCTCAAAAGTGGGGCCAACCCACGATGGTGTTAACCACATGGATGAGTCGCTATGAGGTGCCAAACCTCTAGTGTCCCAAAGACACGAATGTGATACCAAATCACTGGTGACCGAAGTCACGAATCAAGTGATGGGGCCAACCCATCGTGTGATACCAAATCACTGGTGTCAATCCCGTATTATCAACTGTGGGGCCAACCCACTGTGGTGCTAAGCCACTGGGACGAGACGCTATGAGGTGCCAAACCTCCGTGACCCAAAGTCACAAAATAATCGTGGTACCAAACCACCGGAGGTGCCAAACCTCTGGTGTCCCAAAGACACGGATATCATATTCCCCCTCCTCTCATATCACCCATTATCCTACCGACTCATGTAAAGTATGCAAATCATGCAAATCATGCTACATGTTTAATGTTGCATCTCATAACACATACATCATAGGTCATGATCTCAAGTATATCAACAATAGAACTCGTAATGAAACGGACTTACCCAAATCCGTGCACATCCCCAATCGGGTATCATATCAATCAACCATACTGTTTCGGCTTTATTAAACAATCAGATTATTAAGCATATTACTAAGCAAAGAGTGTGTTAGTTTACACACCTGTTAAAACGCAAGCCTTAATCCCAAGGAACCGATCTAAGACCCTCGATTATCTTGCTCCTATAATCGGCCACATATGAGATTAGCACCTAGGCCATTCGGCCAAAACCATTAAACCAAAGGGGTTAACGTTTGAACCCTTACCTTACACTTGATTTGGTTTCCTACCAAATCCCGAACCAAACGATGGTTCTTCTTTATGCACACGGCACACCCTATTAAAAGGAAAGATTAATCCTTTGAAACTTTGACTTAACGAAACTAAAAGAGTGGACTAAAAGAACCAACCCTTACCACCACTTACCAATCGATTAACAGAGGAAGACAGCTCCTCTTGCTTGCTTCCAAAATCACGGATGCCCTATGATAAAATCGATTCCAACACAAAAGATTAACTCCTATCAACAAAGGCCAAAATCGGCTCTTAACCAAACCAAAATCGACAAAGAACAAGGGAGAAGAGAAATGAACATTCGGCCAACCACTTACCTTGCTCTAAACCCGATTGGACACCACACACAAGAGAGATCACACCACACCAATATTCGGCCAAGACTTAAACAAAAAGGAGAAGAAGATTCGGCCTTACACAAAGAAGGAGAACACAAGAGAAAGATGAAAAGAAAGGGGTTGATATTCGGCCAATAATGAAATGGGAAAAAGAAGAAGAAGAAGGAAAGTACTTTCTGGTTTTGAAAAGAAGAAAGAATGGAGAAAATGTTTTGGGAATAACTTTCGGCTATCAAGGTTTCAAGAGAAGAAAGGAAGAAAGTATGAGAAGAATAGGGTACTAATTTCGGTTTACACAAATGAAAAAGAAAGAAAGATGGAAGAGAACATTCGGCTATCAAAGAATATCAAGAGAAACAAGCAATTTTCGGCAAGTATGTGCTTGGACTTTCGGTTTCAAGAAGAAAATGCAGAAACTCACTTGAAATTTCGGCTTGCTTTTGACAAAAGAAGGATTTTGGCTTACACAAATTTGACTGAAAATGCTCCAAAATGCTAAAAGAATTTGGCCCTCTCCACTTACCCACTTACCAAAACCGCCACTCCCCATGAAGCACCCAACATTCGGCCACTACCTCCAAACACTCCCAACCACTAATTCAAACTAGTTTGAACTAGTCAACCTCCACAATTTACTCTCCACCCACCATTTGAACAATTTGACTTGGTCTATCGCAGAGTTTGAAGCGCCACAACTTCTTCTTCTTCTCCTAGTCAAAATGGAAGCAAAAATATGAGACTTCTGCAGCTTGAACACAGGACCTCCTTCCCCGCAAGTGACGCCTAAACCCAAGCTCCAAGTGGCGCCTAACTTGCCACTCTACTAGCTCAATTCTTGTGCTAACATTCTCCTAAAAATATTTATAAACCCCAGCTCATTCAGCTCCCCTCACCTAAAGCTTAAAACTAAAGTTTCCCCAACCACTCAGGCTTACACCAAGCTTACAACTAAGCCCCAAAACAATTGAAACACAACATTGCAGGCCAAATACATGCAAACAATGCAATAATCAAAATAGCCCCTAACCCGGGATATTACAAATATGTTCATAAGTTAGCAAATTACCGAGTTTCCGTGATTTATTCGTAACAAGTACAAGCATAAGTTTAATAATTCTAAGGTAAGAAATGTAATTAATCTAACACAATTATATCATCATGATTAAAATCATCTTTTGAAATCGTGCATTAGAACTTTATTTTATTTTATTTATTTTACTTTGTGTTTATAGTTTTTAATCATTTCTCAAATCAAAATATTTTTCTTCACCAAAGTGTTTTAAATTGCATTCATAAATAATTCTTTTCACAGTCCCTGTGGGTACGATAACTTGACATTTACTTGTCACTTTATTACTTGTTGCGATTGTGTACACTTGCACATTTCCACCATTCCAAGTTTTTGGGGCCGTTGCCGGGGACTATTTTTCAAAGCCATTATTTGTGAATCGGTTTTACATTTTGGTTTATTTATTTTTTCCTATTGAAATTTTTACTTACTTAATTTTCTGTGATTATTTCAGGTGTTTATGAGTATTTACCAAATTATCGATTTACTCCCTGTAGACCCTGAGATAGAACGAACCTTTCGACAGCGAAGAAGACAAGCGAACCAGAGAAGGATCGAAGAGATGAACTTCGAAAATATGAATCAAGGAAACGAAGCAAACCCTGCTCAGAATCCTATCCTTATTGCTGATGATAGGGATAGAGCCTTAAAACAATATGTCGTGCCAGTGTTCAATGACCTTAATCCGGGTATTAGAAGACCCAAAATCGAGCCACAACAATTCGAGCTGAAGCCAGTCATGTTCCAGATGCTTCAGGCAATGGGCCAATTCAGTGGAATGCCTACTGAAGATCCTCATCTTCACTTAAGACTATTTTATACGATCTCGATTCTGTGGAATTAATCCGAGTCGTGAATTTGCCCGATCATTAAACAAGAAGGTTTCGTTCGATTATGGGAAAGTTTAGAAAGTTCGGGTTTAGGAGAGTTGGTGAACAAGGATGGGCTCGACGGATGGAAGGCTTTCGATTTATGGAGGCTCAGTTATAGAAGGAAGGTAAAGAGTTCGGGAATTATTGGATAATCGGGATAATAAGGTTCGGGATTATTCGAAATGGAAAAGTTCGGGAATAGATGGTAAACGAAAACTTGAAGTCAAGAATGAACCAATCTTCGGATGAAGGTTGACCCGAGACTTATAAGACTTAAGTTGGATTACAAATGGGTATTACGAGACCTCGACCCGCTATCTAAAGAGATAGGAACCTCGGTATAAGGGTTTCGAATGCCACACAAAAAATGTGATAAGTTCGGTTTAACAAAGAAACGATTGACGCCACTAATCTAGATAGATAAGTCAATGAATCTTTGGACGAAATTTGAGAGAAGAGTTCTCACAAAAATTTGGCAGCAATTCATTAAGGTTCAAAAAGTGTCTCCCATTCAAAAATAACATGTATTTATAGCCTCTTTCAATGGCTAGCTGAATGGTCAAGCATGAACTTAGAAGCTAAGCAAAATTTCGGCATTAATGGAGTTAGAAAATTCTGGAAAAATCCCTTGATCTCCTTGCAAGGTTCGGCTATACTAGAGAGCCCTTGGGACGTCTTCTAGAGGTGGCTTTTGAGCTAACCGAGCATGCTTTGAATGCTGGCCATGCACTCCACGAAAAGTCTCCTTGAAAAGCACACATTGCAGCCCCTTTTGAGCTCCACGATGAGACAACAACCATTACTCCTATGTCCTTTGATCTATACGAAGTGAGCACATGCGTTATTAAGTCATCAGCCATTAAATTTTGTCCACCAATAGGTCATTAATGATGTTCCCTTCATTTAAGTTTCCAGCAGCAACATAAATGAGATTCACGCATGCCCAAAGACCATTAAATTTGTGCCTTGCTTTGTCCAACAACTCAATAAATTCGGCTGGATACTTGCATAAATTCGGCACAATAAAATATGGAGAAGGTGAGTTAAAAGGGTGCATGTGGAAAAGCAATCAGCAGCCCATTTATTGCAATTGTTGTTCACGATGGGAGCTTGGGAAAAAGTAGCAGCTCTTCATTTATTTTGCCGCCCAATGCTAAGCAACATTTTAAATGGATGTTGGGGGAGTGTGACGGCCTAACGTGGGAACCCACAAACTCCTTTTAATGCTGGCCGAAAATCCCCTAGAGAACACCAAAGTTCAGCAGCCTTTAATATCCTCTTCATGCCGTCCAAGGTATTAAAACTCGCAAACAAATTAATTAGCCTTTTAGTTCATTAAATCAGCACATTAAATGGGCAACTAGACACCTTAAATTCGGCAGCCCTTAGGATATTTAGGCATCATAAATTCGGCAGCCATTTAGACACATTAAAAGCATGTTTCAACTAGGACAAATTAAATAAGCTTGCATTAAATTCGGCTGAAACAAGACAACCTTAAAACAACATTTATTCTTGACAAATTAATTACGTGTATTTAAAAGAACATAATAATATCATTATGAATTAAATTCAGACTCATTTATTGAAACTCAATTAAATTCATATTTTAAAGGATGTAACTAAATTAACTAATATCTTATTTAATTTTAATGCAGCAATTTTTAGCTAATTAGTCTAGCAAGTTAACGCATGCAACTGTAAAATAAAGACGAGCTCCTTGAGCTAATTTTGAGCTAGCTGAACGTGAAGAATATTGCATGGTTTGCTCGATTCATCGCCCTCGAACTGTCCAGTCTTGACGTTGCTCCACATTTTGTCTACGAAAGCTGAGACATCTTCCTTGAACCTCTTAGCTCGTGCACGAGTAATCGGCCCCTTCAGAAGTTCCAAGGGAACTTCAGCATCATTGGTCGGCATCCGGGCCACGGACGTATCATCCCTCCCCTCTTCAAGATGATTCGTCCTCGAATCGACCTGTTGGTTTCCCAAATAAAATTTCTTTTGACTCGATTTTCTTCGATCAAACGGGACGGATGATAATCGCAACACCTACAAAAGGTATCCATGAATTAGCAAAATAGATTTCAAACAAACTTGTAGTCCAAATATAAGCAAGACAAAACAAATGAATCTCATGCAGACAGGCATAATCACACTATCGTACAAAATGAACAATGCCTTATCAAACATTTGGAACTGAGTTGAATTAGCTTCATGGCATGCATACGATTCGAATGGATTCCACAAGTCAAAACCAACATGCGAATAACATATCAAGTGATAGATATAGTAGTCACAAGCAAGTAATGAAGAAAACGCATATGGCACTCGAAATTGAACATTCAATCCTTGCATTGAATGATGTATGAAATCACTCGCACATAAACAAATATTATCAAATACAAAATTCTCTTTGTCAATGAACAAACCGAATAGATCATCATTCATCAGAATGAAACATTCAAACACTTCATGAAAATTAGCAACATATGTTTTATCAACATTCAAGGAGAATGAATTCATCTCAAAAACTTCAAATGGGTCACACATGTGATGCAATATGGACTCTTTCACACGAAAATTATCAAAATTGTCAAACTCAAGAATCCTTTCATCAGTCATGAAGACAGATAGATCAGAAATAGGCAAAATAGAACGATTAGGCTTGTCATGACCTAAATGTTTTACAAAAACGAAGTCAGCAACGCAAAGCTTTTCACCATCCGAAGAGAGCAAAAATGCATCAACAATTTCAGAAGACTTACCTTTGTGCACAGAAGGACAAGGATCATTCTTACCTTGTTCGAGCCTTACAAACCTTCTTTCTTCGGGCATGTAGTGTAGTCGATACTTCACGTTCGATTCAATCCTTTTCGAATGAAACGTAAATTTCAAGTACAACCATAGAATTTGTTTACAGAGCGAATAAAAATTGAAAACAAAATGAACAAATCTCGCCACCTTACTCAAAAACCAAGTATCGAAACAAGAGAAATTCTTCAAACATACCAGATGATACTTGAGTTTTCCATGTAACAAATCGTAACGTATTCGGTTTAAAAACTTGATTTTGATTATTTGAGTCAAAATGAATCAATGGTTTCGATGATTCAAACATATTAAACCAATATGAATAATGCATACTCAAGATCGAGCGATCAAAGCTCTTGACGTGCTTCAAAACAGATTTACAAAAACTCAAAGTTTCCGTATTGGACAATGAACTAATCTCGTAATAACCACAATCAAACAGGTTGGGATTAAGAGAAAAATCATCGTCATACTTACTCGAGTCTTGCATTTGTCGGTTATGCGTCTCTCCACCATCATACTTTGCATCGCATTGATTATTAGTAGACAAACTCATTTTACCATCATTTAAAACATCAAAAATGATCGAAGGATAGCAATCAACAACATTATCCACACAATAAAAAACATTATGGAAACTTGATGGAGACGGACTAGTTTTAAAACACGTACTTTCTTTACCTTCCTTACCTTCCGGCGTGGGCGGTCCTATCTCACTTTCAACTTTACCTTTGTCAATCAAACAAAATCGTCGCTCGTCGGGAAGGTATTGAAGTTGGAAATCATCTTTCGGTATATCGAGAACCTGAAATGAAGAAATAGAAGCAGAGAAAACTTCAAATGGATTAGTTGAAAAATCACTCTCTTTTTCTGGCTCAATTTTTTTTCTCAATTTCTTTTTCAATTTTTCTTTCTTCATTTTCTTTTTCAATTTCTTTTTCTTCACTCTCAAATTCTTTTTCATCTTCTGTTTGTTCTTTCTCTTCTTTTCCACTCTCGTTTTCTTTTTCTTTTCTTTCGATTTCTTTTTCTTGTTCTTTTTTTTCACTTGATTTTTCTCTTTCGTTTTGATTACAACAAGAGGAAGATACAATAGAATCGAAAAGAGAAGGATTTGACTCAAAGAAAGAAGTCAATTTCTCATAGAAATCATTTGCTATCCTTTGTGAAAGATTCTTTGATCATGACTTCTTTGATTCATATGACGAATAAATCGTGCTTTCGTGTTCATCACCATAGTTGGCTTCAAACTCGACATATGCTTGGTTTCGCCTTGAATTCCTTGTCGAATAAGACTCATGATTTGAACTACTTTGAGAACGACCTTTCGTGGATAAATTCTTTGACGTATATGAACCACGTTCACTTCTTCGTAAAGATTTCTCCTTAGATAGATATGTTGAAGCTTTTGAAGAAGAATTCATACCTTCGCGATGGTCACCTCGAAAGGTCTCAAATTCGCGGTTTGACTCATACCGTCTTGAACTTCTATATGAACCATAATCTCTATCGAATTCTCTTCTTGAATGATCTTCGAAAGCGTGTCTTCGAGACGACCTTGATTCCGTCCTTCGACTTGAAGAAAGCCATTCTTGCCAGTCTCGTTCCTCGATTCGATCCAAACGCTCATGCAACTTGTCAAACTTGGCATTCATGACTTGTCGCATCCCGTTCAACAAGTATTGATAATCTGATTCTGACAACGCTTCTTGATTCATGTTTATTTTCTGCAAGAAAGATTGTTAAAACAAAACAAAAACCTTACCACAAAAATCTCACAAATCTCTCACAAAGAAAAAAAATCACTCACACTCGTGTTGGCACTCAATTCGGCTTTTACCTCCACTCTATTGGGCTCACACACTCGTGCCTTTTTCCACTCATTTCTTCTCTTGTGATTTCGTATAAGATTCGGGTAACCAATTCTACTAGATTAGTAGGTCGGCTTCAAAGGGGTTAACAAAGATTAAAGTATTATGGCTTGGGTGGCTAAAAGAAAGAATAAAGTTGAAGAAGTGTGGCGTTGGGTTGGAAATGATAGGAACGATAGATGGAGGATCGGGAATAAAAAAAAGAAGAAACTACTTCTACTTTTTTTTTCTTTTCAATTCGTATATTTTCTTTTTTTTATGAACTTCGATTTTTTTTTTAAATTCGTATATATTTTTTTTATAAACTTCGAATATTTTTTTTAAAATTTAGTACGTACCTAACCCGGGATTGTTTCGAACGTCCGAGCTTCTCGTTTAATTAGCTCTGATACCAGATGATACGATCTCGATTCTGTGGAATTAATCCGAGTCGTGAAGTTGCCCGATCGTTAAACAAGAAGGTTTCGTTTGATTTTGGGAAAGTTTAGAAAGTTCAGGTTTAGGAGAATTGGTGAACAAGGATGGGCTCAACGGATGGAAGGCTTTCGATTTATGGAGGCTCGGTTATAGAGGGAAGGTAAATAGTTCAGGAATTATCGGATAATCGGGATAATAAGGTTCGGGATTATTCGAAATGGAAAAGTTCGGGAATAGATGGTAAATGGAAACTTAAAGTCAAGAATGAACCAATCTTCGGATGAAGGTTGACCCGAGACTTATAAGACTTAAGTTGGATTACGAATGGGTATTACGAGACCTCGACCCGCTATCTCAAGAGATAGGAACCTCGGTATAAGGGTTTCGAATGCCACACGAAAAATGTGATAAGTTCGGTTTAACAAAGAAACGATTGACGCCACTAATCTAGATAGATAAGTCAATGAATCTTTGGACGAAATTTGAGAGAAGAGTTCTCACAAAAATTTGGCAGTAATTCATTAAGGTTCAAAAAGTGTCTCCCATTCAAAAATAACATGTATTTATAGCCTCTTTCAATGGCTAGCCGAATGGTCAAGCATGAACTTAGAAGCTAAGCAAAATTTCAGCATTAATGGAGTTAGAAAATTCTGGAAAAATCCCTTGATCTCCTTACAAGGTTCGGCTGTACTAGGGAGCCCTTGGGACGTCTTCTAGAGGTGGCTTTTGAGCTAACCGAGCATGCTTTGAATGCTGGCCATGCACTCCACGAAAAGTCTCCTTGAAAAGCACACATTGCAGCCCCTTTTGAGCTCCACGATGAGACAACAACCATTACTCCTATGTCCTTTGATCTATACGACGTGAGCACATACATTATTAAGTCATCAGCCATTAAATTTCGTCCACCAATAGGTCATTAATGATGTTCCCTTCATTTAAGTTTCCAGCAGCAACATAAATGAGATTCACGCATGCCCAAAGACCATTAAATTCGTGCCTTGCTTTGTCCAACAACTCAATAAATTCGGCTGGATACTTGCATAAATTCGGCACAATAAAATATAGAGAAGGTGAGTTAAAAGGGCGCATGTGGAAAAGCAATCAGTAGCCCATTTATTGCAATTGTTGTTCACGATGGGAGCTTGGGAAAAAGTAGCAGCTCTTCATTTATTTTGCTGCCCCATGCTAAGCAAGATTTTAAATGGATGTTGGGGGAGTGTGACGACCTAACGTGGGAACCCACAAACTCCTTTTAATGCTGGCTGAAAATCCCCTAGAGAACACCAAAGTTCAGCAGCCTTTAATATCCTCTTCATGCCGTCCAAGGTATTAAAAACATGCAGCAAATTAATTAGCCTTTTAGTTCATTAAATCAGCACATTAAATGGGCAACTAGACACCTTAAATTCGGCACCCTTAGGATATTTAGGCATCATAAATTCGGCAGGCCATTTAGACACATTAAAAGCATGTTTCAACTAGGACAAATTAAATAAGCTTGCATTAAATTCGACTGAAACAAGACAACCTTAAAACAGCATTTATTCTTGACAAATTAATTACTTGTATTTAAAAGAACATAATAATATCATTATGAATTAAATTCAGACTCATTTATTGAAACTCAATTAAATTCATATTTTAAAGGATGTAACTAAATTAACTAATATCTTATTTAATTTTAATGCAGCAATTTTTAGCTAATTAGTCCAGCAAGTTAACGCATGCAAATGTAAAATAAAGACGAGCTCCTTGAGCTAATTTTGAGCTAGCTGAACGTGAAGAATATTGCATGGTTTGCTCGATTCATCGCCCCCGAACTGTCCAGTCTTGACGTTGCTCCACATTTTGTCTACGAAAGCCGAGACATCTTCCTTGAACCTCTTAGCTTGTGCACGAGTAATCGGCCCCTTTGGAAGTTCCAAGGGAACTTCAGCATCATTGGTCGGCGTCTGGGCCGCGATCGTATCACTATTTATGAAAGTGAGCGATTCTTTCAAGTTAGCCAGAGTTCCCAAAGATGCATTACGGATGAAGTTGTTCCCATATTCGTTAAGGGACAGAGCTCGTGCCTGGTTGAACTCATTGCCACCGAAATCTATTTCTACATGGCAAGAATTAGTCGAGAGATTCCTCATGAAGTATTTCTCGCCAAGCAAGAATGCTAAGCAGAGGAATGAGATCACTGCCTTCCACCAAATGGATGATGAGTCCTTGTATGAGGCATGGGAAAGATTTAAAGAGTTATTACGAAAGTGCCCTCATCATGGAATCCCACATTGCATTCAACTTGAGACATTCTATAATGGTCTCAACGCTCACACAAGGATGGTAGTGGACGCCTCTGCTAATGGTTCTCTCCTTTCTAAGTCTTATAACGAGGCTTATGAAATTATTGAGAGGATTGCTAGCAACAATTATCAATGGCCAACCAGTCGAGCAGCGTCAGGAAGACGAGTCACTGGAATACATGAAGTAGACGTGCTCTTACTTCACTCGCATCTCAGGTATCATCAATATCCTCAATGCTTAAAAATCTTACTACTAATGGGTCTAATAGTTTTGCAGCACAGCCGCCTAATCAATTTGAGAATATAGCCTGTGTCTATTGTGGGGAGGGACATTTGTTTGAAGAATGTCCGTCGAACCCAGAATCTGTATACTACATGGGTAATCAGAACCAAAATCGAGGAAGGCAAGGGTTGCAATCAAATTTTTATAACCCATCGTGGAGAAACCACCCGAATTTCTCCTGGAGTAATCAAGGGGCTGGAACCAGTACCACTTACACCCAACCTGCACCAACCCACCGCGCTAACTTCCCGCAACAAGTTCAGAAACCAGTTCAAGCTGAAGCATCTAATAGCTTGGAGAGTTTGCTGAAGACATACATGGCGAAGAATGATGCCTTAATCCAGAGCCAAGCAGCTACATTGAAGAATTTGGAGAATCAAGTGGGCCAGCTTGCAACTGAACTTAGAAACTGACCACAGGGTACCTTACCCAGTGATACGGAAAATCTAAGAAATCTGGGAAAGGAGCATTGCAAAGCGCTAAATCTGAGGAGTGGAAAGACGATAGAGCCCAATACCATTGAAGCTGGAAAGGAGTCAGCTGACGCACAAGATTCAGAAAAAGTTTAACCAAGTGTTGAATCCCAATTTCACCAGAACCAAAATCTGCAAAACTCGATAAAGTAACCTCAGGACCAGCTAATTCTGATCAACTAACAACTTCGTTAGGTGCAGAATTACCTCCAAAGACGAATCAACCAGAATTAGTTTCAGTAATGAAACCACCACCACCCTACCCTCAAAGACTTCAGAAGCAGAAGCAAGAGATTCAATTCAAGAAGTTCCTTGACGTACTCAAGCAACTTCACATCAACATCCCGTTGGTTGAAGCACTTGAGCAAATGCCGAACTACGTCAAGTTTATGAAAGATATCTTGTCTAAGAAATGAAGACTTGGAGAATTTGAGACGGTAGCTCTGACGAAGGAATGCAGTGCATATCTTCAAGATAAACTTCCCCCAAAATTGAAGGATCCTAGATGTTTTACCATACCGTGCAACATTGGAGCAACATATTGTGGTAAGGCATTATGTGACTTAGGTGCAAGTATCAACTTGATGCCTATGTCAATATTTAGGAAGTTGGGGATAGGAGAAGTTAGACCAACTACAGTTACGCTTCAACTAGCAGATCGATCCTTAGCACATCCAGAAGGAAAAATCGAGGATGTATTGGTACGTGTAGATAAGTTTATCTTTCCTGCTGACTTTGTAATTCTAGATTTTGAAGCGCATAAAGAAGTACCAATCATCCTAGGAAGGCCGTTCCTAGCAACTGGAAGGACCCTTATTGATGTGCAGAAGGGCGAGCTCACTATGCGTGTTCAGGATGATCAGGTAACATTTAATGTCTTTAAGTCTATGCGATTTCCTGACACAATGGATGATTGTTCTGCAGTATCCGATTTAGAGGAATTAATAGTGGAGAAGGAACTCAACTGTGTTGAGGACCCACTGGAAAGAATTTTGACATCGGATCCTCCAAATGATGAAGAGGAGGACGACTACTTAGCTTTGCTAGAAGCTAATCAAAAGGGATTTAATCCGCAATCCCGTCTTGAATATTTGGAATTAGAGAAAAGGGATTACACCCAACCAAAAGCATCGATCGAGGAGCCACCTAAATTAGAACTCAAGGTATTACCTTCTCATTTAAAATACGTTTATTTAGGTAACGCTTCTACTCTGCCTGTGATTGTTTCAGTAGAATTGACCATTAAGCAAGAAGAGAAACTTATCTTAGTTTTGAAACAATTCAAGAAGGCCATCGGATGGACCATAGCCGATATTCGCGGTATTAGTCCGTCTGTATGCATGCACAAGATTATCCTGGAAGATGGCGAAAAAGGGACAATCGATGGACAACAGAGATTGAACCCCATCATGAAGGACGTAGTAAAAAAGGAGATCATCAAGTGGTTAGATGCGGGTATTATCTATCCCATCTCAGACAGTTCATGGGTAAGTCCGGTCCAGTACGTACAAAAAAAAAGGAGGTATCACGGTCGTAGAGAACGAGAACAACGAGTTGATACCAACTAGAACGGTTACGGGATGGAGAATCTACATCGACTACCGAAAGCTGAACAAGGCGACCAGGAAAGATCACTTTCCTTTGCCGTTCTTGGATGAGATGCTTGACAGACTCGTAGGGTGAGACTATTACTGTTTTCTCGATGGATACTCAGGGTATAATCAGATTACAGTAGCACCGAAAGATCAACACAAAACGACATTCACTTGCCCGTATAGTACATTTGCATTTAGACGCATGCCATTTGGTTTATGTAATGCACCGGTTACATTTCAAAGATGTATGATGTCTATTTTCACTGACATGGTTGAGAAATATTTGGAAGTTTTTATGGACGATTTTTCAGTATTCATAGATACTTACGATGATTGCTTAGCCAATCTAGCTAAGGTACTAAGGCGATACGAAGAGACGAATCTCGTACTCAACTGGGAAAAGTGCCATTTTATGGTACGAGAAGGAATTGTTCTAGGCCATCGGATAACGAGACATGGGATCGAGGTAGACAAAGCAAAGGTAGACGTTATTGAGAAACTCCCACCTCCAACATCTGTAAAAGGTGTTAGGAGCTTTTTGGGCCATGCTGGTTTTTACTGAAGATTTATCAAGGACTTCTTCAAAGTTGCTAAACCCTTATGCAAATTATTGGAGAAGGACTCGATATTCAAGTTTGATGAGGAATGCTTAAAAGCCTTCAACGATTTGAAGAGCCGATTAGTCACGACACCCATAATCGTCACACCAGACTGGGATTTGCCATTCGTATTGATGTGTGACGCAAGTGACTTTGCAATTGGAGTTGTCTTGGGCCAACGAAGGAACAAAGTTTTTCATCCCATCTACTACGCAAGTCGAACTCTAACCGGAGCTCAACTAAATTTACGATAACAGAAAAAGAGTTACTTGCTATTGTTTTTGCTTTCGACAAGTTTCGATTTTATCTTGTAGGTACCAAAGTGATCGTCTATACGGACCACTCGGCAATTAGATATTTACTGGCCAAGAAAGACGCTAAGCCAAGATTGATCCGGTGGGTACTACTACTTCAAGAGTTTGATCTAGAAATTCAAGATCGAAAGGGAGTAGAGAACCAAGTAGCAGATCACTTGTCTAGATTGGAGCCGCAAGAGGGAAATTCTCCACTTGTACCGATCCAGGAGACATTTCCAGATGAACACATACTGAAGGTAAATCATGTCCATAATATTCCTTGGTTTGCTGATATTGCTAACTATTTAGCTTGTGGTTTGATGCCGATTGATAAAACATATCAACAAAGGAAAAAGTTTCTTCACGATGCGAAGTACTATTTCTGAGAAGAGCCATACTTGTTTAAAAAGTGTGCAGATCAGATGATCGGGAGATGTGTGGAAAAGATGAAATACCAAAGATTTTATACCCATGCCACTCGACTCGAGAGTGGGGACACTTCGGAGGTATTACACGATGATGGCCAAAGTATTGCAAGCTGAATTCTTTTGGCCCACACTATTCAAGGATGCATACGCTTACGTAAAGAGTCGCGTGATCGATGTCGAGGGTTGGAAATGTCACCAATGAAATGAGATGCCTCGAACAAATATCATTGAGGTAGAATTGTTTGATGTTTGGGGTATTGACTTTCTTGGTCCTTTCCCTCCATCTTTTGGTCACAAGTACATATTGGTAGCAGTAGATTATGTGTCCAAATGGGTCGAGGCTGAAGCTTATATGACGAACGATGCTAAAGTTGTGATGAAGTTCTTGCAGAAACACGTGTTCACAAGGTTTGGAACCCCAAGAGCTATTATCAGCAATGAAGGGACCCATTTGTGAACAAGTTGTTAAAATGGTTGTTAGATAAACATGGAGTGAAACACAAGGTTGCTACAGCTTACCATCCGCAGATAAATGGGCAAGCTGAGCTGGCGAATAAGGAGATCAAAGGCATACTTGAAAATGTAGTTTGCCCGAACCGACGAGATTGGTCCAAGAGACTAGATGATGCCTTATGGGCTTACAAAACAGCATACAAGACACCTTTAGGAATGTCACCCTACAGGTTGGTCTTTGGAAAAGCCTATCATCTACCTCTGGAGTTAGAGCACAAAGCTTACTGGGCCCTTCGACGACTCAACTTGGATCTTAAGCTTGCTAGAGAGAAATGGATGCTCCAACTCAACGAGCTAGAGGAATTCCGAATGTTCTCATACGAAAATGCCAAATTACTCAAAGAAAGACTCAAGAAATGGCATGACAAGCACATTCAAGTTCGAGAATTTGAAGCAGGTCAACAAGTCTTGTTATTTAATTCCAGATTGAAGTTCTTCCCAGGTAAGTTAAAATCACGTTGGTCCGGTCCATTCACGATTCATCGCGTCTATCCATATGGAGTTGTTGAACTCCAAGGTAAGGGAGGTAATTTTCAAGTCAATGCTCAGCATTTGAAACATTACTACGGAGAAAAACCTGAACGGGATCAAATCTTGTTCAGTTTATCAGATATTTAAATTTTCTTGTTTTTAATAAATTATTTAGGGTATATTTGTGGGTTTATTATGTTTAAATAAATTCTGTCTAGGAGACTGGAACTTAAGCGGGACCGCTTGTGACCCCTCCAATCTTTCCTGGGAATTAATTTTTTCATAATTTTCCGAGAAATTATTTTCTAAATGAAAAAATAAATTTTTAGTTTTTCAAATAAAAAGGTCAATTTGACCCAAGCTTTAAATTGAAACTCAATTTCAAAATTTCATTAAGTCTAGGGACTTAATTGAATTATTTTTAAATTTTGGTTGCTATTTTCGTAAATAATAAAAACTAGGTGCCTCTTTTTGTACATATTTCCAAAAGGCATCTAAAATAAATACTTTTACTTAATATATATATTTTCATATAATAATAATAATATGATAAACTTTAATATATAATTATATCCATTATAATTTATATATTAATTTTTATCAACTTGGCTTAGAATTAGGATTAATTTTATTTAATTATATTTTATGTTTATCTTAATAATTTAATAGCAATTGATAATTTCATATGCATATATTTAATTATTAATTGTTGTTAACTTTGAGTAGGACTAGACTTAGAAATTTTTTTTTAATTATTAAATTACTCTAAGAGTTCTACTCTAATTCCTACTACTCTCACTATAAATTCCACCCATGCTTCTCCTCATTCATTCATCACTCAAAACCCCACACCCTTAAAGTGCCGAAACCTTCTAGCTGAGCACCTAGCCGCACGCTTAAGCATCCAGCAGCTCGCGCACACAGGCGCACCAGTGGCCTCCCCGAGCCGCTACACTTGTCGCTCCACCCCACTGCCCAGTACGTGTGTCTCGCTCTCCGCGCGCTTTGACTGCGACGCCCGTGGCCTGCTTGCCGCAAGGCCTTGCACGTTGCTGCTTGCGCGCAGCCCCTACCACACGTTGCAGCTTGCTTCCGCACCCATCCAAAAACTTGGAACGGTGGAAATGTGCAAGTGTACACAATCGCAACAAGTAATAAAGTGACAAGTAAATGTCAAGTTATCGTACCCACAGGGACTGTGAAAAGAATTATTTATGAATGCAATTTAAAACACTTTGGTGAAGAAAAATATTTTGATTTGAGAAATGATTAAAAACTAGAAACACAAAGTAAAATAAATAAAATAAAATAAATTTCTAATGCACGATTTCAAAAGATGATTTTAATCAAGGTTTCATATTACGTACAACTATTTGATCCTAACCATCTTGAATGTTTGCGTCACAGAGGATATCAGAATTGCATGCAATTAGTACTAGGAGAAAAAAGAACATAGAAAATGGGTGAGGGTTTCAAGCTGAGAAGCATGCAAGTAAAATCGGACTCATTTATTTTTTCTAGAAAAAATGAGAAGGATATTTCTTTATTGTCATTGATATGAGCAATCATAAAGGTTTCTGGAAGGTTAACTGTATCATAGTCACATCAAGAGTTTATTCCAAGTTTGGACGAACATAATAGAAATCTTGTGCGTTGGATTGATTTTAGTAAATTGCAAATGTTTGTGATTAAGATGGTAAAAAATTCAACCTGAATCATATTTGAAAGTGCATGTATTTTTGTTTATAATGTTCTATACATCACGCCCTCTAAGCCAAGATCTAAGTTATTAATGAGAGAAGCATTGAATGTCTTAATTTAAGTAAAGAAAACAACATTGAATTAAAAATAAAAATAAATAGAGAAAAAACAACAACACAACAAGTTTGCAGGTTAGATAGTATGCATTTACAGATAGAAGAGAAAAAGAAAAACCTTTGGCACAAGAGGAGTGTTTCTGTCCTTCTAGATTTCAGCAAAAACACCTTTAATCTCCATTCCTGTAATACTCGTGAATGGTTAGCCCCAAAAACTCCCTTAACATTAGCAAAATGAAACATAGCCTACAATGATATCTATACACATTTTTCATTACAAACATGAAATGCTATTGAACATCAAACACAAAACAAACAAAAAAAAATCTAAAATTAAAAATTAAACTTACCAAAAAAAATCCCCAAATCAAGAGAAGAATCCAAAGGAACACATAAACCATAAAATGAACACATAATTCAAAAAGCCACATTACATAATCCATTTTATGGCCCCAAAAACCAAGAATCCTCCTTATCAACTTTCTTACAACTACTGCTTGTATAATTGAATGCCCAACAACCATTATAAGATTCTTAAGCTTGGCATACGGATAGTAATTATTGAACCGCTCATCAAGTTTTCCATAATTTCTTAGCATCCTATAGTGATGCTCATATAGTGATAAACCTATGCCAAGGAAATAAATAAAACAAGGAGTGCATGTAACTTGTAATAGTAGTAAAGCCTGTTAGCCAAGGATTTGATCATTCCAAATAGGGTAAAACGAAGAAACTTTATACCTTCTGGTTCTTTTGATATTACCTGTTAGCCACCCATTGGATAGGCATTGAAGGACTTAGAACTATTTGACCCAAATGGATAATTATTCATGATAACATAAATCTAGCTGAAAAGCTTCAGATTTATGTAAACAAAGCATACCAAGACAGGCAATTCAACAGATTCTCGACTAAATATCATGACTTTGGGTATTCAATTCAACAAAGCCAAAACATAAACTACTGGAAAAGGAAAGATCTTGATCATCAAAGTTCAACTTCATGTTTGCAGCTTAGGAAAGTAGAAATGAATTTTAAGGTAGATAAACAAAATGGGGTTTTGATTTACATGAAAAAAAAAAGATCAAAGCAGAGGTAGATAAGGGAAACTCACTGAAAGCTTGGCAGGATAGAAATTCAGATCCAATATTTCAGAGATTTTGTTTATTAAAAAAACCCAGAGATGATGGCGAAGGGAAGAAGACTAACAACAATCGTTGATAATTGATCGGAGCCTCGCTGTTCCCGCAATCGCTAGGATGCAGGGTGGAAGACGTGCGCATTTCTTTGGAAAGCTCCGCCTTCGACATCGATTTCTCTATATTTTCCACCACATGCAAATCTGCCACATGCAAAATCCAAAAATAGAGAGCCTTCTATGCATTTTATGCAAAACCCAAGAAGATCTCTTACTATTGTTACCAGAATGATGAGCGTAGGTGGGAGAAGACTTTCGTCTGAAAAAAAAGCTATTACGAGAGGCATAGAATAGGCATTCAGAGCCCGACCCTTTGAATGGATATGCAGTGTTTAAGCGTAATAGAGCCCGCACGGAATAGCGATTCGGCAGTCAAATTTCAACCAAACAAATGTATCACTGTAGCATGTGGAATAGGGATGGAATGGAATGGCCATTCCTTCGAACCAAACATGCCCTAAGTCTTCAAAGAGGAGTTGAAAAACTCATTATAAAGGACCCAAGTAAGTGACTCTATCCGAAATACATTTTGTAAAACGCATGAGATATGTGATATGATGTGATTATTGTTATAAATAATAATGTATGTGGAGATCTTGCTCTCATGACATGTGTTGCATGGCTTATGTGATATATTTGGTGATTCAAGTATGTGATATATATGAGTATGTGAATATTGAGACCTATGATCTAATGTGACAAGCATGATTAAACATGTTAAAGTAATGATTAGTGAATTGTGATTATGTGAGCATGTCCACATGCCTAAGTGTTTAAAGTGATTCACATGTGTTTAAAAGTGAAATTGCCATGTCACATCCATGGGGTAGGATTTTGTGAAAGGTGGAAGTTAGTGGCAGTATATTTGCGTATCAGTGGTGGCTAGTCCACAAAGTGTTATAAGTGGCAGTATATCTGCATATCAGTGGTGGCTTGTCCACAAAGTGTTATCAGTGGCAGTTTATCTGCAAATCAGTGGTCGCTTGTCCACAAATGGTTATTCAGATGGACGAGTTCTGTGGAACTCGATATTGATGTGTAGCGGAGATTGGTAGGAAATTTTATAAAATGTGCATCATTTTAAAATATGCATCGATATGTCCATGCATAAATATCAGTGTTATAATTTTTAAATATTTTGATGTTTGATATGATGTTATTGATATATTTTGGTATGTATATGAATATACTTGTGTTTATCTCACATTAGGCCTTTTAAATCTCACCCATATTATTATATGTTTTCAGATAATCCTTGTGGTTAAAACTCAGATTCGGTCGTCGGTGATGCTCTCAGAAATGTTTCTTTTACTATTATGGATTATCCTTATGTTTTGGACTTTTATGGACTTTATGATTTCTTTTTGGGATTTTATTTTGTGATAGACTATTGAACTGTGGAATGATATTTTTAAACTTTGGACATTAGACAAATTGCATGGAATCTTTATTATGAACTGAATAATTTGGTATTTTTCCTAATAAAATCATTTTCTACAAACTCAAATTATCGAACTTGTATTTAAAGATCATCAAGTTGTTATACAAATATTAAACAAGGTTTCTTTCAAATTTACATTAAAAACATCGTGTTTAAGAGAATTACTAATACGTGTTTTTCAAAGATTAAACCAATTTACTTCAACTCAAGTTTTTGCCATACCTATGGCCCATGTAATTGCTTAGATTGGGCCGTAACATCTAGTCCCAGTTTGAGGGGTTACACAGAGCGAGTAATTCAGATTCTAGAAGACATGTTACGATATTGTGTTATCAAATTTGAAGGCAGCTGGGAAAAATATTTATCGTTGGTCGAGTTTGCCTATAATAACAATTATTAATCTAGCAATAAAATGACACCATTTGAAGCTTTATACGGACGAAAATGTAGAACTCTGTTATCTAGTCTTAATTGAGCAAAAGAAATTTAGTCAGGATAGATTTGATACGAGAAATTGAAGGTTAAGTTCGTATTATCCGTTATTGTTTGAAAGTTACCTTTGATCATTAAAAATCGTATGCAGATATAAAAAGAAAAGATATTGAATTTTAGATCGACGATAAAGTGTTTCTAAAAGTCTTTTCGTGGAAAAAGGTGTTACGATTTGGTGAAAAAGGGAAACTTAGTCCGTTGTTTATTGGGTCGTATGAAATTATCAAGAGAATTGGTCTTGTAGCTTACAGATTAGATTAAGTCTACACTGAGCATCTACCACAGGACTTTTTCCTTCTTCTAATTTGATCTTGTGCTGAAAAAACGTAGGATTGATTCCTTTAACATCAGCAATTATCCATCCTATCACTTTTTTATGCATTTTCAAGACACTTAATAAGGCATCTTTATGTTTTCCGTCTAAACTTGTGGTAATAATTATTGGTAAAGTATTTTGTTTCCCCAGATATCCATAATTTAAATGGTTAGGCAATGGCTTTAGTTCTAATTCTAGGGGTTTGACAATAAATGGCACCATTTTCACTGAGTTTGGGATAATTTTCTTTGGTTGTTCCTTATTCTGTCTCCACTAGTCCAATTGAGTTACCATATGATGGTTCTCTTATTCCACACTGTCCCCTTCTTCTTCTGTTCCGTAACTCGTTGATTTTTTTGTACTGAACCCCAATTGGTTACATTCTTGGTCCTTATATCCTACAGACTCCAGTTCTTGATTTTGTATTTTAGGACATTCTTCCCAGGTTGATCCATTGATGCTGTATCTTTCCAATATTTCCATTACTTTCTCCTGGGCTTTCATCCAAATACTTCCCCCTGTCATGATATCAAATTTTCGTCTATTCTGATTATCCAACCCATAGTAAAAATGTTGTATTTGAATTGTGAAATGTATTCCTCTACCTAATATAGATCTAAAGATTGCCTTGAACCTTTCCCACGCTTGTCCCAAAGTTTCAGTGATACTCTACTAGAAGTAAAATAACTGCATGTAATTGCTCAGTACCTTAGTCATAGGTAACACCCGGCAAAGGAATAACTACACGAAGTCGGTCCACGCCGTGATGGTGTCTAAAGGAAGTGTCTCTAGCCACATTATTGCCTTTCCCTCTAACAGAAATGGAATCAATAACAACTTGATAGTCTCGGATAGAATTCTTGCGTAACTAATAGTGTAACAACCCCTTTTCAGTGAAATCGAAATATTGGTTTCAGGACCACAAATCTGAGTCCGGAAGGAAAATTATTTTAATGTTATTGCATGGTCTGCATTATGATAGGAATAAGATATGAAAATTTCGTTAAGAAAATTTTTACCGATTACATATTTAATTATATGGAAAGGACCAAACTGCATAAAATTCAAAAGTTGGGTTCTAGTAGCTATAAGTATCAAATAATTATGGAATTCAAAATTTGAGGTCCTTATATGGCAAATAGACCATTAAGAGGAGTTAGTAGATAAGTATGATGATTCATCCATGGAAAATTAAATAAAAAAAGGACAAAATTGGAAAGATGAAAAATAAAGATGATAAATAATAAAATAAATGAAAATATCATCATTTATATCATCTTTCCCAAAATTAAATACATGGAAACCTTAGCTAAGAGAAGAGAACTCAAGCAAGCTTACTTGGCTTAATTGGGTAAGTAATCTTGTCCCGTTTTTAGTAATTTTTATGTTTCCGAGACCGTAATAGCTTAATTTTGCTATCTCGGGGATTAATTTGCAAAGTTATCAAAGTATTAAAGTTCTGCCATGGATGAATATGCATGAATTATGAAATTTATGGTATAAAGTCCGAGGTTGTTGATAGATAAATAACTTTTGTAAAGGGAATTTTGATGAAATTATGATTTAGGGACTAAGTTGAAAATTTGTAAATTTCATGGAAAATTTCTGAATTTTATGAAATACATGGGCTACTATTGTTGTAACACCCCAAACCCGGCCCATAAGTTTCGACCAGATCTGGTATGCTACGGGTTGTACATTGAAAACTTTTGCTGCGTAGGTTTTGGAAAGTATAAGTTAATTAGACCATATTTGAATAAATAAATATCATTTGTAAAAAAAAAAAAAACAAACCTTGTATTATTATTATTTTGAATAATTAAACCTTAGAAAAAGTTTCATAGGTTGCAAATATTAAAAACTATGTAGTGAAATATAACTATGGGGCCTTATTACAAAAAATATTCCCAAAATTAAAACTTAAAGAAAAACCGAAATAATCTATAGAAATAAAAAGTTGATGGCCCCTCGAGTCTGTCTCGGCTCCCATGTCCATGATCTACTGCTCATCTGAAAGAGTAGAGAAAAAAGGAAAGCGTGAGTCACCAAGACTCAGTGTATAAATCAAAAACACCGACTGAGGCCCACAAACACATTATGGGCCTTGGCCCATACATAGAGGCAACAATCGTAATTACATGATAAGCGATGAAATGATGAATAGCCCAACCCATCCTAGAATTCCATCCTCTACACACCAGCCCGTACCAACCATCACACCTCGGGATTTCTACAATCAACCCTCCATCCGCTACACACCATAATGACGGTGATCGCTATTTCGTTAGTCGGGAATCATTAAACGAGGCATAGCCACCGATCACTATGTGACCTAACATTTATATAACGTGGGATTTCTACCACTGATCACTATTGTGACCTATCATGCACTTCCCTTCATTATCATAATCCCACCCCATGCATACACACATAAAGAAAACATCATACAAAGCTTTCATATAATTCGATACACATAGAGATTTCTATGATTACGCACTGCATCCTTGCCTAACCCTTTTAGGGTTTTATTCGATTGTCTACATGACCTATTATCCTAGCTTTTAGCCCATAACATAAACATATATATATATACATTCATACAGATTATTTGTGTGTTAGAGATCTACACACCGATTACCGTTAGAACGACACTCTCTATGTCGACACTATCGTAAGTCGATACAACCGCTACTTGCCTAAGGTGTTGTTCGTAAACCGGTCCACAACACTGGTGGCCAATCCCGCATCTTGACGACACGGCTCGTTTTTAAACTTAGGATTCTCTCATTTGCCGATCCATATTTAATTCCATCACAAGTCCTTGTCGAACTACTATCACAACATATGATCGTTAATCCACATCATAAAGTTAAGATCTCGCATGCGATGAACGAATCTAGTGAAAATCTAGGGAAAATCACCTTACCTTAAAATCCCGAAATTGGAGACTAGCGATTTTCGGCTTTTAAATCTAGATGATCAGGTTTCCTTTAAATCCCGGAATGCCGCCCAAATGCGAAAGAGAGGAAATATTAGCTTCATTCAGCAGCCTTAACAACCAAGTGGCCATTCGGCCTTGTCTCTTAAAAATCGAAAGAGAGATTGAAGAGATAGGAAAATCGGCACTCACCTTAACGCAGAGAATTCGACTACCCCTTAGATTTAGGCTTTTGAGAAGATCGAAGAGAAGATGATAGGAAGAAATCTAAGTAGTTTCGGTTTTTAGTTGAAGAAATCGGCAAAGAATAGGGAGTATTCGGCTATGGAGATGAGAAGAGAGTTCGTGGTTTCGTCTTTTGAAAGAAAAGATGTTGAGAAGATTGGGAGATTTCGGCTTTTGAAGGAATCAAAAGAAAAGAAATTGCAGAGGAGGCGAGAATTTTGGCACAAAGAATGGAGAAAAGATTAGGGTTCAAATGCCTGGAATTGATGAGCTATCCCCTATTTATAGAAATTTCAGCACTTACCTATCAAAACCCGAAAGTGCCCTTTTCGATAACTAAAGAATTAAGCCCATAAAAGGAAAAATTCGGCACCCCCTATAGCAATTAGAAACCGATTTCTTTACTCCTCTAGGTGATGGAATTTCGGCCAACTCTGTTCTCAGCA
The DNA here is from genome assembly GCA_025698515.1 of Gossypium sturtianum. Classification (NCBI taxonomy): domain Eukaryota; kingdom Viridiplantae; phylum Streptophyta; class Magnoliopsida; order Malvales; family Malvaceae; genus Gossypium; species Gossypium sturtianum. The sequence continues at coordinate 83,784,071 of CM046943.1, forward strand.
GATAGCTCCTAACTTTTCTCCTTTATCTAAATCTATTCATACCTTTAAAAGAAACCTAGATAGCACCACCTCTTCCTTCTTTTATCAGCTCTTTATCCTTATTATCCATATTATTTAATCCTCCTATTTCCTAGCCCCAATGCCGTCCCCCCTTATTCCCCTTTTAAGTGCCGAACATGGCCCAAAATCATGGGCTCCTTGTGTCCAAGCTTGGCCCTCTTTCCTCTGCTAGTGATGCCACCCTCTAGCTCCCTTGCAGCGCCACTAAATATTGGGCCACAAGCCCACCTTGATATTTTAAACACAGATACTACCTGTTAAATCCTATAATGCCCAAACAGAAAATTTTAATCAAGGCCTATGCCTAAGCCTGAGCCCAATTTGGACCCCTAACCTTAAGTTAACACGTTAATCATATCCCTACATTAACGCATAGGCCCAATAAATTCAGGATGTTACAATTATGATATGTAAAAATCAGCTAGGCTTGGAATAAGGATTAAATTGCATGATTTTCATTTTCCGAGCCTAGGGACAAAATCAGAATTAATTAAAAGTATAGGGGCAAAATGGTAATTTTGCCTAAGATGTGAATTCGATTGAATTGTATTAAATTGAGTTAAATTTACTCGTATAGATCCTGAAAGACAAAATACGGAATTAGATCGAGGAAAAGAGAAAGTGTCGAATTAGTAGACAACAGATCAACGAACACTTGTCAAGGTAAGTTCGTGTGACTAAATTGTATATTTATATGTTTGAATTGAATTGTATGTATGATTTTTGTAAATTTCCATGTATGAAATTAATCACATATCTGACAAGTAATAAGTCTCGTTTGAATAAATGAGATTCGATGGATACAGGGTTCCCGAATTGGTTGTGGTCCTGCATATGTTGCGGACACGCCATAGCTCGAAAGAGCATCCCGTTATTAGCCCTCTTGAGCTTCCCGTTATATGGTTCTTGCGAGCTTCCCATTAATAGCTGTTCGGAGCATCCCGATCGGTTGTGATCCTGCATGTGTTGTGGGCACACCGCAGCTCTTATGAGCATCCCGTTATATGGCTCTTCGTGAGCTTCCCGATTAATGGCTCTTCGAAGCTACCCGTTATTGGCTCGCATGAGCTTCTTGATTATGGCTCTTATGAGCTTCCCGTTATACAACCCGGATAAGCTTCCCGTTAATGGCTCTCAGGAGCTTCCTGTTATATGGCTCGAGAGAGGGCTTCCCGATTATGTGCTCTAATGAGTACCCCCGAATATGAATTGACAAATTTCAGATTCGTACACTTCATGTGTACTACCCTTGTATCTATCGATATTTTAAATGATTCAACGGGTAAAGTTCTAATATGAGATGAAATGAATTCAAGATGAATTACTATAAGGAATATTTAAAGTACAAAGATATGATATGTACATGTTCACGGATACTTGAAGTGATAAATACATGAATGTGGAAATTGAATATTGATGAGCTCATTCATATTTCTTGGTATTTATGTGAATTACATGACTAACATGCTTGATAAGGATATGTGTTTAGGCAATTGGCCAAATTGGTTTCAGCATGTTTAATTAGCTTACCTTAAATGTGAAATAAATGGTAAGTTAAATTCCTGTTATACGAACTTACTAAGCATTAAATGCTTACTTTGTTTTATTTCTTCTGTTTTATAGTAACCCGGAAGCTCGTTAAGGTTGGAAGTTGGTCGGAGCCACATCACACTATCAATCGCCCTTTTTCGGTATATTTATTAAATCAACTTTGGTATAATGGCATGTATAGGTTAATTTGGCCATTGATGGCATGTAAATGTTCTGTTGTGATTAGCCATTTGAATGGCTTATGTTTGATACATTTTGATATATATAAGTATATGGCATTATCATTGTTAATATGTGTTTTAGTATAATTGATTGATGGTTAACTAATAGGCAAATTGTAACATGGCTTGAGTCGGTATAGTTGGTATAGATATGAATATATATATGTAAGTGATAAAATTGTTAAGCATGGATACTTGATTATATAAGATGATATGATATGCATAAGACTTGGTTATGGCTTGATTCAAATGTTTTATATTGGATTGGGAATGTGTTTAAGTGTTAATGTAGGTGGGAGACAAGTTTGGTGAGAAATAAGGCTTGGAAATGGTCTTGTTTTGTCCACACGGGTAGAGACACGGGCGTGTGTCGCAGCCGTGTGTGACACACTGCCTAACACATGGGCGTGTGTTTTGGCCGTGTGTGTAACACCCCTTACCCGGGTTCTACGTCGGAATCGGGCCCGAGGCGTTTCCGAACTCAAACCACTTGATCGCCACTTAGGCTCGTCGTAACTACTCTCTGAAGTCATCTCAACAACCTCATTCTCGACTTACGAGGCCTCACTCATACACACGAGGGCTATCAAGACTAAACCGAAACTTTTTCCAATCTTAAAAATTTTCTCTTTTGAACAGGGCTCACACGCCCGTGTGAAGTCACACACGCCCATGTTCCCAAACCGTGCTTAAAAACCCAGCATTCTGCCAATGCCCCACGGCCAAGGCACACGCCCGTGCTTACCACCCGTGGTGCACACTGACTACTTTAACACGGCCTAGAGTCTAGACACACGCCCGTGTAGCTAGCCCGTGGCCAACACTGATTAATCCCACACGCCCTAGGCACACGCGTGTGACTAGTCCATGGTCTATTCTCGACTTCAAATACTAACATGGGGAGGGACACGGCTGAGTCACACGCTCGTGGGCTGGCCATGTGTCAGACATGGCCTAGACACACTCTCGTGTGTCTATCCACATGGACAAGAACAAAGCTATGTGCCAAGTTCTTTTCACCCCTCTAGCATACACAACATATACTCATCTAACACAATCATAATCAACTCAAATTGAAGTGCAATCTCACATAGAAAACTACATCTTTCTTTCATATAATGTAATTGTAACACCCCTTACCCGTATTCAACACCGGAACAGGGTACGAGGCATTACCGAACTTACAACACAAGCATTCACACAAATCTGAGTCATAAATTTGCGTCCAATTTAAAAACCATTTGTTTCCAATCAAAAAGCCCCTATACGAGCCTACGATGCCCAAAATGTGCATTGGAAGTGGTTCGGGACTAAACCGAGAACTTTAGAAATTTTTACAAAACTTTAAAAAATTTGCTAACTGCAGGGCTCACACGCCCATGTAGATCTTGGGACACGCTCGTGCTCTCTCAAGGCATGCCCGTGCCTTGTGCCCGTGGTTGACACTGACTAAAATCACACGGCCATAGCACGCCCGTGCCTTCCACTCGTGGTCGACACTGACTAAAATCACACGGCCATGGCATGCCCTTGCCTTCCACCTGTGGTCGACACTGACTAAAATCACACGGCCATGGCACGCCCGTGCCTTCCACCCATGGTCGACACTGACTAAAATTGTAACACCCCATACCCGGGTCTGAGGCTCAGACCGGATACGAGACATTACTATGCTTGAACTAGCTTAATCATGACATTACGGGCTATAAAATTTCGTTCTGAAATTAAAACTTCTTATTCTTAAACAATTCGTACATTTCATGGGCCTACGAGGCCTTAAACTTGTACTGGTAAACTTTGGAACCTTATCAAAAACTTTTCTTTGAAATAGGGGTTACACGCCGCAGTGCATAGGCATACACGCCCATGTCCTCGCATCGTGCCCTTAAAACTCGATGATTCGCCAATTTCCACACGGCCATAGCACGCGCTTTGTGGTCCTAGCCCATGTGAAAACCTTAGCATTATGACTTATAACACACGGCCATAGCACGCCCGTGGACTTAGACCGTGTACTACATCTTGATATCTCGACTTATTTCACACGCAGGGCACACCCAAGTTCTAACGTGTGTGTCATGCGGCCTTAACACACGGCCGTGGGATTGGTCCATGGCCTATTCGACTTATAAGACTAAGGTGCAGTTTATACACGGCCTAGACACACGCGCTGCGTGTGTCTAACCGTGTAGGCACTTAGGGCTATTTACCAAGCCAATTGCCATCCCGAAATTAAGACCAAACTCATGCTCAATTCAAAGCAACTCAATTATTACATCTTTCATGAACAATATAACATGCTTCATTGATATTAATAACATACATTCTTAGTCAAACTTGGCCAATCACTTAGCCATTTACAAAAGAATAATAAACTTGAATGACCCATACTTTTGCCCCTTTCTAAGACATATACTCAAAATGAAATGTTTCCTATACATGCCATACTTAAAATCAACTTGGCTATACCAAAATGGCGATTGATAGTGTGCCACGAGCTCCGACTTCAATGATCCACAGTTTAGCTTGGCGGGACTACATGAAAAGGAAGAATTAAAGACGTAAGCATTTAGCTTAGTAAGTTTGCATATAAAACACATATCAACATACTTGCTTAAATAAACCATTTGACATAATCAATGGTATCATAATTTCAACTATAAAGCTTATTTGCTCATACTTGGTTCTTACATGCCTTGTAATACTTACTAGTCTCATAATTCTAAAGTAAACAAGATACTTGTATCACTTGATCAGCATACTTTAACATAGTAATCATAATCTCTATTTTATCATTCATCATATGACTAATATTTGTCCCCACTTGATAATGATTTTGCTTACTAAACTTTCTTGTTATCTCTTGTGAGCTTATCTCATTTGCCCGATGAATTCCTATGAATAACCGAGAATACCAAATCTCTTACCATGAACTTGATGCTAAAGCCATATTTTGGATATGGTCTTACATGGGATATCTCATCTTGGTTTCAAGGCCATGCCTTGACATGGACTTATATGAAATCTTCCTCTTGATAACTTGTTCAATGCCAAGCTTGGGTCCTTGGACTTTCATGATAACTTGTTCAATGCCAAGCTTGGGTCCTTGGACTTACATGATAACTTGTTCAATGCCAAGCTTGGGTCCTTGGACTTACATGATAAACTTGCTTGATTGCCGATGCCATGCCTCGGCTTGGTCTTATACGGACTTTCTCATACTTGATCTCATTAATTTCTTTGTTTAACATAACATTAAACATTTTCATAATAACATTATATATTATGCTAAGCAATTCAATGATATAAATCATAAAGCTTAGAAATCATACAAACTTACCTCAATATACAAAATGTAGCTAGGTATGCAATTTAGCCCTCGACCTTGTTCTTGCCTCGATTTCGATCCGGGCTTCGCTTTTCTTGATTAGCAAGCTTGAAAAAAATGAAGAACCCTAGCTACGGAGTCTTCAAATTTTCGGCAAGGGAAGGAAGAAGATGAATGAAATTTTTATCGTCTTTTTCCTATTTTAATCACTTATTAGACAAATGACCAAAATGCCCTTCTCTTTAAAAAATTCTATTTTACTAACTCATGTCCATTTTTGTCCAAAATTTATAATTTGGGCAAATTGCTATTTAAGGACTTATAATTGCTATTCTAGAGCTATTTCATACAAAATGCTTCTAGAAACTCACATTTTACAACTTTTACAATTTGGTCCTTTTTGACCATTCAACTTCAATTTAACAAAATTGTTTCATGAAACTTTCACACTAACATGCAAACATGGCATGAACCTTAAAACTCATAAATTCACCTCAGATTCGTGGTCTCGCACCACTATTCTGACTAAGCCCTAAATCGAGCTGTTATAAAAATCACACGGCCATGGCACGCCCGTGCCTTCCACCCGTGGTCGACACTGACTAAAATCACACGGCCATGGCACGCCCGTGTATCATGGCCGTGGGGAATTTAAAATTTCATGAGCAAGGTGCAGACTTCACACGGCCTGGGTACACGCCCATGGGATAGCCATGCCTCCCACACGGTTTAGACCCACGCCCGTGTGTCTAACTAAGTGGGCAATTAGTAGGCTATATACTAAGCCATTGCCACCTAAGGGTGCACACAAACATACCTCTACTCAAAACAATACCACTCCTAACCCTTTTGCAAGTCTAAGAACTCATCCAACATACACATTATTGAAATAAACTCACAATTCATGAATTTCATCTTCATTAAACAAAAGAGTTTGCCAAGTATTTGTCTAACTCATAGGGCCATTTACAAAATGACTTACATAGCCAACACTTTAACTAACAATCCCATCTTGACAAAATACTCAAGTCCTATACATGCCATACTCAAAACAAGTCTAAGATTGTTATACCAAAGTGTTTGCAGATAGTGTGATTTACGAACTCCTGCTGATCCACGATCCTCGAGTTACCTTTGCAATACTACAAGGAAGAAGGGCAATGAAAAGGGTAAGCATAAAGCTTAGTAAGTTGCATGGAAATAAAAAAACAATCATAATACTCATAAAAATAATCCATCCACGGTATTATCTAACCATACACAAATCAAGGCTTCTTGCCATGCTTACTTACGATTCGCCCTTACTTAGTACGTACCGTGCCACACATCGCAATCATTTCTTCGTGACCCAGTCACGAGTACCTGTATTTACCCATTCACATGACTTAAATATCATTCTCATCTCTACTTCCAAATTCATCCACTTATCCCACCACTCACAAGGGATAGTCATAGACACGTGTTTACAGCCATTGCAATAAATGTACAGCCAATGCCACGTCCCTGAGGTGGTCTTACATGGAGTCTTCTCTAGGTACCAATGCCATATCCCAGACATGGTCTTATATGGGATTACCTCTAGGTGTAACGATGCCATATCCTAGATATGGTCTTATACGATTTCCTTGTTTACCGCCGAAGCCATATCCCGGATATGGTCTTATACGGGATCTCAACTCGGTGCCGTGGCCATGTCCCGAACATGGTCTTATACGGGACCTTATTTATTCCATATTTCAATGATAGCGTTTCTATAATCAACATGGCCCAATTAGGACTCCAACATCTCATTCACATTAACTACTCAATTTAGTAATGCATTATGCTTTAATATAATGCCAAGCATTTCTCAACACGCTAATATGAATATTGTTTAAGTCACATACAACTTACCTCGTTTTCAAAATGAGCTAGTTTCTTCGGTTCAGTCCAAGACTTTATTCTTTCCCCGTTCGAGGCAGATTCTCGTCTCCTCTTGCTCTATAATAGCAAATTAGCTCATTTTAATCACTACATTAATACAAGCATTTCAATAACCATGCTTAAGTAAAATTACCATTTTGCCCCTAGACTTTGGCAAAATGACCATTTTGCCCCTAGGCTCGAAAATAAATTCTAATCACATTTCTACCTTCAACAAGCCTAGATAAACATTTAATGCTCTTAAAGCTATCATCAAAAATCAATATTTCACATACTTACTACTAGGGGTGAGCATTCGATCGAATCGAATCGAATCGAATCAAAATTTTCGAGTTAATCGAGTTTTCGAATCGTATTTTATCATCCTAACTTAATTTGAAATTTTTTCGAATCGAGTCGAGTGAGACAAAATTCGAATCGAATCGAATCGAATATATTTGTTCGAGTTAAGTTTTAAAAAAATGACTTTAGTGTTTTTTATTTTTATGTAATTTTTTAAAAAAATTCTTTAAAGTTTTTAAACATGATCATACAACAAAAAATTGAAGTAAATAAGTGAATAAACAAAAGCTACACAACATCAACTTAAATTAACCAACAACAATAACAAACCAAACCAAACTAATAACAATAACATGAATTTTTCAACATTTCAAGTGTTGGAAGCAAAATATACGTAAATGCACTAAATTAGCTCTGTAATTACTTACTTAAGAGAACCCTCTTCCCAAAAAAACAATGTATATACATAAATATGTTTGAAAACAAATATGACATCTTTAAAATAACCTTAAATAAATATTCATTTATCTAATAACATAAGCTTATAATAAGACATGCATCGGAAAGATTTTTTTTTTTGAAAAGAAGATAAATATAATTCATTCCATTTTTATGCTTTTAAGAGAAACAATAACAACATCGATCAAAAAAAGGAGAACCCAAACCAAACAAAGAATGAGAGAAACTTAGAATTATCGACTCTTGCTATTTGTTTCTCCCATAGTCCCGTTCTAGTGCAAAAGCATCTATAAATTGCCTATGCATGTCGAGCAAAGTACCAAAGGCATATTGTGATTATTTCTCAAAATACCTATGAAAAAAAAATAAGTTGAATGTCTCTTTACATTCAATAGAAGCACCGATTACCTAATATGATTAATCACGCAGTCACTTTAAGAAAAGGAATTACCATAGGGAAATATGTTTCTCCCCTTCAACATCATCACTTAGATACATAAGCATAGTTGCTATTCTTTGACCACCGCGCTTCAAGTTAAAGCGAAAAAGAAAAAATAATCGTAAAGAAATGGCTCTGGGATTTCTCCATATAATAAGAATAGATATATCCGACACAACCAATAAATCCACCACGAAAATTATGGGAAAGGCGGATAACTTACGATATCGTAAAAATAATCATGATGGGGCTTGTAAACCGATCCTTTTCATACATCTTTGCATTAAATGTTAGCCTTGATAAAGAACATATCGTTCACTTTCTTTTGAGCAATATTTTACAGATATTGAAGTTCGAGACCCACCTTAAGACTTGGATAAGCTCTCCATTTTCAAATTGGTATTTGAGAAAATACGTAAATCCGCTTTTCAATTGCCTTTCAATTCAAAGGAAAAAGAAATAGAGGGAAAACACTCAGTTACAATCTATTAGATAATTGTAGAATATAGATGCAAACACTTCAATGCTAGAACGGAAACATGCATGCAGAAGAAAATTCATCCAGAGCTGCTTTAAACTTATGGTAAAATTAAAAAACATCATAAGCTGATCAAAGCTATTTCTCATATTTATAAAATTAATGATCTTCGATTCGACGATTTCACCAAACATACTGAAGGCTTCTTCAAGGGCTCGATCATTGGTGGCCGATGCAAGCCCTCCGACGAAGCACCGAAACTCGACATCAGCGGCGGCCATGAGGGGGAAATATCAAATAAACAAGGGACAAAAAGGGAAACTAAGAAAAAGAGCAGATATTTTGGAGAGAGTCGTGAATGGATTGCATCGGGAAGATTCTACCGAACTAGATCTAGAATATGAATCTAATATTCACTGTTTAAGTTCATTGAAATTAATAACACATGCATTTTGCATCAAATCAATAAATTAAAAAAATCTACAAAGATACCAACAAGAATAAATCGAAACTAAAAAAATAAATCAAGAAACTTAAAAATAAATAAAGAATCGAGTTCTAACAATGTAAAAATAAGCGTAATCTGAGAAAGAATCTTGAAAGCTTTGTGTTTCAAACAGAAAGTAAAGCAGGAAGAAGAGAAACTCAAGAAAATTTTTACCTGCTGCTGCTACTAACCCAGAAAATAAGAATCGGGGGTTCTTGAGGCTGGCTTGGGGGTTTGATTTGGGGGAGGAAGAGGAATTGGGTTGGGAACTTGGGATTTGGGGAAAAAAAATTGAAATTTGAGTCTTTGTGGGCTTGGGGAAATGGGTAAAAGCCTAAGATTTAAAAAAAATATATATATATAATTTATATTCGGTTTATTCGAATTATTCGAGTTATTCGAATTCAAAAATTTAACTCGATTCGAACTCGAAATTCGAAACTCAAAATTCGAGTTGATTCGATTAACTCGATTAACTCGATTAACTCGATTCGAACAATTCGAAATTCGAAATTTTTTTCGATTTTTTCGAATCGAATCGAGTTTTGCTCACCCCTACTTACTACAAAGTTTGTAACCTTTTCATCAAGGTCCTTATTGGTGTTTTCATGCTAACACCTTTCACAAAAGTTGTTCATACAACAACTAAGCCTCATTCTCTTCCATAAAAATGCAACAATAACTAAAATAGCTCTCATGGCAAAACTTTAAACTCTTTGCCATATTGCACAATAGTCCCCTCATTTGAAAGCTTAAGCTTTAGGGGTTTCAAAAGTACAATTATTTTCAAGAAAAGTTCTCTAGAACACTTACTTGAATGGATGAGAGCTTGCTGAAATTTTGAGCATTCAAAACCCCTATTTGCTGCTAATTTTTGGTGGAAGATGAAAGTAGAAAAGATGATATCTTTTTCTCTCCTTACTTTATTAATATTAGTCAAATAAGTCACCAACTATCACCAACTTTGACCAACATTGTCCATCTTTGTGTCCTATGGCCGGCCATGCTAAATTTGGGGGTCTAATTGCCTTTTAAAGACCTCCAATTTACAATCTATGGCCATTTGGCACTTTTAGCTTATAGAATGGAACTTTCGCCCTTTATGCGATTTAGTCCTTTTTCGCGATTAAACACGAAATCGCTAAAATTAAAGCATCCAAATTTTCATGTACATATGCTATCATGTTCTAACTCATAATATATCATGAAAATAAATTTCTCAAATCTCGGATGAGTGATCCTGAGACCACTATTCCGACTAGCCCCAAAATCGGGCTGTTACAGTAATAGCCAACAACCATGGCATTATACAAAATAAGCTATCCATCTAAAGGCCAACACATCTTAGCCATTTACAACAAAATTCACTAACTTGTCTAGCCCCTATACATGCCATATACAAAACATTGAGTCTCATGTACCAGAGTGTCTTTGATAGTGTGGGCGATCTTCCAATTGATCCTCGTATCTTGGTTCAACACTTTTACTCTATAAGACAAGGGAAAAGAAAAGGAGTAAGCTTTGAGCTTAGTAAGTTTACACATAAACAATTAAGCATCATAGTATAAGCTAAACAACAATTAGCATTATACTACCAAAAGTAATGAACAACTATGCTTACTCTTTCTAACCCTTACCACATTTCCAACACATCATGAGTCACGTACTTATAACCATCGAAATGCACCCCTGCATTCAATGTCACATTTACACAATATACAACACATCAATATTTCTCAATAATTCATCCACACAGCTAATTAACTTAATAATGCATCCACACGACTTCTTTACTCAATAATGCAATCATATGGCTAATCCACCACGGTTAACCCACCACGCCAAATGTCTCGGTGGTTTCGCACTTAGCACACCACGATCGATTAATAAGGTGGTATCGCACTTAGCCTACCACAAAGGTAATCATAGGGGTTTCTCACTTAGCCCACTAAACGATATACCTAACGATAGCATCGCACATAGCGACTCATCGTCAATATGCATTAGGATGGTATCGCACTTAGCCTGCCATCTAGCATTATCACTGCACATTCACATGTCTACTTACTCAATTAAACATCCATTCACAATTCTACTACATTCGTTCTACTTGAACCACGTAGGTTCTCAATCAATCTCGAACAAGCTACACACTAGCTATCATCAACAAATTGTAAGTATGAATGCATTGTTTATGCATAGACTTACCTCGGTACTCAAAAGTATTGAGACTTACCACCTTGCTTTTGCCTCGGTTTCGATCCGGGCTTCGTATTTCTTGATCTATAATGAATAAATTAGCTTATTCAATACATACATTGACTAAATTGACCCACATCTCATACTTTAGCAAAATTACTATTTTGCCTCTAAACTTTCTCATATTTACACTTTAGCCCCAAAGGCTCGTAAAGTGATTTTTATTCAACTTTCTAGTCTTTCATGCTTAGCCGAACCACTTATTCAACTAAAGCTATCATCAATTCTCACTAAAACACACATGTATGACCAAACTTAAGATTTTCACAATCAAGTCCCTACATGCATTTTCATGGAAAATCACTTTACAAAAGATGTTTCTACTACATCAAGCTTTCATAATCTTCCATAAAACAACAAAATACATGCATGTCATACATGACCACATTTTTGAACATCCTTCATAGCTCATCAAATAGCTAAAAATAGCTTACTCATGCTACTAGGACTTCAAAAATACAAAGAATATCAAAAACGAGGCTAAATGCACTTACTAGCAAGCTTGAAAAATTGAAGAACCCTAGCTATGGCTTCCTTCAAATTTTCAGCCATGAGGGGAAGAAGATGAGCATGATTTTGTCATCTTTTCTCCTTTTTAATCACTTATTTGTTAAATGACCAAAATGCCCTTTTTGATAAACTTTAAATTTTAACTCATCTATGCCCAATTTTGTCTAAAAACTAAAAATTGGGAAAATTGTTCATTAAGGACCTCTAATTAATAATCTAAAGCTATTTCACACATATAGCTTCTAGAAACACACATTTTGTAACTTTTGCAATTTAGTCCTTTTGGACAATTCAACCACAATTTCACAAAATTGCTTCATGAAACTTTCACACTAGCATGCATACAAGGCATAAACCTCAAAAACTCATTTATAACCCTCGGATTTGTGGTCTCGCACCACTATTCCGACTAGGCCCTAAATCGGGATGTTACAACTCTCTCCCTTTTAGAGATTTTCGCCCCCGAAAATCTTACCAGTAAAGAGGTTTGGATGTTGCTCTCTCATAGCTTCTTTTGTTTCCCACGTAGCCTCTTCCACACCATGTTTTTTCCATAACACTTTCACTAGTGCTATGCTCTTATTTCTCAACTGTTTCACTTCTCGAGCCAAGATCTTAATCGGCTCCTCTTCATAAGACATATCCGGTCTTATCTCAATTTCTGTCGAAGGAATCACATGTGAAGGATCGGAGCGATACAGTCGCAACATCGACACATGGAACACATTATGAATCTTTTCCAACTCTACCGGCAAATCCAACTGGTACGCTACAGGTCCAATCTTGTCGGTAATTTCATACGGCCCTACGAATCTTGGACTCAATTTCCCTTTTCGTCCAAATCTCATAATCTTCTTCCACGGGGACACTTTCAAAAACATTTTGTCGCCCACTTTAAACTCAATTTCTTTTCTTTTCAAATCCGCGTATGACTTCTGTCGGTCCGAAGCAGCTCTCAGACTATTACGGATTACTTTCACCTTCTCTTCGATTTTCTTCACTAAATTGACCCCATGGATCCGCTTCTCACTAAGCTCGGTCCAATACAAAGGAGTCCGACACTTACGACCATACAAAGCCTCATACGATGCCATCTGTATACTCGACTGATAACTATTATTGTAGGCGAATTCGACCAAAGGTAGATATCTCTCCCAACTACCTTCGAATTCTAACACACAGCATCGAAGCATATCTTCAAGAACTTGAATCATTCTTTCAGATCGACCATCGATTTGCGGATGGAGCGCGATCTTTGAAATTCAATCTCATACCCATGGCCTCTGCAACTTCTTCCAAAATCTCGAAGTAAACCTCGGATCTCTATCCGATATAATAGACAATGTGTACACCATGCAATCTCACTATCTACGCCACATACAACTCGGCTAACTTATCCGGTGAATAATCAACACGTCATTGGAATAAAGTGAGCCGACTTCGTCAATCTATCCACAACAACCCACACAAAGATCTCTCTTTCTGAGTCATCGGCAACCCCGTTACAAAATTAATGGTAATTCGATCCCACTTCCATTCGGGTACCATTCTTGGTGAAGCAATCCAGAAGGCACTTGATGCTCGGCCTTCACTGTTGGCAAATCGGACACTTTGTCACAAACTCAAATATCTCTTTTCATACCAGTCCACCAATACAACTTCCTCAAGTCGTTGTACATTTTTATCTTGCCGGATGTCTTGACAAACATCCACTGTGGGCCTCCTGCAAAACCTTTCGAATCAACTCCTCATCTTTAAGAACACAAATTCTATCACGATACATCAGACAACCATTCAAATCCACTCAAAAATTAGAATCACTTTCTGATTCGCACTTAGCTATCTTAGCTTGCATCTCACTGTCATTTCTCTGAGCCTTACATATTTGTTGAACAAATAGCGGCTTAGCTCTCAATTCTGCCAAAATAGCGCCATCGTCAGACAATGCTAAACTCGTACTCATAACTCTTAAAGCATACAAGGATTTCCTACTCAGGGCATCCGCAACCACATTCGCTTTTCCCGGGTGGTAGTCAATGACTAACTCATAGTCTTTCAACAACTCAAGCCACTGTCTTTGTCTCAGATTCAGATCCTTCTGATCCATCAAATACTTTAAACTCTTGTGATCCGTAAAGATTCAGCACTTCTCACCATACAAGTAATGGCGCCAAATCTTTAACGGAAAAACAATCGTCGCTAACTCCAAATCATGAGTCAGATAATTCTTCTCGTGCGGTGTTAGCTACCTCGAGGCGTAAGCGACTATCTTACCCTCTTGCATCAACACGCAACCGGGACCATTAAATGACGCGTCACTGTAAACCACGAACTCTTTTCCCGATTCTGGTTGAACTAAAACTGGCGCCTCAGTCAATAATGTCTTCAGTCTCTCGAAGCTCTAATGACATGTCTCAGTCCATTCAAACTTGACATCTTTGTGCAATAGTTTCGTCATCGGGATAGCAATCATAGAGAATCCTTTTACGAAACGTCTATAATATCCTGCTAATCCCAAGAAACTTCTAATTTCTGACACGTTCCTCGGCGGTTTCCAATCCAACAGCGGTAGATATCTTACTCGGTCAACTCTAACACCATCACGACACAATGTGTCCTAGGAATCGACCTCTCTGAGCCAAAACTCACTCTTGCTAAACTTAGCATACAAGCGCTTATCTCTCAAAGTTTGCAAGACAATTCTCAAATGCTCTTCATGATCGTTCTCATCCCGAGAATAGATCAATATGTAAATCAATAAAGACAACTACAAACTTGTCCACATACGATCCGAAAACACAGTTCATCGGATCCATAAAAATTGTAGGTGCATTCGTCAAACCAAAGCGGCATAACCAAAAACTCATAATGGCCATACCTTGTCCGAAATGTAGTTTTCAACACATCTTGTTCTTTCACTGAGGTGATAATAACTGGACCTCAAGTCTATCTTGGAGAACACTGTAGCTCCCTTGGTTGATCAAAAGATCATCAATCCTTGGTAAAGGATACTTATTCTTCATTGTCACCTTGTTCAGCTTGTCTATAGTCTATACACAACCTCATAGACCCATCTTTCTTCTTCACGAATAATACCGGAGCACCCTTACTACGCGAGTAGCTCGGTCTTACAAAACCCTTATTTGTCAACTCTTGCAAATGAACCTTGATTCTTTCAACTCTACGATTGCCATTCTATACGGAGCAATCGAAATAGGTGCCGTTCCCGGAACCAACTCAATTCCAAACTCGACCTCTCTCACTAGAGGTAATCCGGGTAACTCTTCTGGAAATACATCTGGATACTCATATACCACCGGCACTGTTTCAAACTTTACTCCAACCTCTCGAGTATTCAACACAAAAGCAAGATAGGACTCACATCCTTTTCTCAAACATTTCCCGGCCACTAAGGAAGAAATCATCACTGGTAGACTATCCGATCCATCTGATTCAACCCGAACCACATATCCACTCTCACATTTCAAATCAATAAACTTACTACCACAGTTCACTAAGACACTATGGGTAGTCAACCAATCCATGCCTAGGATTAAATCAAACTCATCAAACGGCAACAACATTAGGTTTGCCGGAAAACAATGATTCTCAATCAATAAAGGACAATTCTTACACACTCTGTCCACTAACACATGCTTTCCTAACGGGTTTGACACCTTAACCACTATGTCCGTAGACTCAACAGTCATATTCAAACTAGATGCTAATCTCATGCAAATATAAGAATGAGTAGACCCTGGATCTATTAAAGCAATAACAAAGGTGTCATAGAGAGAAAATGTACCCGTTATCACATCAGGGGAGGATGCTTCTTCGCGAGCACAAATAGTATACGTCCTTGCAGGTGCCCGACCCTCCGTTCTCATATTAGAGTCCCTGGACGCACCTCTACCACTAGCCCCACCTCTTGGGTTCCTTGGTGGTCTACCCCTTGCAGACACATCACTAGGTCTCATCTCTTGCTTCTCTTCCTTATCATCCCTCTCGGGATAGTTCCGGATAAAGTGGTCAGGGAAACTACACTTATAGCATTTCTGACTATTTCCCCAACACTCTCTGCTGTGATATCTACCACAACTTGGACACTATGGTTTGCTCTTCGTATTGCCCACACTTTCCATCGAGGGGGCTTGGACTCTCGAACCCGAGCGAGTATTGCCCAAGTCTCGATGCGAATAACCCACTGGTGTCGTCTTTCGAGGATTCACTTCCTTGGATCTTTTCGACTGAGCTTGGTATGACTTGCCCATCGGTCTCTTTCTAGCATCTCGAGCTTCACTCACAGCCCTCCTCTTTTCTGAACTCAGCTCTTCGGCCTTACTTGCCCTTTCAACAAACACTACAAATTCTTTCAACTCCAAAATACCCACTAGGAGTTTGATGTCCTCATTCAGCCCATCTTCGAACCTCTTACACAAGATGGTCTCAATCGACACACATTCTTGAGCGTATTTGCTAAGCCTAACAAACTCACGCTCATATTCCGCTACTGGCATTCTTCCTTGCTTCAACTCAAGGAATTCCTTCCTTTTCCGATCAGTAAATCGTTGGCTTATATACTTCTTCCGGAACTCTTCCAGAAAGAAGTCCCACGTCACCCGCTCTCCTGGGACTACTGACGTCAACGTCTTCCACCAATGGTATTCCGAGTCCCTCGGCAAGGATACGACACACTTCAAGCTCTCTTCAGGTGTACAAGAGAGTTCCTCAAACACTCTCATCGAGTTCTCCAACCAGAACTCCGCCCTCCCTGGGTCATCATCTACCTTAGCTCTAAACTCCTCAATCCCGTACTTCCTAATCTTATCCACCGGGGGTTTCAATATCCTCACTACATCCATACCTTGAAGAGCCACTGGATTTGGCTGAGGTATAGGAGGAGGTGGAGGAGGTTGACCATTAGGGTTCGCTCGAACATAGTCCGAGTACCAATTGCTCATCATCTGGAGAAAGGCTTCCCGTGCCTCTTCCCCTTGACCCCTAACCTCGGGTCCACTTTGAACAGGCACGGTTCCTTGCGCAGGAGCCGGCGCATTACTAGCTGCTTCATCAGCAGTCGATGGATAGGAATCCATATACTATATAAAACAAGATTTAAAATCATCAGAAACCACCACACTATCATTGTACACTTATGGCATGTATAGCTAGACTCTTACACTCGCTACGGTAGTCGTAGAACCGACTAAACCATAGCTCTGATACCACTAAATGTAACACCCCTTACCCGGGTTCTACGCCAGAACTGAGCCCGAGGCGTTTCTGAACTCAAACCACTTGATCGCCACTTAGGCTCATCGTAACTACTCTCTGAAGTCATCTCAACAACCTCATTCTCGACTTACGAGGCCTCACTCATACACACGAGGGCTCTCGAGACTAAACCAAAACTTTTTCCAATCTTAAAATTTTTCTCTTTTGAATAGGGCTCACACGCCCGTGCAAGGTACAACACGCCCGTGTGAAGTCACACACGCCCATGTTCCCAAACCATTCTTAAAAACCCAGCATTCTGCCAATGCCCCACGGCCAAGACACACGCCCGTGCTTACCACCCGTGGTGCACACTGACTACTTTAACACGACCTAGAGTCTAGACACACGCCCGTGTAGCTAGCCCATGGCCAACATCGATTAATCCCACACGCCTAGGCACGCGCCGTGTGACTAGTCTCGTGGTCTATTCTCGACTTCAAATACTAACATGCGGGGACACAAGGTGAGTCACACGCCCGTGGTGGCGTGTGTCACACATGGCCTAGACACACTCCGTGTATCTATCCACATGGACAAGAACAAAGCTATGTGCCAAGTTCTTTTCACCCCTCTAGCATACACAACATATACTCATCTAACACAATCATAATCAACTCAAATTGAAGTGCAATCTCACATAGAAAACTACATCTTTCTTTCATATAATGTAATAGCAAACAACCATGGCATTATACAAAATAAGCTATCCATCTAAAGGCCAACACATATTAGCCATTTACAACAAAATTCACTAACTTGTCTAGCCCCTATACATGCCATATACAAAACATTGAGTCTCATGTACCCGAGTGTGCTGATAGTGTGGGCGATCTTCCAATTGATCCTCGTATCTCGGTTCAACACTTTTACTCTATAAGACAAGGGAAAAGAAAAGGAGTAAGCTTTGAGCTTAGTAAGTTTACACATAAACAATTAAGCATCATAGTATAAGCTAAACAACAATTAGCATTATACTACCAAAAGTAATGAACAACTATGCTTACTCTTTCTAACCCTTACCACATTTCCAACACATCATGAGTCACATACTCATAACCATCAAAATGCACCCCTGCATTCAATGTCACATTTACACAATATACAACACATCAATATTTCTCAATAATTCATCCACACAGCTAATTAACTTAATAATGCATCCACATAGCTTCTTTACTCAATAATACAATCATATGGCTAATCCACACAGTTAACCCACACAGCAAATGTCTCAGTGGTTTCGCACTTAGCACACCACAGTCGATTAATAAGGTGGTATCGCACTTAGCCTACCACAAAGGTAATCATAGGGGTTTCTCACTTAGCCCACTAAACAATATACCTAACGATGGCATCGCACATAGCCAGCTCATCGTCAATATGCATTAGGATGGTATCGCACTTAGCCTGCCATCTAGCATTATCACTACACATTTACATGTCTACTTACTCAATTAAACATCCTTTCACAATTCTACTACATTCGTTCTACTTGAACCACGTAGGTTCTCAATCAATCTCGAACAAGCTACACACTAGCTATCATCAACAAATTGTAAGTATGAATGCATTGTTTATGCATAGACTTACCTCGGTACTCAAAAGTATTGAGACTTGCAATTTAGTCCACCACCCTTCTTTTGCCTCGGTTTCGATCCGGGCTTCGTCTTTCTTGATCTATAATGAATAAATTAGCTTATTCAATACATACATTGACTAAATTGACCCACATCTCATACTTTAGCAAAATTACTATTTTGCCCCTAAACTTTCTCATATTTACACTTTAGCCCCAAAGGCTCGTAAAGTGATTTTTATTCAACTTTCTAGTCTTTCATGCTTAGCCGAACCACTTATTCAACTAAAGCTATCATCAATTCTTACTAAAACATACATGTATGACCAAACTTAAGATTTTCACAATCAAGTCCCTACATGCATTTTCATGGAAAATCACTTTACAAAAGATGTTTCTACTACATCAAGCTTTCATAATCTTCCATAAAACAACAAAATACATGCATGTCATACATGACCACATTTTTGAACATCCTTCATAGCTCATCAAATAGCTAAAAATAGCTTACTCATGCTACTAGGACTTCAAAAATACAAAGAATATAAAAAACGAGGCTAGATGCACTTACTAGCAAGCTTGAAAAATTAAAGAACCCTAGCTATGGCTTCCTTCAAATTTTCGGCAATGAGGGGAAGAAGATGAGCATGATTTTGTCATCTTTTCTCCTTTTTAATCACTTATTTGTTAAATGACCAAAATGCCCTTTTTGATAAACTTTAAACTTTAACTCATCCATGCCCAATTTTGTCCAAAAACTAAAAATTGGGAAAATTGCTCATTAAGGACCTCTAATTAATAATCTAAAGCTATTTCACACATATAGCTTCTAGAAACACACATTTTGCAACTTTTACAATTTAGTCCTTTTGGATAATTCAACCACAATTTCACAAAATTGCTTCATGAAACTTTCACACTAGCATGCAGACAAGGCATAAACCTCAAAAACTCATTTATAACCCTCAAATTTGTGGTCTCGCACCACTATTCTGACTAGGCCCTAAACTAGGATGTTACAGTGTGTCCTCTACATCTTTAAAATTTCAAAACAGAATGCTCAGAATTGATCACATGGCCTGGCAAACGGGTGTGTGGCTTGGTCGTGTGACCCCTGCACCTACACATGGCCTAGCACACGGGCATGTGACTTGGCCATGTGACCCAAGTCAGAAAGTTACATGGATACAGACACAGGCTGAGACACGGCCGTGTGCCCCATTTCGAATGCCCACATGGCCTGAGACACGGACGTGCCTCTTGGCCGTGTGAGCCACACGGGCGTGTGTACCCTGCACCTAGGAAAAATTTTGAAATTTTGCGAAAAATTCTCTGAGTACCCGGTTTAATCCCGACTTTTTTATAATGTATGTTTTGGGCCTCGAGGGCTCACATAAGGGAATCTGACATGAATGTTAAATAATATGATGTTTTTTATCTGTTTATTCTGGTAAAACTTCGTAACCCTATTTTGGCGATGGATACGGGTTAAGGGTGTTACAAATAGTGTTGCATATAAGGTCAATTTTTTGCAAGAATGCTATGGGAACTTCATTGACATGATTGGGAATCTGACATTATTAGAGATCCATGTTAGTAAAGCAAGATTTAATTCAAAATGTGAACTATGGATAACATGTCGGGAAATGCTAGACCTTAGCCAATGTACATCAAATAATGTCCCCAAGACCTGCATATTGTTAGTAACTTATGTGTGAATCGTATCTATAAATGAGAAATTTCCTAATTATTATTTTACATGCAAAAATTAAAATTAACCTAGTGATGTTACCTCCCCAGCAACGACACCAACTTAACCACCTATGGACGTACTAACGTCCAGAGTGTGAATATTGCAATAAAATAAAGAAAGACAAGGCGGTATCCGCAAGTATACGGGTCGAGTTGTAATATATTTTTACAACGAAGTAGGTGAGTACTCCGAGGATCGTACCCAAAGGAGGCTGGTGCCAAGCAAATTCTAACCTAAATATTAAAAGATCTAATTAATACTTTTAAATAAGCTATAGTACTAAAATATGAAATAAATGATTTTTGGGGTTTTATAATAATAGTAATAAAAACAAAATAACATAAAAAGATAAAATTCAAGAGTTGAAAAAGGGAGAATAAATCAAATCTGATTATGGGTGATTAGCTTGCTTCGATAATCTCCATCAACTGTCGTTTTGGGTTCCTCGCCAATCAACTAGTTGCTACCCTAGTAAAATCTTTTGATCTTCCACTAACATAACAAGTCAGTAACAACTACTTATCTTCTGACCTCATAGTTCAAACTAGTTTGGGGTTAAGGTGTTCATGGATGGGCAATACCAATTTTGGGTTAATTCCCACCTTCATGACTTCTAGGGGTTGTCAGGCCTAGGGTTTGTTTCACTTTATTCCTTTCCCAAATAGCTGACCCATTGAGTAACCCTACAAAATAGTTAATAGGTCATACCTCCACTCGCTAATCCCCCATAGAGGGATTAGTTCCTCATGGCTTCCATAGACAATATATAATCGATGCAAAGAGAAATCATGCTAATTACATAGACAAGATAGAGTAAATAAGAAAGCCTGGTTGTATTAAAATTAAGCACGAATCCACAGAGTTTGAATGCTTCCACATTTCAGATATCTTGAAATCAACAAAAACAATTCAAATAAATCTAAAACCCTAAGAAAGAAAGAAAGCTAAACAAAATTTACAAGAGAGAATCTAGGCTAAAGGAATAATGTCCATAACAAGTGACAAATGAGCCTATTTATAGCCTTGAGGTGGTTTTCATCCTTAACCCTAGGTTAGTTGATGTTCCCGAGCTTAAAGTTTGATTGTGCAACCCAAATGCCCCCGCTTCATGTGTTGTTTCCGTTACAGAGTCGATGTCGCGACACACCAGGACCTGTGTCCCGACAAAGCAATCAATATACTCCTCTACAGCTATCTTCAGGGGTATGTCGCGACACCCTCAATTTGTGTCGCGACATCGAAAGCAGTCTTAAGTTTTCTCTATTCTGCTCCCTATGTTGCGACATTGAGTCATCCGTGTTGCGACATAGCGACCAGTATTCATTTAGTGCACCTTTTAATGGTCCACTGCACACTCACAAAGTGCGTTAGCTCATCCTTAGGCCTCATTCGGCTCCTAAGGTCAATAAAAGACTCAATTTGCACATTTTATTGAATGTAAATAAAACAATGAAAACTTAACTAAAACATGACGAAAATGCTTGTATTCAAGCTCCTTAAATGTGAAAACTAGTTTAATCTGCTACACCAAATTACGTCACATCAGACACCCGCATGATATTAAGGTAGCTACTTGGGAAACAGAGGAATCGATGAAATCTCAATACCCAAATTTATTCTCAGGTAAAACTTTCGAGGAAGAAATTTCTTAAAGGGAGAGAGTTGTAAAAGCACATTTCTAGTGGTACCGAAAATGATGGTTTTGGCACCCTATTTTTTTATTGACGAGTCACTAAATACTATTTACTGATATTTAAGATTCATTTATAGTGTTATAATGATATTTTGTTCGGTAAATTTATTCATCGGCTAGCTAATTAGAGTACAAGGACTAAATCGTAAAAACTGCAAAAGTTAATCGCTATTAACTTATATGTGCCAAATGAGTTTAAAAGTGAAATTGAATAGTTTTAATTGACAATTATGCCATATTTGTTATAGTGGACTATTATTGGGTGTGTTTTTTTATTAAATTATATGTAAAATAATGTTAAAAGTAATAATAATAATAGTTAAAACATAAAAATCCTAAGTCATCTTCTCCATTTCTTTTTATTCCCACCTAAAACCACCATTTTTTAACTTAGGAGCATTCGACCAAGCTTAAGTCCTTGCATGTAAGTGAATTCAAAGTACGTATTTCATAAATTATGTGTTTTTGATATCGTTGTAGCTTAATTTAGCTAACTCGGGTACTGAATCGTAAAAAAGTCAAAGTTTTCAAAAGTTACCATTGATGGTTTTTGAGGGTTTTGATGTTAAATGGTAGGATTTGAAGCTTTGATATGAAATAGAACTATTTTGTAAAGTGAATTTTGTTAGTTTTGAGCTTAGGGACTAAAATGAAAATATGTTGAAATTGTCATGAAATTCTTTTAAATATAGATGCTTGGGAGTTGTATAAGGATGATTTTAAAGTTAGATTAAAAGTTTGGGGTTTAAATGTGTAAAATATGCTTGTTACGATTTTAGGGACTAAATTGAATAAAAAGTAAAACTTTAGGAAATTTGTGAAAATGAATAAAAGATGTCAAATACATGAAATGAGATGCTTTAAAGTGTTTGGAACTGATAATTAGAAATAAATTACTGTATAGATTAAGAATCGATAGATCATTAAGGAAAAGAGAAAATTACATATTAGTCCTTGACATTTATGTTTTTTGTTATTTGTCCCTAGTAAGTTTATATGGTATAGTTATGAGTATTTTTGTATTGTTTATATTGAATTGTTTATCTTATAATGTTTGAATGTATATTAAAACGTTACAAATTGGTTCTAAGGTGAGAAAAATGACTGAATTGAAAACTGTTATATTATTATATGTATTGAGCCCAGATGAACGTAGGATAGGATACAATTGGCATGCCAATAGGGTTATTTTGCATGCTATACGGGTTTGACATGAGATGAAATGATGATGTACTATTTATTCACTGATCGTACCAGATCCAACATTTGTTGCGGATTATCGAGTTATCTTTATAGTGACCAGGTGTGTTTCTAGGGAGGTTGTGTAACCTACGGGCTTGGCACTTAGTGCTCAGGTGTGTTTATGGATGGTATGGCTCATTTAAGAAATCAGGTGTGTTTTGGGTGGTTACCCGCGTATCCGTATCTATTCATTATAGTTCATCAAGCTGAATTGTTGTTATTAATAGATATGATGAATGGTAAAAGGGTATAATGTGGTAAAACATAGATGAATTATTTGAAAACCTGTTTATGTTCAATAATATGATGACTTGATATGGTGTTGGATAAAATTGTATAGTATGTAAGGTTATATGATATGAATGTGATGAACTCACCTATTGATATGAATTGTGGTAACATGGTAAAATGTTTAGTTAGCTATTTTGTTATGTAAATGTGGAAAATAAGGTAAGTTACATTGTTTTCAACCTATAAACTTACTAAGCTTATTAGAAGCTTACTCTGTTTCATTTCTGGATTTATGTAGTTATCATTTTGAGGAACTCGGTGATCAAATCAACTCGAAGATCACACTATGCAACCTCTGTAACGCCCCGAATTTTTGGGCCTAGTAGAATTGGGCCTTGGATATGGGAGCGTTTAAAATTTTTTTAAGAACAAGAGGACGGCACTAATGCGAGTTGGACCTATTAGGTGAGTGATTTTGGAATGTTTAGAGGGTACTATGAAGTCTCGGGTTCAAGTTAGGCCATAGGAAAAGTTTTGATTTTTAGCCTTAGTGGAACCCTGATCTCTAAGGGTATGACTCATAAACAAATCAGGGTAAAATAAGACACAAAAGGAGTTGTGGTCTAGTGGCAAATGGCACCACATGGGAGACAAGGAAGTGACGCCATAGAGGAAGCAAGGGGTCCAAGGTTCAAGTCTTGGCTCTTGAAATTTATTTTGGTTTCTCTTTTAAATAAATCTGGAAGCGAGTAGGTAGGCTTTATAGTTAAATGTGTTGGACTTATGACACAAAGGAGCTTGTGTCCTAGTGGTGGTGGCATGACATGGCTATCGAGAGGACTTTGGTTCGAATCTCTTTGCACGCAAAGGTGGATTATTTTGCTAAGGAGTCGATTTTTTGAGGATTGATAGAGAATCCCACATCGGGAAGCTAGCATGAGGATAGGCAAGAAGCTGGCTTTAAATAGAGCAAACCATGAGGAGAGTAAGCATAGCTTTCTTGGCTTATCCCTTTCGCTTTGTGGCGTGCTCGTTTGTGTTAGGCGTTGGATCATTCGTTGATCTGTATGCCGTTGGGTCGAGGTGGTGGTGACCGAAGTTGATCGACACACCCCTTGGGGGTCAAGGGTGCGATCATTTGTTGGCTTCGCGTTGAGTAATGGTGTTCGTGAGCGCGGATTAACTCCAGATTCCTATCAGGTGTGTATTTCACACTACTCTAGCTGTAGAGCGGCAAATACTGAAATGTCGGTCACACGACGATGGTAGCCACACGAGCGTGCGAGCGCACGTGTGGGAGCTTCGACGCGATAGTTGAGGCCCTCATGAGTGTTCTCATGGGTTTAGGCTACCTTGGGCCGAGTGGGCCCAATGGGCCCGTGGGCCCATGTGAATAAATTGTATGATTGTGTAGTAAATATTGGACTGGTCTATGTGAATCTCATATCTGTGGCTAGATTTGGGCTGAATGGGCCACACAAGCGTGTGGGCCCATTTAGGCTGAGAATGGGCCCTAGGCCCATTCGCATCATTATCTCTGTTTAGAATACTTTGGTTTAACTGGGCAAATCGCGGTTAATCGCTCTAGTGTAGGTGACGACGCTCGTGATTATTTAGTACTCTACATGATAAGGTGTGTATCCGTATACACTATTCTGATTGTTGATCGGTTGAAAAGCTGAAGGTGCGTATATTGTACTATTTTTACTGTTGATCGGCATTATGCCGGAAAGCCGAAATTACGACGAACGATGCCATACGAGCGTGCGATCGCGCTTGTGGTGAACCGTGCTCACGGAGCGTGAGCGTGTGATGAGGAAGGCCACCATGAGCGAATTCATGGGCTTGGGCCGTAGTGGGTCACTTGGGCTGGAATGGGGCTCGATGGGCCAATGGATTAGTTATGACATGACATACTACATTGGGGTGGGTTTTCTGATTTGGAAGAAGTACCGTTATAGTGGCATCGCCACGTATTCTGATTCTAGTGGCTCAACAACGTATATCGTTGTTAGCAGCTAGGCTGCATCATTGGAGAGTTGGCTGGGTGGGTCGACATGGTCCCCACATGGAGAGCTGGTTGGTATTATTAGAGAGTTGGCTGGGTGGGTTGACTTGGTCCCCACATGGAGAGATGGTTGGTACAGGTGGTGATTTGGTTTTAAGGGTTGGGTTGCATGTCCATTTGCATTGATATGATTTAGGGCTTAGGCCCAGACTGTTACCGAATAGGGCTTAGGCCTTGACTGATACCGTATGGGCTCGGGCCTAGACTGTGACCGTAATAGGGGATTACACACTGAGTTCTCGTAACTCACCCTTTTCTTTAACTGTGCAGGTAATCCCCAGCCTTAGAGGATTTGGAGCTGCGAGGGACTCGGAGGTGGCCACACGTCCGATTGGCTTTAAAGTTAAACCTAGCAACTTTATTTTATTTTAGATTAATTTATTGGGTTAATAATTTTGTAATAAGGCCATTTGGGATTTTTAAATTTTATATGGTACTTCTTTAAAATTTCAACCTCATAGTCTATTAAACATGGGATTTTAAAACAATAACTACTGTTTTCAAAATATCACGTATTCGCAACTGTTTTGAATTAAACTTCCGCAACAAACAAGGCTTTAAAAATAATAATATTCTGCGAGAGAATGTCTTTGTGTAAATCGTGTTTTAATAAGTAAACAACGAAATCTGAGGTTTTAAATGGTAGAAAGTTTTAAATTGTAAGAAAGGTTTTCGAGGAAAGCATAGTTTTCAACCATCACTTTGTTGTGACACGCTACATCTGGTCATAACGTCTAGGCCGGGTTTGGGGTGTTACAACCTCTATCTTGGTAGACTTTTAATCGTTTATTTCAATTATATGGCATGTAAATAGGGGTTGAATTGTATATAAACGTTTTGTGGAAACAAAGTGTGAATGGTGATGTATAAGCATATGTGTTTGGTGGCATTTAGGTATGTTTGATTATGGCTTGATATGGTAATTTGAATAAGATTATAAGGCATGGGTAAAGTGATAGATTTATATGGATGTTTGGCATGTTTAGATTATATGGAATGTTTGAATAGGTAAGATTTTGTTGGTTATGGTAATATGGTCTATTATAGGTTATAGATTTGGTATTTTTGGTTAATGTTAGATGATTGAAAGTTGTAGTTTGTTTGTGTAGAGGGTACATGTATGGTCACTTTCTATCTTAGCATGAATGGAGTTGAACTTTAGTATTGATTCATGTTTGTGATAGTGCCTTGAGGCATATTGGTTAGAAGTAGGAAAATGATATATTTTGGCATGTTGTTGTGCATTTTGAATAGGTCTAAAGATTAGTTAAGTACATACTTATGTCATAAGTAAAAAATTGGTTTTGTAACTTGCATGTTAAGGTACCTATTGGCACATACAGGGCAAACACACGACCGTGTGTCACATAGGGGTGAAGCCAGAACAATTTTGTAGGGGGGCGGATGAAATTTTAATTTTTTATAGTCTATATATTTATAATCTTTAAAGGGTTAAATTGAATTTTTATAATTTTAGGGGGCCAAAGTGCAATTTTACCTTTACTAATTTAAAATTTTTAAAAAATCTCAAGGGCGTAAATAGCAATTTTACATTTTAGGGGGGGCCGGGGCCCCTGCCATCCACCTAGATTTGCCCCTGGTGTCACACACGGGCATATGGCACAACCATGTGCTCTTAATGAATTGGGAGGTTTTGGTTAAACACAGTCCCAGTTTGTTACACGGGCTAGCCACACGTCCGTGTGGTACTGTAAATATGGTCAATGGTTTTTCACACGACCCACTCACACGGTCGTCTGACTGTTTGAAAGTTGTTGCATTTAGGTCCACACAGTTTAAGTGAGTTGCACAATCTGGATACACGGCCATGTGACTCTAGCTTACACGGTTGTAATTTATAACACGGCCTAGGCACACGACCATGTGACCCTGTTTTATGTTTTTTTCCTAGTTGATTGAAAGTTTGCAATTTAGTCCTTATTTGCACTCAGGTCAACGTAAGAGCTTTCATAAGCTCGATTAAGACTCGGAATTGTTTGTAAATCATGCTAAACATGGATTATGAATTGATTTGTTAATTTATTGAATGTTAAAGTGAAAAATGTATGTGTTTGATCTTGTTAACTATTGTAGAATTCTATAGCTCAGGTTCGGCAACCGGATCGGGTAAGGGTGTTACAATATGTTTCAAAAAAAATTAAAGTTGTTCTCAAAATCCATTTGTGTAACAGCCTGCTTTCAGTGGTGTCGAAAATAATGGTTTCGAGACCAAAATTCTGATGAGTGAATTATTATTTTAATATTTATTTAATGTCTACGAGATTTTATTAAGGTCGTATTAAAGTTTTGTTAAGAAATTTTGAAGTTTAATTAGTTAATTTTGCATAAATATGAACTATGGATTAAATTGAATACTAAAAGTACTTAATTGATTGAAATTATCTATTTAGATCAAGATAAACCACAATCGGACTTAAATCGAGGAAAAGCTAAAGCTTCGGATTAGTTCAACTTTACTATTACGACCCTAGTTATCGAGGTAAGTTCGTATGAACTATGATCATATTGATGTTAGTT
The DNA here is from genome assembly GCA_025698515.1 of Gossypium sturtianum. NCBI lineage: Eukaryota > Viridiplantae > Streptophyta > Magnoliopsida > Malvales > Malvaceae > Gossypium > Gossypium sturtianum. Next base: position 83,812,446 of record CM046943.1, read on the forward strand.
AAATTTATTATTTCCTATGTTTTGTAATATAAATGAACTTGAAATTGTAAATCTATCGACGTACAGATAATTGAAGAATAACGAGTCTAGTTTGAACTTTAAGAATTCTTAGGATACAAATGACATGTCATTAGGGATTTCATGTTTCGGGTGGTGGTCTGGAATGTCCTACCGATGGCTGAGGTACTGCATTTGTTGCGGATTCTCTACAGCTCGTGTAAGCAGCATCGTGTAGCTTACATTCTGACCCACAGCTCGTGTGAGCAGGCCCATTTCATAGCTCATGTGAACATTGATGTAAAGGAAAGGTTACAGTTACATAGAAAGGCACACTATGTGTGAGCATTCCCGATCCGATGTAATTCTAGATGGTTCAACGGGTAAGAAAAGGGAATGAAATGGTAAGTATGCAAATGGAATGAATCATGATCTTATAGTAACATTGATGAGTTAAGTGATGTGTTTATATATGGTAAACTACATATCTTTTGGTTGATTTCATTTTTATCATGGACAAGTGTCCTAACTTGTTGTAACACCCCTTACCCGTGTTCAACACCGGAATCGGATACGAGGCATTACCGAACTTAACCAATATGAACCAACACATTTGGCCAAATCAAATGACACATACACAATTGACTAAGTCCCTATACATGCCATAGACTCAAAAGGTTTTGCATTCACTTATACCCAACATGATAGCTTGATAGTGTGATAGCATCTCCGGCGATCTCCAACTCGAGCTAGTATAAAACCCTACATGATATGAGAAAGGAAGGGGAGTAAGCTATAAAGCTTAGTAAGTATGTATGTAAATAATAAACAATTTATTACCATGCTTTTAACAATCTTTATTTTGAGTTCTCAAGATATTGCCATCATTATTGCATAAAATTTCTCAATTCACTTATGTTCATCTTGAGCTGTCTACTCGAGTTACAGTCACTAAATTATTTTTATCCGGAGCTACGGAACTCCAAATTAAGATCCGCAATTTTTTCTTGAAACTAGACTCACATATCTTCTTACCATAAGATTTCCAGAATTTTTGGTCCAACCAATCAGTACAGTTTATTCTTTAAAATTTCCCCTGTTTCGCTGTCTGACAGTTCTGACCCCTCTTCACTAAAAATTTATTTTCTCATTGCAAAAAACTCTAAAGACATTCTCATTTGTTTATCTTGAAAATATAATTATTAAGAAATTCAAGCATATAAATTTTATCCCTTGATTATATTTGTACAATTTTTAATTAATTTCCAAAGTCAGAACAGGGGATTCCGAAATCATTCTGACCCTATCTTATAAAAATTCAAATATCTCATAATCTGAAATTCTTTTGCTTACACCGTCTCTTTTATACGAAAGTAGACTCAATAAGATTTAATTTCATATCTTATTAAACTTCTAATTCAATTTCCACCATTTTTGGTGAATTTTCAAAGTGATTAACTGCTGTTGTCCAAATTGTTTTATAATTAATTTTACTCTATCATGTTTTCTTTGTATTAATTCTCATTTACACACTTATAACACTAAAGCATATCCATAGTTAGCCATGCCAATAGCTAGTCATCATCAAATATTTACAAGCCATTCTTTGGCCAACTTAACTTATACATCAACAACAAAAACTTGAACATTTCATTTCTCAATTTAATTTGGCTTAAAAGCCTCACACATGATCACAATCCACATTTCCCATATATTCTTACATCATAAGCATGGACTTAGCTCTTTGTCATTGATGCATAAACTTAGCTCTTTTTCATTGATGCATAAACTTAGCTCTTTGCCCGTCGAACTACTCGGAATATCGAAGGATACTCAATCTCATCATACATGTATCACGATGCTAATGCCATATCCTAGATATGGTCTTACATGGGATCTCAGCTCGATGCCGATGCCATATCCCAAATATGGTCTTACACGGGATCTCATATCTCGATGTCGATGCCATGTCCCAGACATGGTCTTATACGAGATCGTATATAGATGTCGATGCCATGTCCCAGACATGGTCTTACATGAGATCTTTCTTTGGTGCCGAGGCCATGTCCCAGACATGGTCTTATATGGGACCTCCTTCATTTGGTGCCGATGCCATGTCCCAGACATGGTCTTATACGGGACCTCCTTCATTTGGTGTCGATGCCATGTCCCGGACATGGTCTTATCTGGACTCCGCATTCGGTGCCGATGCCATGTCCTGCACATGGTCTTATACGGAACTACATTCGGTGCCGATGCCATGTCCCGGACATGGTCTTATACGGACCTACATTGGTCACCGATGCCATGTCCCGCACATGGTCTTATACTGGGACCTTCCTTATCTCATGTTGTGACATTAGTATCCTTGCTATTCCGAATGTTCAACCGGGACTTCGACTTAACATATTTTCAACATACTCTCATCGAGGCATCATTAGTCGATTTCATAGAAATAATATTCATTTCACATAATATCTAGAAATTAAAAATATAAAAACATTATGCAGCTTTAATTTCACACAAACTTACCTCGATACCAAAATGGCAAGAAGGGACCTAACCATCAATTACTCGTTTTTCCCCCCATTCTAAGTCTGAACCTCGTTTTCTTTGATCTAAAACATCACATTTAGCTTACTTATTAGTCACATTATTCATTGTGACCCAAAAATCATACTATGGCAAAATTACGTTTTTGCCCCTAAACTTTGTCATATTTACACTTTTGCCCCTAGGCTCGTAAAATGATTTTTATTCAATTTCCTTGTATTTTAGGCCTAGCCAAACCATTTTCATAACTATAGAAGTCCACAATTTGCATTCATTCACACATTTTTCATACATTTTTCAACTTTTTACAAATTAGTCCTTTTATGCGATTTCATCGAAAATCACTTAGTAAAAGTCGTTTACTACACACCGAGCATTCATATTCTACCATTAGACATCAAAGCACATGCATTTCATCCATGGGTAAATTTTTAAACACAAACCCTAGCTCAAAATAATGGTAGAAATAGCTAAACCGAGTTACGGGGATCTCAAAAATGTAAAGAACATTAAAAACGGGGCTTAGATGCACTTACTATTGAGCTTGAAAGCTTGAAAACCCTAGCCATGGCTTCCCCCATTCTAAATTCGGCCAAGGAAGAAGATGGACAGAGGTTTTTGGCTTTTATTTTGTCTTTTAGTCCATTTAATTACCAAATTACCAAAATGCCCCTAACTTAAAAATATCCTATTTCACTTATCTAATGTCCATTTTTGTCCAACAATTTAACCAATGGTCTAATTTCCATTTAAGGACCTCCAATTTAAAATTTCATAGAAATTGGACACTTCTAACATGTGGAACTCAACTTTTGCACTTTTTATAATTTAGTCCTTTTTACTAAATTGAGTGCCCAAACGTTGAAATTTTCGAACGAAATTTTCACGGAATCTTTTCGTGAAATCTTAGACCATAAAAATATAATAAAAATAAGATTTTTCCTCGTCAGATTTATGGCCCCAAAACCATTGTTCCGCCAAGGCCCAAAATCGGGCTGTTACACTTGTGAGTTTGATGATGTTGTATAGGCTTTTACTAAGCTGGTAACACCCCTAACCCGTATCTGTCGCCGGAATAGGGTTACAGAGCATTACCGTAAAAACATAACTTTAAAACATACATCTCATACATTAATATAAACATAGCATAAATCATTCATTTATATGCATATCGTCCCTTAATCGAGCCTTTAAGGCCTTAAAAACACTTTAGAAACAATTCGGGACTAAATTGGAAATATTTGGAACATTTAGGAAAAAGTTGGAAAAATTGAACTGTAAGGGTTACACGGCCGTGTAGCCAGGCCGTGTGACTCACACGGCTGAGACACACGCCCGTGTCTAAGGCCGTGTCACAAGCAAAATAGGGAACACGATCGTGTCCCAGCCCATGTCCTTGCCCGTGTAACTCTTTAAGTTGGGTCACACGGCCAAGCCATACGCCAGTGTGCCAGGCCGTGTAACTCTCGAAATGGCCACACACGCCCATGTTCTAGGCTGTGTGCTAGGCCGTGTAACAGCCTGACTTGCATGCCTTATAACCTACAGGGGACACACGGCCGTGTCGCATGGCCGTGTGTCTCACACGGCTCAGTCACACGCCCATGTCTCAGGCCGTGTGGACACGAAATTGGCCAAAATCAAGCCATTTCCATCACCAACTCAAACATGTACCTAAAAGCATTTTGTACACAACCTAAAAGCTTCAAAACCTTACCAAAACATGCATGAAATGACCAATTCAATAGACCAAAATCCATCCAACCAATATGCCAAACAAGGCACCTCAAATGCATTCATTCAAATCCTTCCTAAACATTTAAACATTACCACATTTCAACCATACACATCATGTCCAATACCATTTCAAAATATACCCTATCTTGACCACATTTAACTAATCCATCACATACCATATTGGCCATTGAAACATGCATCAAACCGTCGCTACATTAACACATACTAAATAGGCATCACAACACATGATGCCAAAGCAACATATACATACAAAATTCAACATCTAAGCATTCAACTAAACATCAAACACAAGTCCACCTATATGCCATTATAACCTTGGCCAAAATATAAAAGACTATCGATATAATCGCTGGATAGTGTGATAGATCTCCGACAAGCTTCCAAACTGATCGAGCTTCCGATTATCTATAAAACATAGGAAAGAAAAATACGTAAGCATATAATGCTTAGTAAGTTCGTAAAACATGAACATAACTTACCTTTTCAATGTATAACATTAAGATTAAGCATAATATAATCCAATCATAAGCTTGGCACAAGCCTAAGCACCACCAACAACACATGCTGCATTAACACATAATTCACATGAATTATCATAAGGTAAGATAGGTGTACATGAACATACTACTTTTGAATTCATCCTTTTCATGAACATAGATATACTTTTATTGAACATTTTCATTTCAAACCTTTTAATAGATTTATGACATAGTTCATTTAAACACTTACTTCCTTTTCATGCTTGTTGAACCATTTATAATAACATCAGATATGCAGGAAAGCTCACACGAAGTGTGCTAAACATATAACCTTAACATTTCCTTTTCCTTTACATTGTTGCTCACATGAGCGGTGAAATGGGCCTACATACACGAGCTATGGGTCAGAATGTAAGCTACACGATGCTACTCACACGAGCTGTGGAGTATCCGCAACAAATGTAGGACCTCAGCCATCGGTAAGACATTCAAGACAAGCACCCGAAAATGAAAACCCTAATGACATGTCATTTGTATCCTACGAATTCCTAAGGTTCAAACGGGGCTCGATAATCATCGTGACATCGTTGGATATACATCATATGGTTACATGGCAAATAATACATTAACATATAGATCATTATAACATTAAAACGATATTTAATCATACGAACTTACCTTGACAAACAAAGCGTAAAAACGTAGTCGATCAATCCAAGGCTTTCGCTTTTCCCCGATCTAAATCCGTACGAAGTCTATCTAGATCTAAATAGATAAATTCAATCCATTTGATACTTTTATTATTCAATTCAGTCCATATTTCATATTTTTGCAAAATTACCATTTTGACCCTAACATTTTAAATTTTCACAATTTAGTCCTTAAGCTCATAAATTGAAATCTAAACATTTTCATCCTCATTTCATGCTAGCCGAATTCACTAGGGACCTATATCAACCCATACAAATCAGCATTTCTCAAATTTACCATGAAATAGTACTACTTTTACAAATAAGTCCCTAAATGACAATTTCATCAAAAAATCCTTTTACAAAACTTGTTTATTTATCAACAATGACTCATAGTCTTTCATAAAACATCAAGAATCATGCAAGAACATTCATGGAAAAACCCTAAATTTTTAACAGTTTTACAAATTGACCCCTGGACTAGCTAGACTAAGCTACAATGACTTTAAAAACATAGAAATCATTAAAAACGGGGTCAAAAATCACTTACATGCAACTATTGGACATAGCCAAACCTTCAAGCATTCTTCAATGGTGTTTTCTTAACCCATTTTCGGTGGAGGGATGGACTAAAAAGATGATACAATTTCTTTCTTTATTTTACTTGAACTTATTTATTAATTTACCAAATTAACCTTTTTAATTAACCTTAAAATCACTTAATTATATGTCCATATTTGTCCACTAACATAATAAACGGTCTAAATACCATCTATGTCCACTTACATTTGAGTTTCATAGCTAATTGATACCTTTAGCTAAAAGAATCCTACTTTTTCTCGTTTTACAATTTAGTCCCTTTTACGAAATTAAGCATGCAAACGTCAAAATTTTTTAACAAAATTTTTATACGAACCTACTAACATTCCATAAAAATTAAAATAAAAATAAAATAATAATTTACTCGTCGGATTTGTTGTCTTGAAACCACTATTTCGATTTCAATAAAAATGGGCTATTACAAAGCTTATGGCATTGGTAATGATTTATGCTTAATCTATGAATTGTATAAATGAAATGGTAAGTTATGTTTAATTTTATACGAGCTTAATAAGAACTCGTTGCTTACGTAGTTACTTTCATTTTTTTTATAGATTATCGAAAGCTCGATTGGTTGGAAGCTTGTAGGAGACCTATCACCCTATCTAGCAATCAATTCGATAGTTTTTTAGTATTTTAGCCTAGGTTAATAATGGCATGTATAGGTTATTTTGTAATGGTATTTTGTGAATGTGTTAATGGTGATTTGGTATGTATTTGCTTCAAAGTTTATGTTTGGTTTGGTGAACCTTAACACCTCACCAAGTTATGTCATTTTGGTCACTTTTAAATGCTTGTATATAAGGTCTTTATTGGTATGTTTGTGGTGGTATGCAAATGAAAATATGTGATGTTACTTGGCATTTAAGGAACTAGGTTGGTATATTTGGAAAATGGCAATATTGGCATGTTTTGGTAAATGATGTTTTGATACAATTGTGGTGCCTTTGAATGGCATATTGGTTAGGTGAATTAGGATGTTTAAGATGGCATGTATAGGTGTGTTTGAATGATGTTTAAATTCCTTGAATGTGTGCCTAAATGAAATGGTTACTTATGCATGATTTGGCTTTGAAATGACTTGATTTTAGGTAAATTTTTGGGTTCACACGGCCTGAGACACGGGCTGTCACACAACCGTGTGACACATACAGCCTGGTGACACAACCATTTGTCATTTGAAATTTATTATTGTTTCAAGTCAGTGAGTTACACGGCCTAGAACATGGGCGTGTGTGGCAGCTCAGAGAGTTACATGGCCTGCGACACGGTCGTGTGACCCTATTCAGTGAGTTACACGGGTGAGGACATGGGCTGGGACACGACCGTGTCTCCCTTTGTTCAAATGTTACACGGCTTGGGCTATGTCACACGGCCTGGCCACACAGCCGCGTGACCCCTGTTTTCTAATTTTTGCAACTTTTTCTTAAAATTTCTGTTCTGTTTCAAATTAGTCCTGAATCACTTCTAAGTTATTTTTAGGGCCTTGAAGGCTCGATTTAGGGAAAAAATGCATATGATTGAATGGTTTATAGTATGTTTAATTTATTTAAATGTTATGATGTTAAATGTTTTCTGATTGTATAGTAATGCTCCGTAACCCTAATCTGGCGACGGAGACAGGTTAGGGGTGTTACAATTTGATTGTCTCATATTCTTCCCTCTTCATATTTAATAGTTTTTATTTTGTTTCTCATTTTCCTCTTGTTGGTCAACAAATAAAATATCTCATGTTCCTTTCACCTTTAACTATCTAGTTACTCATCGATCTCTAATGTCATAAAATATGTTCTTTTTAATGACACTTTGAATTTCACACTCGAAATGTCTTACATTTTCTATAGATGAAAAGTCATTCAAGTTATTCTATGCCATTGCTAACTTTTCCATGAGAGCTTGCTTCCTCTTATGATTATTGCCAACTGATTCCTTATTCCACACTTTTAGTTTATCTTTTGTAATCTTCAACTTTGAGATGAGTCTAAAAAATAGAAAGCCGTTTGCCTTTCTTTCCCAAACTTCTTTCACAATGTCCTTACTATGTAGTTCTAGAAACCACATTGCTTTAAAATGAAATAGTTTTCCTCCCTTGAAAATTTCCTTATTAGTATCAAGTAGAATCATACTATGACCAGATTCTTCATTTGGGAAGTTAAACCAAGTGAGCATGAGGATGATCTTCCATCCATGTTGCATTCCCAAATGCTTTATATAATTTTTTCTCATATCGCCTCTTCACCATTTCTATTATTTTTCTATGTATATAGTTCACCGTGAATATGTATTTCAATAAGGTTACATGCATTAAGAGAATCTAAAAAATTTTAATTGCCTTTTGCCTCTTTGTAAGCCAATTAGAAATTCTTTTCTCCCTTTAAAATTTGGTTCAAATCTCCTATGACAATCCATGGTTCTAAACTTGCCAATTGTGCCATTTCAGTAAGTTGATACCTAATTTGTTCTCTTCTAGTCTATGCATTTGTTTAGGTAAGTGTTAAAGTTGTAGTGTTAGTCGTTTGTTAAGTTGCTAGTTAAGAAACAATTTAAAATTGAAAATGATAAACAATGAACATAGGTGATTGTTTACACAATTCGAATCTAATCCTATATTTGTAGGGTCTATCCCAGAGAACAATTCATTATAATCTTCACAGTACAAAGCCTAACCACACCCACAAATATTATAGCTGTAACAGCCCAATTTTGGGGCTAGTCAGAACAGTGGTTTCGGAACCACTAATCCGAGACTAGAGAATTTTTTTTAATATTATTTTATGTGTTACATCATGATTATATCAGTGCATAAAAATTTTGGTGCATTAATTTTGGTGATTACTTGCTTAATCGCGAAAAAAGACCAAATCGCATAAAGTGCAAAAGTTTTAATTTACAAGCTAGAGGTGTCAAATAGCTATAGAATTTTAATTGGAGGCCCTTAATGTGAAATTAGGCCTTTCTAAAGATCATACTCGGCCATAGGGGGGACAAGAGGCTTAATTTAGTCAATGTTTGGTGGTGTTAGGTGATTAATGAATAAAATAAAACAAAAACAAGAAAGCTATCATATTTTTTTTATCATCTTCTTCCTCCACCAAAAATTCTAGCAAGAATAGGAGTTTGGGAGCTTGAAATTTTCAGCAACATATCTTCCTTGCAAGTAAGTGATTTTAGTGGTCTTTCTTGATAATATTTGTACTTTTGGAACCCCTAAAGCTTAAGCTAGCTAAAAAGGGGACTATTTTGCAAAATGGTTGAAAGTTTAGGGTTTTTCCATGAGAGTGCTTATGTTGTTTGCTGAGTTTTTAGGGAAGAAAATGAATTATGGTTGTTAAATAAACAACTTTTGTGAAAGGTGTTTCCATGAAAACACCTAAAAGGACCTTTTTGTAAAGGTTGTAAAATGGGTAGTAAATGCATGAAATGATTGGTATTGTGAGTTGTTATAGAGTAATAAATGTTCACCTAGGCTTGTTAAATGAGGAAATTTGATGAAAAATGATTTACGAGCCTAGGGGAAAAATCGTAATTTTGCCAAAGTCTAAGGGCAAAACGGTAATTTTTGCCAAAGTAGATATTTTAAAGTGTCTTGATTTATGTAGAGATTAAATGAGTAAATTTTATCATTATAGATCAAGAAGAACATGGAATCAACCTTGACCGGGGAAAAGGCAAAGTTACGGACTAAATTGCAAACTGACATATTTTGTATCGAGGTAAGTTTATGTGTAAATGATACATCCTTTTTAATTATGTTTTACATATTAATGCATTAAGTGAAATGCGAATGAATTTTTATAGATATCTAATAAGTTGATAGAAAGTGAAGAAATTCTCGAGTGAACCTTCGGAATAGTAAAAGATATGGATAAACATCCGTGATCGTAATTATCATTGTTGGTGGGCTGTGTGCGATACCACCGTAATTATCATTGTTGGTGGGCTGTGTGTGATACCATCGTAATTATCATTGTTGGTGGGTTGTGTGCAATACCACCGTAATTATCATTGTTGGTGGGCTGTGTGCGATACCATCGTAATTATCATTGTTGGTGGGTTGTGTGCGATACCACCGTAATTATCATTGTTGGTGGGTTTTGTGCGATACCACAATAATTATCATTGTTGGTGGGCTGTGTGCGAAACCACCGAGTATCTAGTAGTATTCCGAAGTGTTCATCGAGAAACTTGTTTAAGTAAAATTACATGTGGCATTGTGGTGATAAGTGCAGGGTAGAAGTGCATGTAAATGTGAGCAATGTTTTATGATATGTGTTTGGGATGTGGAAAGGTTTGAAATGAGTAAGTATGGTTATGAGGATCTGAATTGTTTTCATTTAGTATGTAATGTTCTTGATTGATAAGCATGTGGTAGGATGTTTATTGTTTACATATAGACTTACTAAGCTTAAAGCTTACTCCCTTCTCTTTTTCCCTTGTTTTATAGTGTCGAAGAGCCAGCTCGGGATACGGAGATAGTCAGAGGATCACCCACACTATCCACTCATTTTGGTATAGTTAGATTTAGCATTTTGAGTATGGCATGTATAGGGACTTAGTCTTAGTTAAATGTCATATTGTTTTGGCCAAATGTGTTGGCTCATTTAAGGATGAATTCTTTTGTATAAGACCATAGTTGATGGCTCTTTCTTATTAATCTATGAAATGTTGAGGTTGTTCATGAATGTGCAAGTTGCATGGTTAATTTATTTGGTTTAATTATGCACGAATGAGTTAGTGGCTTGTTGTGTTTTATGTATGTACAAGTTGGGGTGGCAGAAAATGCTTGGCAAATAGCCTTGTCCTTGTCCACACGGGTAGACACACGGGCGTGTGTCTAGGCCGTGTGTGACACGTGGTCTTTCCCATGGGCGTGTGGTTGGGCCGTGTGTCCCCCTGCATCTTAGGTTGGCAAAACAAAATGCCCAGTAGTAGCCACACGGGCTGAGACACGGCCGTGTGTCTCAACCTTGTGAGAGGCACGGTCTAGGACATGGGCGTGTGCCCAGGCCATGTGGAGTTTGCACCTAAATTTAGGAATTTAATTTGCCACACGGTCTAAGGGCACGGGCGTGTGCCTTGGCCGTGTGACCTTAATAGGATGATGACGTCAAAAATAGAATGTCAAGGTTTTTGCACACGGGCGTGTCGTGGCCGTGCGAGGGACACGGGCCATGGACATGGGCGTGTGTCCGGCCGTGTGAAAACCCCTGTAGGTTCGAAATGAGAAATAAATCTACACGGGTGTGGAACACGGGCATGTAAAGTTCCTCACGGGCATGTCTTTTTCTCCACACGGGCGTGTGGACTATTTGATGAAAAATTTTCTAAGTCTTTCTAGAGATTTTTAAAAGAGTTCGATTTGATCCCGAATCATTCCTAAGGTGTGATTTAGGCCTCGTAAGCTTGATTAAGAGGTGATATGAAAAGTTTTAATTTTGAGAAGAAAGTCATGTGTCGTTTTTGCATAATTGCTTGCGTATGAGTCTAGTAATGCCTCGTACCCTGTTCCGGCGTTGAATATGGGTAAGGGGTGTTACAAATTTTATGGCCCGGTTTTGCATGAATGTTTGTGTTATTATCCGGTAATGCCTCATACCCTGTTCCGGCGTTAAACATGGGTAAAGGGTGTTACAATAGCCTCACTTGCATACAATTATAATGAAGAACTCACCTGAAAAACTTCTTAAGAAAAGTTAGTACAATCCAGTAAAACACAGTTTGATTACAAAACATATTGCACAATAAGTGTTGTTTTTAATGAACAAATAAGTGCACAATTAGTTCCCTATGCAATTAAGTGAATTACACCTTTTTAACATATTGAGGTTTCAATCCAACTAGAATGATTAGATTAAATATTTAAAAGTTTTCCAAACATCATGGTTTATACCATATTAGAGATAAATATGGTGATTATCCATAATCTAGGTATATATGAAAAGGAAATCATGATCTCATATACTACTTTCTTTTCTTGTGAATAAGTTTTCTTTTGGGAGGACACAAAATTTGATGCAAAAGATCTCTTAATTTGGGAAAAATTAGGCTTATATGCCAATTTTTTTTACTTAGGCCTTTGGACGCGCTTTCGCCCAACGGTAAAAAGCAACGACTTTTTAAATGTTGTCGAGCCAATGGTAAAAAAATATTTAAACCCCCAATGGTAAAATTTTTAGTTTTCTTATAAATACCCCCAAATTTTTCCATCACCTAATATGCCTAACCAATGTACCCTCATTGGTACCACATTTTATATGTTCAAACATTTCAACAATGCATCAACCATTCAAGACTTTCATCTATACCAAATTTGCCAATATTGAACTAACATCTAGCTACTTAGGATATCAAGCTTTAAAACTAAATACACATACTAAAACCTAACTTTAACCACAACATATATACATATAAACATCAATTCACTTAAAATCCAAAATATCATCACATTATCAACCAAAAGACTTCCTAGGTACATGTCATTACAAAATATAACATCACCACACTTGAGCTCGGGATTCATTGTTGGATGCTGAGTTGGCGATAAGTTGGAAAGTACCTAGCCTGCGCACAGAAACAAAACCACACCCTGAGTAAAACTCAGTGGTATTTCTATAATCCGAACAATTTAACTTAATAAAAGTAATCAAAATGTGAGAATGCAACAAGAAATATTATGCATTTATATTTCAAATCCATGGTACAATTTTTTTCCCATTCTTTATTACATCATCTAAATTCCACATGTTCAAGTATATTAATTGCTGTGAAGTCAGAGTTTTAAATTTATAATGATCGATCCTGGAATTAACTATAACAACGATTGAGGCAAGTGCACCTATCGAACAGTAGTATAGCTTAGGCAAGACCAGATTGTCGAACCCAAAGGAACTAAAAGTACTAGTACCGGATTGTCGGTGACACCTTCTCAAGAGATCCTTGTATCTCTCCCATGCGTCATATAATGTCTCTAAATCCATCTGCACAAAAGAAGAGATATCATTCCGTAATTTGGCCGTTTTGGCCGGTGGGAAATATTTTAATAAAATTTTTTCGGTCATTTGATCCCATGTAGTGATTGACCCTCGTGGTAACGAAGTTTAACCATCGTTTGGCTTTATTTCTTAATGAAAAGGGAAATAACCAAGTCGTATGGCATCATCAAACGCCATTTATTTTGAAGGTATCACGTAACTCTAAAAATTAGCTATATGAGTGTTTGGATCTTCATCCCGCAAACCATCAAATTGAACAAATTGTTGAATCATTTGTATAGTGTTAGGCTTTAATTCAAAATTATTAGCAGCTATAGCGAGCCTAACAATACTAGATTCTCGCTCTGTTAAATGAGGTTTAGCATAATCATACATAGTACGTGGAGCATTATTTTCTCGCCACATCTTATGGTGGTGGATTATTCTCGCCATCCCTTGAAAAGTAGGATTAGATTCATCTTCTCGCTCTTCTTCTTGGTAATTTAGGGCTCGCCTAATTTCTCTGCGATTTCTACGAGCGGTAGCTTCAATATCACTGTCGTATACTAGTGGTCCTCTCGGGTTCCTTCTAGTCATAAACTAGAGGTACCTGATAGGAAAAGAAAGAAAGAAAATTTAGCAAAGTTAAAATTTAAACTTAAAAATAAAAGTAAATTGCAGAAAAAATAAAAAAAATGGCTAAAGTAATAAAAATAGAGCTTTCTTAATATTTTAGTTCCCCGGCAACGGCGCCAAAAACTTGACCGCTGTGAAGTCAGAGTTTTAAATTTATAATGATCGATCCTAAAATTAACTATAACAACGATTGAGGCAAGTGCACCTATCGAACAGTAGTATAGCTTAGGCAAGACCGGATTGTCGAACCCAAAGGAACTAAAAGTACTAATACTAACTTTCTTTCTATTATTTAGCCTAAAATAAGTGAAGTTGTTTATTAATCTAAATTAACTAATTACTAAGCTAAAGACGCAAAGACAAAAAGAATAAATTGGGGAAATACTTGGGAAAAACTCAGTTGAATAAGATGATACTCTTAGGAAGAATCCACCTAGACTTCACTTGTTATCTAACGCTGAACCAGACGATTTATTCACTTGACTTGATCTGTAGGACTCCCTAATTTATATTAAACCCTCTCTCGAGGCGAATAACGTCTAACCCTAGGTTGATTAATTAAAATCTCTTTCTAATTAAAACCCCTAGAATAGCGATGAAATCGATCTATGGACTCCCATATTAGGTTTCACCCTAATCCAAAGCCAAAATCTCGTCACCCTATCTCTAGGTTCGCGATCAACTCGCTTAATTATGCTAGATCTACTCCTAAGCGGGGACTTTTGCTCCACCACCTAAGCACATTCAACTTGAATTAATATCCGCGAAATATCAACACAAGAATTAAGCACACATAATCAAGAACAAATCAAGTATTTATCATATAGTTCAGAAAACAATAACAAGATTCATCTAGGTTTCATCCCCTCTCGTGTATCCAAGGGTTTAGTTCATAATAATAAAGAAAAACATCTCGAAGAAAAGATAAAACAAAACATAAGAAATCCCTAAAACTCCTGAAGGAATTGAAAGAGAGATCCTCCGTCTTGAGTAGAATTAAAGCCACGGAGATGGATCAACTGGCTATCCTTGAGAGTTTCCCACAAATCGACCTTTTTCGGCTCGGCTCCTGGCCTAGCTAACCGCCTCTTTTAGGTTATACCTAGGGTCTTTATATAGGCTTTTGAAATAGGTTTCTTTGCCCCTAAGTATCCTTTTTCCGAGTGAAATTACTCTCATCCACGGCAGGGCACGGCCATGGCACGCGCGTGTGAATCGTGGGCCAGCCGTGTTGGACTCAGTTAATGAGGCACGGTAGTGTAGATCGACTTCAGCCGTGTTCTAGTATATTTGAGGAGGCACGCGGTGTGTGGGATTTAGTTCAGCCGTGTCGATTTCTTCTTTGGCCCATTTTGGTCCGTTTTGAGCCCGTTTCTCGTTCTTTTTATTCTTGGGTGCTTTCCTGAGTATAAGACATGAAAAGAAAGGATTAAGAGCACCTTTTTACATAAATCAATGAATAAATCATCCAAAAGTATGCTAAATGTGGGATTAAAATATGTTACTATTTCGGTTTATCATATTTATATAACAAAGGCATTTCATATAACATTTGAATGTTTCAACTCATGCAATGGCATGATTCATCTCTTGATCAATACTTGAATTCATTTTAAGTTTCACATCTCATTTTATCATTTCATATCACATTTCTCATCTTTGCCAATTCAATATTTATCATCTCATATTCATTTCTCATCTTGGCTATTTCAATATCAATCACATAAATTATTATTAAATTTTCCCTTATTAACATGACTTGAACTCGGGCGGATACACGGATGCAACCAACACACCAGTTTGGCACCCAGTGCCTCATCGGATAAATCCAAAGTAATAACTGCGCCCAGCGCTATATCAATTGACCCCCAATGTCTCATCGATTAAACCGAAACAAATTGGCACCCAGTGCCTCATCGACTCGAGGTCGAAGAAATCCCTGAACTCTTCCTATCCTATGGCATGCCATCTATATCTGGCTCAGACCGATACAGTTAATAGGGTTTCATTTCACTTTTCAATACAACTAATGTCTCAATTTCACATATATACATATTATCACATATAAACATATATTCAATTCAATCTTCTTATTTTCAATACATTCATAATATACCAAATCAATCCATTTCAATCGACTACGAATTCAATTCAATTTCAAAGTACAAAAGTACTCACCTCAGGTGCTTACCATATGCAACAATTCAAAATGCAATAATTTATAACTTAGTTCGAATTATAGAAACACAAACCGTGAATTTCGAGCTACTCGACGTCGATTTTATCCTTCCCCTTTTTACTCGAGGATTCTGGTACGACGTTAGCTACGGAAAAAAACAATTAAAATACATTAATATTACACAATTCAATTTCACATTATATTTTTAATTTTCACACTATATTTTGCTTATTCTTTAATTTAGTCCCTAAATCGAGACTAATTTTAACCTCCACATTTAAACTCAAATTTTTATACTAATTTCACTCTAAGCTAAATTTAGCTTTCTCTTTTCCAATTTGACCCCTTAATTTCAATTTTTTTCTCAATTTAGTCCCTATTGCTCAAAATCAATAATTAATTTCATAATTTAGTCATTTTCCATTTCTAACTTAAAAATATATCTATTTAATCCCTAATACTTAAACTATTCAACAATGTCAACATCTAAACTCTTGAACAATTTTAAAAATTACAACATGGGTCGGGTAGCCCTAGGTATCGAGATTCCAAGAACATAAAATTTACAAGAAAAAGGGACGAAATTGTACTAACCAATTTGATCTTGAACCTCTTAATTTCCTAGCTGTGCGTTCTCTTCTTCTTTTCTTTCTTTCTTTTCTTTTCTTTCTTTTTCTAATTTGCATGCAATCCTCTTTCTTTCCACTTTCCTACCATTTCTTTTATTATGTTTCTATTATATTATTATATAATATAATTTACATAAATTTTATACCATTTATTATAACATACATATATATTAAGTAATATATATACATCATACATTATTAGTGCCATCCACCACACTAAATAAATGCTTATTTGCTATTTTAGTCCTTTTAGTTTATTTCAATTTATAATTCAACTTTTAACTCGTACGCGATTTAATCCATGTACCTTAACAACACATAATTTCACAAAAAAATACTTAACCAAAATCTAATTCACTACTAACTAACATCGTAAATATTTAATAAAAATATTTAAGGGTTCATTTTACGGGAATGGAGTCCCGAACCTCACTTTCCGACACCCCTGACTATCGGGTTGTTACAAACACATATTTCACAAGTTAAACATGAGTACAAGAAAGCTTACACTTGGAATTTAGAGTAAAGGTTTAGGCTACTTCTAAATTCCCAAATAACGCATTGAATCGTGTCTACAAACAGCGATTCCAAACACTCACCAATTACACTTTCGTCGAAATACCAAAAGCTCAAACTAGCCTTTCCTTAACTCGTACAAGGTCCTGATGAATCCGAAGCTTCAATACAATAAACCATACAACAACACAATCATCAATCAGTTAAGGACTCAACTCAAGTAGTAAAAAACATAAGCCTAAGCTATGTTTTCATGTAATCGAAACATTCGACATTGCAAACTTGACTTCCAAATATCTCGGTCTATACTTAATCTTTTTGCCTAAAACAAATTCTACTTATCTAATTAATCACCTACGACTAACTCTCAACCTTTAAACTACACAAAACTACTCGATTCATCGTATCGAAATTTTCAACATGTTTATGGCAATTTTCACGAATATTCATTAAATTCTTAACAAAACTTTAAACTCAATTTAGAAACCTTCTAACCATGCAAAACTAATTGAATAACATTTTGAAATTACGTTTTTAGTCAAAAATTTGGAATCCATCATTAACGACCCAATTTTTGGCTTTTCAACAAAACATACGATTTAATGGTTAAAAACTCGGTTTTAAAGACTAGATAGTATCTAAAACTAATAGAAAGATGAACGGTTACCTTCGATGGAAGAAAATTGAACTTTTGATGTGAATTCGAGAAAACCCACAAGTGAGGAAGATGATGAAATCAATGAGATTTTAGGGTGTTTTCTTGAAATATTATGTAGATTATTGACTTGGGTGATGATAAGAATCATAAGGATGAAGATTTAATAAGGAAAATCAAAGATGAAAGGTTAAGAGAGCAAGGGACAGCATAAACAAGCAAATGAGAATAGTTAACGTGAAATTTGTAAGTGGGGAATGATTTTAGGTTATATTTTTAAAATTTGGTAAAACTGTTTCATAAACACATAGAATTTTGACCTTTTTACAAATTAATCCTTATTTCAAAATTGAAAGCCTTTTTAGTATATTTTTCAAAAATTGATTTAATTTTCAAAATGCCATAGACAAAAATATTTACGATTACCATGCTTATGAAATTCCGAGCACTCTAAAGCTAAAATCCCTAAAATACCCCTAAAACTCTTAAGCCCTACTTTGGGGTGTTATAAGTCAATTCACTCCACTTATTTCAATTCATTAAACTAACCCCATGTTTTTTTATAAGCACCACCGCACTACAGACCACTGTCGCAAGTGGTCGACTTTTCTATTCCTGCAGGTACATATTTCCCTACACCGACGTCCCCCATATATTTCACCCCCTGTCGACCCAGATGTCGGGCCAGATGTCGACCCATATATCTGGCTAAATGTCAGGGCATGCACTGCCACCAATGATGATGTCGATGCTGATGTAGCACTCGACGCTGATACAGATGCCCATGCAACACTCAATGCTGATGCTGATGCCCAAGGCAATGTCGACGTACACAGGATTTGGGGCACCTTATGGTTACTTGCCTATAGTGACCCAAGGTGGGTCATCGGCGCAACCATCATCCGCTAGAGTGCCAGATACACGATGGGTGGCTAGAACCACACAACAATCGACCACGGAGGACGAGGATGACGATGGCAAACCCAAAGACGAAGACCAAGGGGCATTGGTAGGTGGGAGTCCCAACGACGATGACACTGAGGAGGAAGTCTACAGGCCCGTACATCTAGATACACCTCCAGATGTACCTCCAATTGCATCTCCAGATATATATCTGATTGCACCTCTGGTTGTATGCAAAAATCCTCCACGCGATCGTCGTCCATTGCCTTGTGGCACACATTCTCCCCGACGACACGGGTAATGTATTTTTGTTGTTCTTAATATTGCGATGTAAATATATACAAAAGTGAATAAATAAATAAACCATTTAATTCAAACATTATACTTATCTTCGTTTCTATGTAACGTGAGTCATGCGTTAGTTAACAATGCATAACAAGTTTTAATTTCCTAAATAAAGGAAGCACTGCATCCGTAATATTATTTGGAAGAAAATAATCTTATTGACGCTGAGGCCCTAATGTATCTCTATACAGAGAACATGTTGTCTTCGTATGCCCTGAGCTTCTACAATACCTGCATAATCTCTGTTGACTGTCCCTCTCCCGAATATGCATGTTGTTTCTTATCATTGTGGAATTCGGGCGATCTTTCGAGACGTGATGCAGCTCCATGTTCGGCGCCAACTCGTATGGCGCGCACTGGACACCGACAACCACATAATCTCATCTGGGGCAGTCGAGAATTCAGGACTCCACACACTGTGAATCCCTTCTAGTCGGTAGATGTCGTTGATGTAAGGTGCGTACTCAATTCGTATGTTCCTACATATGACAATTGCATGTGCGCATGGGAACCGAAGTGCTTGGAATCTCCCACAATCCCAAGTCCCTATTGTTAGGTTCATACAATAGGATGCCGTTGACATGTCCTAGTTGAGCGTAGCGTGCTCCGTGACTAAAAAATTGAGGTTTCGACGTGAGTGGCAAACTACATATATAGTGTTTGCCCTCATTGTGTTTCGTTGGATCTCTTTCATGACGTCATCGCATCATGTACCGCCGCCCGCTATCTGTCCAGCATACATCATCGCCCTCTTCGGAAACAGAGCGACTAGGGGGAAGTATGTTTCCTTCACAACTGAGGTCATTGGCAAATGATGCATCCTTTTCAGTACAAAATTGATGCACTCGGCTAAGTTTGGCGTCATATTCCCGTATCGTAGACCCCCATCGTACGATTACGTACATTGTTGGAACGGTATATTCGTTAGGTATGCTGCACTGTATGCATTGATGGTACTCTAGTTGTTCAGCATTTCATGGAACCGATGTTGGACAAGCTTGTAACCTGTCGAGAAATGCCTACCTGTTAGTACAAGGAGTAAACACCTGAATAGTGGAAGCACTGTAATGTATATATTAAATATTTGGAACTACAAAACCATGTCAATGACTAGGTCCCACTCAATTTCTGAAGGATATATTTTGTGGTAGTTCGGTCCCACATGTCGTAAGCAATACCGATGATTGGTGCGATCCTAGAGGCTACTATGTCAATAGAAAGGCTCGCTCTGCTGGGAGTGCTTTCTCTAACAAAATTTCTTCTGCCCAAAATTAAAAGTTTGACACTTTGTATTTTTCAGCCGCTTTAACCACATTTCAAATATGTGCTTCACTCCTGCAACGCGTTTTCAACGAAATGTTTTTTTTTTTACAAATAGACCATTTCCTGCGCCTATAAAAGGAGTCTCACACACCAAACTTCATTGCCACTCAAACATCTTCTACCACACACTCTCAACCTCTACTCTATAAATCATTTTTAGGTGCTAACAATTCCAGACGCTGAAAATATTTCTTTAATGTTTAAGGTATTCTTGAGTCGTCGGTGATGCGATATCGCTCAGAGCCACACACATTTTATATATCATGTCGATTGGGGACCATTACCTCCGAAGCATATCCCAAAGAAGTCAGGTTCGGGGTGGTTTTACTTTCTACGGTCAATGGTGGAAGTCTACGTAGAGGCCTCAATCGATGATTATTATGCGGTAATGGATCGAGGTATAACGGGGAGCCAATTGACGTTCGTTATGCGGCCACGAGCTCAATCTTTTCGGATACCCAAAAATGATGCCCTATAAATACCATACAGAAGTTTGAGGGCATTTTCATACGGAAAAACTCTAGGGCTTCCCACTATAATCGGTATAATTTTTTTCTCCATTTTTAGGCAATCAGTACCTTTAACCTTCCTTCTTATTCGAAGGTCGGTACCGTCATGGACGCAAGAGGACTCTCAAGCGGGGAGCGACTGTTGCGGTGTAGTAAATGTGACGTTCCTTTCTGGGCGACGATGGTTGTATTTATTAAACAAGCCATTAATAACTACAACTGTTACTGCGTTGACCCGAGTTTGACCTCTACTGTGCCTGAACATTTGCTCTCCACCTGAGAGCCCTATTGTGTCCACCTCGGTGTCAGCCTTCGAATAAGAATGAAAGGTCAAAAATATCGGCTGCTTGGAAAGAGAAAAAATTTACGTTGATTACACCGGAAGTTCTTAGAGTTTTTTCGTATGATTATGGTCTCAATATTAGGTATGGTATATATATAGGGCATCGTTTGCGGGTATCCAAAAAGCTTAAACTCTTGACCGTGTAACGATCGTCACCTGACCCCTTGGTTATACTCGAACCCGTGGCCGCATCACGACCGTCGTCTGGAACCTACACCTAGACTTCGACCTTTGATCGTATCCATCATTATTACCTCGAAACCAGATTTCCCCACAATGGGTTTCTAAGGTGATGGTCCTATCCCGTCATGACATATGAAATGTATGTGTTCTGAGGCGCGTTATCACATCCCCGATCCCTCAAATCTACCTATGAACCTTTAGGGTTTCAGCCAAAAACCCTAAACCCTTCCAAAAAACCCTAAACCTTATAATATAGACCAAGCCCTAAACCCTAACCCTAAAAAAATCAAAAATGGTTAGGGTTTTTAAGAGAGAGTTGGGTGCGCTTTCCTGCCACTTGTGCAGAAAGGATACGCTTTCTTTTTCTCTCTCCTAAAAACGACCTATTTCTCTATATAAAAAAATGGCATAAGGGCCTAATTAAAAAAAAGTGACATTTTATGCTAATTTAACCTTAATTTGTTGCCCAAAATAATGTAAATAATACCAACAAAAAGAATCTAAATAAAACTAGCTACACAAAAAGTTGTGACAAATTGTTTTATTTTATTTAGTTTCATTAAAGAAGTTATTTTGGGTTAAGGGTAAGAGGAACTTGAGTAAATATTGTATTTTTTAATGTTTGTCCATTCTAAAGGTGACTTCTAGTAATAAATTTTTTCCACTCTTCATTTTCTATTATTTTTCATTCATGAGTAATTTATACGCCAGCAAACATTCCAGAAAAAATGAAAATTATTTTCGAAAACATTATCCAGAAAGAAAACGGTTCGAGTCACGTGTAGAGTTCTGACTGAGTGGACTCGCCAGATTTTTTTTTAAACAGTAAGTTTTCTATTTTCCGCCATTTTAATCACTACAAACAGAAATAATTTGAAGACAATAAAACAAACACTCGCACTCACATAAGCAGCACCCTTTCTTCTCTGCATTGCTTTTCAACTACTAAGCTTCCATTTTCCTTTTCCTTTTTCTCTCAGCTCGTCTTATCTTCTTCAACCTTTTTCCTGCTTTGCTTTTTGCCCCATCTTAACAAAATTATATCTTATTTTCTGCTAAAATATAAAAACCCTAGTTGTAATAGTACTCTTCTCCGGATCTACATTGCTGTACATTTAGGTAAGACTTCTTTTTCTGTTCTTTCTTTCCTCTTTTCCCTCTTCTCCCCTTTAGATCTGAGTAAAAACACTTAATTTTTGCTGAACAACCTGCATTGTCTACTAGATCCAACCATTATCTTTCTCTACCTCTAATTCTCATACCTACTTATCTGCCGAACCTTGTTCTTTTTAAGTAATTTTCTTAGAACAATCTTTCTTTTGAAAAGGTTGGCGTAATTATGTTTCCACTTTGGTTGCATTGTTATCCGTTTGGTAGATAAGAAAAGTGAAGGAAGTGGGAAGGAAAAAGAGCTCCCATTTTTGTTTTGTATAATTTTTTTATTATTTCGGTTTGGTTTTAAAGGAAGGAAAGAGACAACTTACATAAGCATCGGTTACAGTGAGTGTGCATTATTAACGTTTAAAGTCAATACTTTTTTGCTTTCGTTTCCTTTTTAACCATGTTTTGTCGGTCACCAAACTGGGCACACTCACCTCTCATATTGCAATGGAAACGAAAAATAAAGAGGAATTTGGGTTTTTCTTTTTTGGTTTGCTTTTGAGGCAACCGCAATTTAAATATTATTTTGGTTAGAGTGGCTCAGATAAGGAGTCCCAAATTTATTTTCCGCTGCTCCGTTTAGTTCCTTTCTGCTTTTGTCATTTGGTATTTTCTCAAACGGGTAACAGTTTGTGAAAGTATCAATTTTGAGTTTTTGATTAGTACTTGGGGCTGAAGGACACTTTTGTTTCTGATTTGCTAGAACTAGTGTTGTAGCTTAAAATGGAGGACCCCGAAGCACAACCTGGTGAAGATCCGGTGATAAAGCCCCTAAATTTGGATCACCATTTCGCTGAAAGTCCTGCAGAAAGTGTGACTAAGGTTGCTAAACCTGGGAAATCTAGTGAAGCAGCAAAGCCAAAAGTCTCAGCACCGGCTAATTCAACCAGAAAGAGAAGTGATACTAGAAATGGATCTGAATTAAGTTCAGGTTTTGCTAGATCAACTGTATCTTCTTCATTGAGATCATCCAATTCTGTTGCCGTGACAAGAAGGAACAGCACAGGGGGCTTGTCTGAGAAGTCATCAGCCTCTACTGCAAGACAGCAAAACAATACTAGTTCTATTGCAGGCAAGAAACCCTCCACCCTGTCGGCTACTGAGTCAGTTAGGCGGTCCCTACCAGAACTCAGAGGAAGTTCACTGTCTTCATCGGCAACAAAACTAACACCCCGAGCAAACCTTTCAGAGACTAGGAAGTTGGTTCCAGTGTCACCTGTGGGTCGAAGTTTAAGTACATCAACTGCGTCTGATACAAGTATACAAAAAACTCTGAGAAAGTCCACTGTAAAGCCATCGTCGTCAGCCTCTTCATCCTTGAAAAAGATTAGTTCTTCATCACTGGACAGCACTGCCAGTAGCTCCAGTAAGAAGACAATCTCAAAGGTTTCTTCCCCAATCACACGGTCACCTACAGTATCCAGTGGTTTAAGATCTGGGTCTTTGTCATCATCCCTGGATAGGAGTTCTAATTTATCTGGGCGGAAGAAAGCAGCGACCCCAGAAAGTAGAGATTCACGTTTCATTGTTCTTCCTCAGGTGGAGATCAAAGCTGGTGATGATGTGGTAAGAATATCTGTTACATCACTGAATGTCTTATGGTATTCATCAGCATGTTAACAATAATGTTGTCAGCAATTTAGGTATGATTATTGTAGGTGCGCTTTTGGACCTATGCAGTCTGCTTTCTAGGATCTGATTTACATTGCCTCTGCATTTGCGATATGATTATGATTTATGAATAAAGAACTTAAAATGTTTTAGTGGCATTGGTTTTTCTCTTTATTTCTACCTGAACACTTGACAGTGGATTTTCCATATTGAAAGTTTGTTTCCATTCTGGAAAACATATAAATTATCCTTGTTTTGTTGATCTTCGCTGCCTTATCTGTTTTATAGGATTTCTTTAAAGTGACCATTGTAAGGATGATTGTAGTGAGAAAAAATTGTCTTTGAATCAACTATGTACTGGAGATTTCAATTTTCTGGTGATTTCCTCATGGATTAACACCTAACCATTGAATACTAGGAATACCCTAGCTTTAGCCTAGACATGCTTAAGATGAGCTGTTAATCCCTATTCTCCAAGTGGCTATCTGCGAGTAGTTCATATGTTATCAAAGTTGTAGTTCTCTTTTGATGATTTTGTAAATTTATCTACATAGATGTACATCTCTTTTACCCATCTCTCTCTCTCTCTCACTATATATATATATATATATATCTTTGTGTGTTCATATTGTATTCTCTATGGCTTTTTAGTGATCCTCATAAAAAGCCATATGTCTTCTGGCTAAGCTTCTAATTGATACAGTTGTTTTGTTTTTCCACCGCATTATCAGAGATTGGATCTTAGGGGCCATAGAGTGCGCAACCTTAATGCTGGTGGGTTGAACTTGTCACCAAATCTAGAGGTAAACTAATTCTTTTGCCAGGCATCCTTATATAAGTTTATCCAATTTTATTAGAAATTTTGTATGTTTTTTTCATTTGAAGTTGCTCCATATCAAACAATTTCCTTTTTCTTTTCCCTTTGTAAAATATCATAGAACATCCATACACTTAGGGTCCAACACAAAACTTAGCACTTAGGTTGCTGGTGTATGGCTTATATCTGTTGCTCCATTGTTTGGGGTTTTTCTATTTTTAGGCCTTATTTGTTAGGTTTGACCTAATTTTGATATCTTCAACTTTGTATAACTATAAAGCATGTGTGCTTGAAATTGTTTATCTAGACTAGAACTCAGTTTGAGGCAGGGATGAGGAACTTAGGAACTGAAGTGGAATCAGTCGCTGTATTATGGGATGAGATTAGAATATTACTGGAGAAGTTCCGTTGAATTTCATATTGTTGTTCCTTCTGCTAATTATTTTGTTTGGCAGTTTGTTTATCTCAGAGACAATCTCTTATCAACACTGGAAGGAGTTGAAATATTGACACGAGTGAAGGTTTGATAATTTGAATTACACATTTTTGTCTTTTACCTGCTTTGTTTAAGAACTGATTTATTATATTTATCTTTTTGAATAATTTGGGAATTGATGAGAGTAAATTCTTTACAGGTTCTTGATTTGAGCTTTAATGATTTCAAAGGGCCTGGATTTGAACCTCTTGCGAATTGCAAAGCCCTACAGGTTTGTCTTTCTTGAATGACGAGAGCAAACGTCAATGTCCTCAATGCTTCAAGGTTCTAACATATTTATTGCTTGTGTAGCAATTATATCTTGCTGGGAATCAAATCACTTCACTTATAAGTTTACCTCAGCTACCGAACTTGGAGGTGAGCTCTTGAAGTAGTATTTATCTTTGAGATCATGTTAAGATTTAAAATTTATTTTAGCCTTCTAAATTTTGTACATTTTCCTTCTTGTTCCCTGTCTTTCTCTAGTTTCTCTCTGTTGCTCAAAACAAGTTGAAATCCCTTGCAATGGCAAGTCAACCTCGACTACAGGTTATATCCTATTTTGATTGTTTGCTTATTATTGGTTCTTTGTTATATAATTCTGGCTGTTTATTGCATAATATTGATAAAGTTTAGTTCATATTTCCTGCACAGGTTTTAGCTGCCAGCAAAAATAGAATATCAACTCTAAAGGGTTTTCCCTATCTTCCTGTTCTTGAGGTTAGTACCATGAGTTTGTAATATATGTTGGTATGTATCATGAAGAAATTCTAAGTGAAACTATGAGGAATTTTACAGCGTTACTTTCCTGCCTTATGCACACATAAAAGTAAACTATAATAAGAAAGAAAAATCTCCCTTTTAAAACTAAAATGTCTGTTGTAGATACAAAATCAAATAGTTGTACATATAGTTCTTCAAATTGGTTTGTCAAATCCTGAGAATCTTGGAATAAGAATCCCAAATTTCTTCAAATAGTTGTATGTATGGTTCTTCGAAATGTCCGTTGTGGCTTGGCTTTGATGCCAACTTTTTATAGTCCTGAGTTTGGGATCGAGTATCCAAACTAGTAGCACAAAAATCAAATTCAAAGAGAGGATCTTTGCCTATATATTAGTTCCTACTTTTGCTTATGGTCGTCGAACTCTGAGGAAGTTTCCTACCTTAATTACTGGAGCTTTCAATTCCCTTTATTCATTAATAATTTTCCTCTTAAATAGAAGTTTACGATTTAGGAAATAAGATGCAAAACCTTAGTTTCATATTCTATTAAGGAAACTAAAATATGAAAACAAAGTATCCTAATTTATTAGGATGTTTTATTTAAACTAATAAGTGAATTCTAGTAAATAAAATCACAGTCAAATCCTACTAAAATTAGATTCAAATCAGAACTAAATACCTAACAAAGTCTAATGGTTCTAATACCATGAAAGAATTCTAATTTAGCTGTACATAATCCTCTAAATTAGTGTATAAAATCTCTTCTATTTAGCCTATCAAACATTGAGAATATTGGAATAAGAATCCCAGATTTCCTCAACATCATAACGGGTTTTCTCATTGTGATGTGGTTCAGCATTTGCGAGTGGAGGAGAACCCTATACTTAAGATGCCTCATTTGGAAGCAGCTTCCATTTTACTTGTTGGGCCGACCTTGAAGAAATTTAATGATAGAGGTACTTTTACTGTTGGCAATATATTGGTTAAGGAACTCTAATGTTTCATCTTTTGTTCTATGCATTAAACACTTTCTATGTGAGAGGTTAACGTTGCTTTTGACAATCTATAGCTAAGTTTGCTTTAGTCTCTCTGGAACTAATATGGGCCATTCTTTTAGATCTTTCCCGAGATGAGCTAGCACTTGCAAAGCGTTATCCTACACATACGGCTTTGTGCATTAGGGATGGTTGGGAGTTTTCTCGTCCAGAGCATGCTGCAGGTTTGTATTTTGTGATAACTCGTTTACCATTTGCATTGCAAATTGATTCTAATAAGATAGTTTCAATAGTGTTTTGAGATTGCATGTCATTTTTAGTACGGTTAACTATTTACATAATTCATTGAGTACACGGTGTTTAGTAGTTATGGGAGAAGTTTCAGTGCATTTGTGTGATTCCAGCTATAGGTACACATGCCAGTAAAAAAGGGAAAGGGAGATGTACTTGTCAAAGCATCCTCTTTGATGCTTGTTGTGTTGTTACAACAGTAATAGGAAAGGGGAAAAGACAGAATGTAGTTAATCCTTGAAATTTTTGTATGTTCTCCTAACATGAACAACTTTTGCTTGGTAGTATATCTTCAATCGTATGTGGTACATGGACTGAGTTTAAGATTGCTCGATGTGACTCATTGCTCTTGGGGTGGGGGGTGTAAATGCATGTAAAGAACACATGGACTGCTGTGGCAATTGAGTATTAAAATGTATGGTTTTCTCAACAGACTCAACATTTCGCTTCCTGTTTGAGCAATGGAAGGATCATTTTCCTCCTGGTTATCTGCTTAAAGAAGCCTCTCTTGACAAACCTTTTGAAGAGGATGCTTGTCGCTGTCACATAGTTTTTGTTCAGGAGAGCACGTTGAGCATTGACTCAGATATAATCTTAAAGTATAAATGGTTTCTGGGCGAGAGAACACTTTCGAATTTCACTGCTATTCCTGATGTCAATGGAGAGGTAATTGATTAACGCTAGATTGTTACTTCTGCTTTAAATTTATTTTGGTCGATTAATACTTATATTTTATGCCTTGTAATGACATCTTTTCGTTATTATTCTTTTGTTCAATATGGTATTATGTGATTGTCTAGGTTTACTGGCCGAAGCATGAAGACATAAATAAAATATTGAAAGTGGAATGCATTCCAGTTTTAGGAGAAACCGAGTATCCTCCAATTTTTGCCATATCATCTCCAGTTGTGCAAGGTTTTTACCATGTCCTGTGGTTATTGAATTTTCCTCAATTTGGTTCCTTGTTTTGCAATATGTCTTAGTGCACGTGCATGCTCGGAGCAGAAGCTGTTCATATCTTTAAATTTATATGCACTCACATGCATACTGTGTTTATTTCACTTTGTACAAACTTCTCTTAGCTTCTCCACTCTAAAGCTTGCTTCTCTGCCTTGTAAAGGGAATGGAATTCCAAAGGTTGTAAACCTTGAAGTACATGGAGAACTGGTGGAAGGTAATGTAATCAAGGGCCGCGCTAAGGTTGCATGGTGTGGTGGGACTCCTGGGAAGGGTGTTGCTAGGTAAGAATGCTTCTTAAAGTGGTTTTACGACATACCCATACTGATATATGTACATGCTTACATGTTTGTTTTAAATGAAAGCCTTACGGATAAATTTTTTGTTTTCCACATTTTCAGCTGGTTAAGGAAAAGATGGAACAGCAGCCCGGTGGTAATTACTGGAGCAGAGGATGAAGAGTATCAATTGACCTTAGATGACATTGACTCCAGTTTGGTCTTTATGTATACTCCAGTAACAGAAGAAGGTGCCAAAGGGGAGCCTCAATATAAGTATACTGATTTTGTAAAAGCAGGTATGTGGGAAAAGTCTATGCATATCTCATCTTCTAGCTTTGGTATAATTTAATTTTGTTTCTTAAACATGTTACTCAATTTTGGTGGTATCTCATTTTTAAAATTTATGCTTTTGTTTTTTCTCTGGCAGATTACTTATTTCCATAGCAGTTCTATATGATTTCTATAGCAGTTGTTTGCATTTCTATTAACTGTTCATATCATTACATCATGTAAGCTGCTAATTATACTTTGTTATAACATTCTTCAAAAGATATAGATGTCTCCTTGAAGTCTTGGCAGCTTTGAGTAGAACTAGTTTTGCATTTCCTGTTGAATCTGCTTATCTCTTCTTTTCATTTTTCTAGTTCAATAAAGGGATTCTAAGTTGAGTACTTATTAGATGTTATGGGGAGCTTATTCCCTGTCGTTCATCTTCTTTTGTGCTTTCTCTCATTTTTAATTCCAATTTAAAATAATTGAAATATGTTTGCAGCTGCTCCATCCGTTAATAATGTCCGAATTGTTGGGGATGCTGTAGAAGGGAATGTCATCAGGGGAGTTGGCAATTACTTTGGAGGAAGAGAGGGTCCGAGCAAGTTTGAGTGGTTACGCGAGAATAAGGAGACTGGGTTAGTACACTTTTAAAATGAGTACTTTGGAGCATAAGTGGATCTAATCCTTTCTCCTCTTGTGTTTTTGCTAAGTTTGAAGTTAACCTAATTCCTTTTGCAATTTTTTACAATTTTTTTTATTTTTCCTTCTTACAACATTTTTGTTCACTTGGGCTCTCTTACACTTATGCATGAGTGTACTTTCTTCCATATGGAGATATTGTCTTAACCACTCACCTATTATGATGATTGGATTATTTTCATGAAATTTATCTAGAGATTTAATCCCACCATCGTTTTCACACAGTTTTCTTACATTACATCACATTACCTTACGTTAGTTCTTCACACATCCTTTTACTGGAATTTGTTGACAGAGACTTTCTGATGGTGACAAGTGGTACACCTGAGTATACTTTGACGAAAGATGATGTTGGGCGACGCTTGGCTTTTGTATATATACCTATAAACTTTGAGGGTATATCCAATTTGCCCTTTTTGAACTTTCTTACCATCAAGCAACTTGTAAATTGGATGGTAATGTGGTAATATTCACTGTTTCAGGACAGGAAGGGGAATCTGTGTCAATAGTCTCTGGTACTGTGAGGCAAGGTATACTCATTTATGTTTATGTTTCACGGTAATGTATATTTTATCATTGTTTGTTGTTAAACTGGTAGTAGATACATGACTAGAAAAGTTTGGTAATTGATTTAATTTTATTTTATGGGGTAACTCTTAGTTTGCTTTTAGAGAATGCTTATCCTATTTTTATTCTGCAGAATCTGTGAAAAAAAAAGAGCCCACTGCAACCTGTGGTTGACTTCTCTATCATCATTACTATAATAGACAATTGTACTGCTTACTCCTTTCCAATATTTTAAGAATGTTCACTAGTCCATGGCATCATCAGGCTTGTTGAATGTTACCCCAAATAAATATATTTGTTTTAATTGGCAAAAGGATCTAAAAACCCTTGTAAAAAATAAAAAAAATCAATTAAGTTCCTAAGGAAAAGTGCACTCAATTGAGTTTTGAGTGACAAAACATCAATTAAGTCCTGTTAGTGGAAACTGTTTTTGATCAGTTTGACCATTAACGAATTCTGACTGACTAATGGAAGCAATGAGAAGCTTACATGGTATGTCATGTCGATAAGTATGCTGACTTGACATGCTACGTTAGCATATATTTTAAAAAATAAAAAAATCATAAAAAAGATATATAAAAGAATTATTAAAAATGCATGTTCGGAATGAACTTGGACAAATTGATGTGCAAGTTCATTTTAATTTGGACAACAAATTCTGGATGTGGTTCAGAACATTATATATATAAATGGTAAAAAATAATAAAACATTAAATATTAGAAATGGTAAAAAATTATAATAATTCTAAAAAAATTAAAATTTATAAAAATCATAAAAAAATAAAAGAATTTTAAAAATATTTAAAAATTATAAAATTATTAAAAAATTGTAAAAAGATGAAAATAGTCAGATGAAATATAGTAGGACCAAAATATCACATGATATTGTGGACTAAAATGAAATTTGGCACAAATATATGTATATATTACACACACATATGTATGTATAATAGAAACCACAATATCTACACTAATTTGAATATACATATATATATGCATGTTAAAAATAAGAGGTATTTTTAAGAAAAATGGTGGCACAAAATATTAACACTAATTTTAATATACATATACATGTGTGTGTGTAATATATATGTATATGTACATGTATATGTATATGTATATATTTGTATCAAATTTTATTTTAGTCATTATAATGTGTGATATTTTGATCGTATTATGTGTAATTGACTATTTTGACAATTTTTTAATAATTTTTAATTTTGACTATTTTGATCATAATGTGTATATGTACATGTATATGTATATGTATATATTTGTATCAAATTGTATCAATTTTTTAATTATTTACAATTTTTAATAATTTTATGTAGAAACTGTAGAAATCAGATTCTTCCTTTAGCTAATTAGGTTACTGTGTATAAAAAGAGATAAACTACTCTAAGAAAGGAAATAATCCCTAAAAGATCGTAATTATCCTAAGAATCAAGAACTATGATTAATTTCTATTTACAAGATTTCCTCAATAATCTATCCCTAATTCTAGGGATTCTAACACTCCCCTCAAGTCGGAGTGTAGATGTTAATTAAACCCGACTTGCCAACATGTTGTTCAAACATGTTTTTGTTTAAACTTTTGTCAACATATTCGCAACTTTGTTGTCCGGAAGACAGATAGGTGACGCTCACTTCCCTTGAGTGTATCTTCTCTTTTATGAAGTGTCGGTCTATCTCGACATGTTTGGTACGATCATGATGCACGGGGTTGTGAGCTATATTGACAAAGACTTGGTTGTCACAATGCGGTTTGTGATAGGTCTATTATAAGGAACCTTTAGTTCTCTCATCGCCTTTGTATCCAAATTCCTTCACAAATACCTTGTGCAAGTGCTCGATACTCGAAACACGCGCTGCTGCGTGCTACCACAGCTGCATCGCTTACTCCTCCATGTCACTAGATTTCCCCAAACATAGCCGCAATAACCACCGGTTGATCGTCTGTCATTAATAGAACGCCTTGATCAAGACATCGGTATACACTTCCACATTTCTACTGTCATTTTTCTTGATGTATAGGCCCTTACCGGGAGTTCCCTTTAGGTACCTTAGTATCCGATATGCGACTTCTAGGTGTTTTTCCTTGGAGCATGCATATATTGACTTATGACGCCGACACTAAAAGCAATGTCGGGACGAGTGTGAGCCAAGTAGATAAGTCTCCCTACTAGGCGTTGATATCTCCCCCGTCGACTTCTTCTCCATCTTCATTAGTACCTAACTTGAGATTAAACTCCATAGGAGTTTCATTTGGTTTACAACCCATCATCCCAACTTCGATAGCAAATCGAGGACATATTTCCTTTGGGAGATAGAAATACCCTTTTGAGACCTTGCTATCTCCATACCTTAAAATATTTAAGATTTCCCAAATCTTTAAGTTCAAATTTGTTCCAAGAAACTCTTTCAATCTCCCAATTTCACTTGTATCATCTCCTGTCACTATTATATCGCCCACATAGACAATTAGGATGCAACATTTTCCTTGTTCCGAATGCTTGTAGAACATGGTGTGGTGCGCTCTGACCTTGAGTATACTCCCCGCTCATCATGGCTTGCGCAAATCGACTAAACCACGCTCTTGGAGATTGTTTCCCCCGCACAAAGACTTTTTCAACTTACACACTTGGCCCTTTCTTTCTTCAAATCCGGTGGGAAGTCCATGTAAACTTCTTCATTTAACTCTCCATTGAGAAAAGCATTTTTAACATCCAATTGAGTCAATTGCCAATTAAGATTGACAAAGAATGGACAAAAGGACTCTAATTGTGTTAAGTTTGGCAACCGGTGCAAATGTCTCCTCATAATCCAAACCCATAAGTTTGAGTGAAGCCCTTAGCCACTAGGACGAGCCTTGTATCGATCAACACGGCCATCGGGCTTGAATTTGGTAGTAAAAATCCATTTGCGACCTCTCGTTTTCTTTCCTTTAGGTAGATCCGAAACTTCCCACGTTCCATTATTTTTGAGGGCCTCCATTTCCTCCATCACGGCTTGTCTCCATTCTGCGATTCAAATGTCGCTTCTATGGTTTTTGGAGTTTTTATAGAATCAACATTAGTCACAAAGGTTTGATAAGACTTAGATAAGTTACCGTAGGATACAAACCGAGAGATAGGATGTTGAGTGCGACTCCTTGTCCCCTTCGCATTGCAATTGGAAGATAGATGGATGGTGATGGAGGTGAGACTTCGCTTTCGTAGCAGTCCTCGGTTGAAGATGTGAGTGGCATCTGCATGTCGGGCTTTCAGGACATCGATTCCGTGCTGGAATAAAACTCAGCATTCGCACTGATGCACTCGTTGTTCTTCTTTGTTTTCCTTGATCAAGGGACTGTTGGTGATGGTGTTGGTATCGGGAAGTATAGTGTTAATTTCTTGCGACATGGGAGGAGAAATAATGATATCAAGGTTGGGAGGTTTAGTGATAGTAGTGGTAGTAGGGTCGGAAGGTATAATAAGGAGGGTATTAAGGTTCTCATCTTCATTAAGAATCTCCCTTGAAGATGAGAAGGTCTAAAGAAAGGTTCGGTTTCAAAGAAGGTGACATCCCGAGAGACAATTAGCTGGTGTAAGGTTGGTGAGTAGCATTTGTAGCCTTTTTGAGTAGGAGAATACCCAACAAATATACAGAGGTGGGCTCGAGGATCAAGCTTGGATTGGTTGGGTTGATGATTATGGACAAAGGCTTTGCACCGAATATTTTTGTTGGAATAGTAGGAATATGAAATAGAGGAAATGATTTGTGAAGAGTGTTTAAAGGTGTTTGGAAATTTAGGACTTTTGAAGGCATCCTATTTATTAGGTAGCAAGCGAAGAAGAACAAAGCTTCGCCCCATAAATATTTAGGGACGTTCATTGTGAACATTAAGGCTCGAGCAACAAAGCAAGGAGGTGTCGGTTTTTTCTCTCGGCGATCCCATTACGTTGAGGGGTGTTTGGGCATGAACTCGTGTGTATAATTCCTTGGTGCGAAAGGTATGACCTTAGGGACAGAATTAAAGTATTCTCTCCCGTTGTCGGTGTGGAGAGTTTGGATGGTAGAGTTGAATTGGGTTCGAACCATTGAGTGGAATTTTGAAAAATTTTTGGAGTTTCAGATTTGTCTTTTAAAAGATAGACCCAACATACCCTAGTGTGATCATCAATAAAAGTAATAAACCACTTCTCACCAAAGTAATGTTTTTCACTCGGCTAGCTCCCCATAAGTCACCGTGTATTAACGAAAAAGGTTTGGACTGTATATGATTTGAAAGGATATGGAACACGGGTATGTTTGGACAATTCACAAATATCACACTTCAAGGAATTTATCTTTTTATTTCAAATAACAAGTGGAAGATGCTTTTTTAGGTACAAAAGATTTGGATGTCCTAACCTACGGTGCCATAGCATAATAGTATCCTCTTTTGCGAGAGATAGAGCTAATCCCCTTGTGTGTTGTCTTTATTCCACACATACAGTCCATCATCAACCTTAGCAAAGTGCCAATCATCTTCCGATTTTGCCTCTGTATTACACAACCAAATGCAGAAAATTCAGCAAGCATTTTCCCATCTTTAGTAAGTTTACTTATTGAAAGTAAATTACAAGATAATTTTGGAACATGTAGAACATTATCAAGGGAAAAATTCTCACTACTTTTACTTTCCCTACTCCAATACTGGTGAGTATGAACCATCGCAATCCCGATTCGGGACTTGTTATGATAGGTGGTGTAAGTTTGGAATAGAGTGAGGTTACTGTCATGTGGTCCAAGCACCGAATCTAGTATCCAAGGAGAGTGGTTATTAGATTCAAGAGCAATATTGAGGGCAAAGTACCTTGAGTGGCTAAATTCCCATGACTAGTAGAGGTACTCGTAATTTTATGGAGATTTTCGAGTTGTGTCTTGGTTAGGCGCACATCTAGCACCTCATCACCGTATTGGAAGATAACAGAGCGCTTTTCTTGCCTTTCTGCTTTTTATCCGGATAACCATGGAGTTTAAAA
Organism: Gossypium sturtianum; assembly: GCA_025698515.1. NCBI lineage: Eukaryota > Viridiplantae > Streptophyta > Magnoliopsida > Malvales > Malvaceae > Gossypium > Gossypium sturtianum. Next base: position 83,847,570 of record CM046943.1, read on the forward strand.
CATTTTTCCTTTGTGTGTCCAACACGATTGCGATGGATCGCACCATGGTCTGCTTGATCCGGACTCATTCCCAAAGACGAGTTTTTGTGTTTGAGGACCTTTGGACACAAGAGCAGCAGATTCAACAGTGGTCGGTGAGAGATTATTGGTTTGGGTTCTCCCATCATGACGAGACGACGTGTCTCTCTTCTCTCCTCACTTCGCAAAAGCTTCACTAATGGTTGGGAGAGGTGATCTCGCCCAAAATTCCCGCCACGAACCTCGCGTCTAACTCATGCCTCATTGACTAGAAACTCATAGAGACGCTCGTTGTTGAGGTGAGTCGTAAACCTAGTGTGTTCTAGGCCTTCCCCCAATTAGCTTCATAGTACATGTCTAACTCCTGCCACAATATTTTCAGATTGTTGTAGTAGTGAGTTACCTCAAGTGTCCCTTGTCGAGTGTCTCTCAACTTGAGTTTGATCTCAAAAACCTGGGAAGCGTTTCCAATATCAGAGTAGTTCTCTTTGACTGCATCCCACATGTCTTTTGCAGTCTTGAAGAGAAGGTAAGTTTGGCTTATATGGCCTTCCATCGAATTGATCACCATGCCATAACAATGGAGTTATTGAGTTCCCAAGTAGCATAAGTAGGGTCCACACGTTCGGTCGTGGAAGTTCTCCATTGATGTATCCTAATTTGCCTCTACCACGGATCACCATAAGAACAGATTGAGACCATTGTAGAAAATTCTTCCCATCTAGTCGATGACTAGTGATCATAAGTGAAGAATTAAGATCACTTTGATTGACAGTGGTGGTTAATATTCGAGACATTTGTGACATCTCGCTTTTGGACAAGGTTTCATTAAGGTCACCCATGGGAGAAAAAAATTGAGGGATTTTTAGGAAAATGGAAGAGAACTTGGAGGAATCTTTAGGAAGATGAATGAGAGGATCGGAAAATTCCTAAAGCTCCGATACCATGTAGAAACCTGTAGAAATCGATTCTTCCTTTAGCTAATTAGGTTCTGGTGTATAAAAAGAGATAAACTACTCTAAGAAAGGAAATAATCCCTAAAAGACTATAATTATCCTAAGAATCAGTAACTATGATTAATTTCTATTTGCAAGATTTCCTCAATAATCTATCCCTAATTCTAGGGATTCTAACATTTTATAATATTCTAAACCATCTTCAGAATGAATCTAGGCAAATGGATGTCCATATTTAGATGAACGTGGATGTTAAGTTGTCAGGGTTTATTCTAGACTTGCATTATTTAGTTACTATTTAGGGTTTTTTAAAAACATGTTGACGTGCCACGTAAGTATCCTCAAGGCATGCCACATGTCAGTTTTTATTACTTTCGTCAGCCTCATCAATGTCTGTTAACAGTGAAATCAGTCTACGGCGGTTTCCGTTAATGGAATGCCCTAATTGTTTTTTTTTTTTTTTTTGTTTTTGTGATTGAGGCTCAATTGATTTTTTTTTACTAAGGGCTCTTTAGACCCTCTTGCCATTTTAATTTGTATGGTGAAGTATTATTATCTTCTTATATTGATTGCAAACTATTCTTTATGTTCCCAGTTTGCTTATAACTTATGCTTTTCATTTTATGAATATAATCCTTGGAGCAAGAAATATCATCTATGATATCTAGAGTTTAGTCCTTAACGTTTATCATCCTTATAGATGAGAATTAATTCTTGGTGTGACTGCTTTCTTGTGTTACTAATTTCCTTTGTTTTGTGATATTATTTTTTACATTTCCAGCGCCACCAAAAGTAACAAATGTTAATATAATTGGCGATTTGAGGGAGAACAGTAAGATTACTGTGACTGGTGCTGTCATGGGAGGTATGGAAGGTTCAAGCAGAGTACAGTGGCTTAAGACAAATTCGTCAACGCTCAATGGTGAGAATGAGCTTGAAGCAATGAGCACGTCCAAAGTTGCTAAGGTTGGTGGTTACTAAAATATCCACACATGTAGTTCCTTGTCCTCTCACATTTATACTTGATGCAAACTCTGAGTTGACTTTGACCTTTATTTAGGCATTCCGCATACCATTAGGAGCAGTTGGCTGTTATATTGTTGCAAAATATACTCCGATGACTCCTAATGGTGAATCTGGTGAATCAGTTTATGTTATAACGGAAAGAGTAGTGGAGAGTAAGTAATTTCTTTTTCTAATTTTTGTATTTTTATGTTGAATTCCAGTGAAAAGTGAACAATGAATGCAGGAAGGTTTACTTGTAACTTGGGATTTTTTATCTCAACTCTCCCCTCTCCTCTTTTGAGTTTTTAACAATTCACGTATCTGATTGATGTACATGTGTGTATCCTTCTGACCTGTACAGCTCTTCCCCCCAGCCTGAATTTCTTATCTATCACGGGTGATTATAGTGAAGGTGGTATACTGACAGCATCATATGGCTATATAGGCGGTCAAGAAGGAAAAAGCATCTACAATTGGTACCTTCATGAGGTATACATTTCAGTTATACCTAGGGTTCTCATATGATTTCATTTACTTGCAAATGGTTGAGTTTAGTCCCTTTGTCAAGTTTTGATGCTTTAAATGTATTAAGTTTAATGAAACTCTATTATCGTATGACTCTGCTTTAATAATAAGAAAAAAAAAACTACCAAATATGAAGAAAAAAAATAAAGGTGCTAAAAGCATCTAAGCTAAGCTTTTGTAAATGAGTTCTGCTCTTACTACATATGTTATTGGAATCTGTAGGTTGAAAATGACATGGGCACTCTGATTTATGAGGTTTCTGGGCTTCTTCAGTATCGTGTAACCAAAGATGCAATTGGTAAATTTATCTCCTTTCAGTGTATTCCAGTGCGTGATGATGGGATTGTAGGTGAGCCAAGAACCTGCTTGGGACAGGAACGTATTCGTCCTGGTAACATCCTATCTTTTATCTCAGTATTTCTTATTCATCTTTTCTTCCTCTAACATGTTAACTTTTAACTAATTGAACTTCTGTAGTGGATTTGAAAAAAAAAAAAAATAGCATTTACGTTTATTGGAGAATGGAGAATAATTGTTGAATTGGAGAAAATGGAACTTAGGAGAAGTTTGATATTTAGGGCTGTAAAATTCTCTCATTTACCCAGTTTCATCTACTTGGTGGCTTTGTGTTTCATCTGGTGATAAGTCTAGACTGTATTTGATTGATTCAAATGAGCAGGTTGAATGTTATTAGCATCTTAGTATATTGATTTCTTCTGAATTGCATTATAAGTTAATTCTATCTAACTTCGTACAATTTTAGGAAGCTTACTGTTATGCAACAAAAATGACCTTGTATATTATAAAGGATGCTTGAAGAAACTTGTATTATACAACATGTGGTTCTGTTAAGATCAAATATGCTTTCCTTAGAATAATCTTTTGGCGGCAAGTATGGAAAATGCATATTCGATATCTGCATTGTGACATGTCTAATATGGATTGCACTGAGTCTACAGTTTTTTATGTCTAATATCCTTTTGTAACTTTCCGTTTGCAATTTAATAATGGAGGGATTGTTATTTTCCTGGCATCTAAGCCCTTTATTTGTCTTGTTCTTCTTCTAAAGGAGAATAAGCTTTGGTGCATTCTTGGTTGCTAAATTTGGAGTGATTGGGTTTCATTCTTGTGTTGTGCTTCTTGATGACCAGGAAGCCCGAGATTGCTTGCTCTTCAGATAGTTGGAGATGCTGTTGAAGGAACTATTTTGAGTGTTGAGAAAAACTACTGGGGTGGTGAAGAGGGTGATTCAGTTTTTCGTTGGTTTCAGGTAATTATCTGACTGTCTTTCTGTAAACTACTATCTTCTTAATTGTATGCAGTATTCATGAAACATTGCTATTATAGATGAAGTTCATAATTAGTATTCATAATTAGTATTCTAAGTTGACATAGATGGAAATTTATTTGAAAACTTCTTTGATGTTGCATTGTAGAATTTTGTTTTCTGTAACTTATTAATAAAATATGTATATCTGCAGACTAGTTCAGATGGTTCGCAATGTGAGATTAGGGGTGCTAGTGGCTCATCATATATGCCGACAGTTGATGATATTGGTTTCTTTATTTCAGTCTCATGTGAGCCTGTGAGAAATGACTGGGCTCGTGGTCCCATTGTTCTTTCTGAACAAATTGGACCTATAGTAGCTGGTATAGAGTTAGCTTTCTAAGACTTCTCTTTAAGTTTTTACTTTTTATTTTACCTATACCAAGTTTTGATCATTAATAATTGAATAGGTATAATTTGGAAATTAAAATTGAAATGCAGGTCGCCCTACTTGTCAGTCTCTGGAGTTTCTTGGATCAATCATGGAGGGACAACGTTTGAGCTTCATTGCTTCATATATTGGAGGGTGAGACTCTTGGTGAAATGCCTTCATCTTTGATGAGAGCTGATTTATGTACTTGTAGTACACAGACCTTGTTGAACTAAAATTCTTGTTCTTGATTCAGGGAGAGGGGAGATTGTTTACATGAATGGTTTAGACTGAAAGCCAATGGGATCAAGGAGAAACTAAGTAGTGATGGTGAGTTTTGTTTTTGAACGTTAATTGAAAATTTCTAGATAACCATTTGGAGATGCAAGGCTGAAATTCTTGCATATCTTTCTAGAGTTTCTTGATTTAACTCTTGATGATGTGGGAAGAAGTATTGAACTTGTTTACACTCCCATACGCAAAGATGGAATCAAAGGGAATCCTAGGAGCATAATATCTGATGAGGTTTCTCCCGGTGAGTTGTATTGCTCATTTTTAGTTTTGTTCGTTAATTTTTAAATTTGGACACTTTGGTACCATGCTTATTCCTCTTATCATGCCCAAATTTTCTTGTATCAGCGGATCCAGTAGGTTTGGCCCTAGTCATTCCTGATTGCCATCAGAACCAGGAGATTGTCCCACAAAAAACATATTTTGGTGGACAGGAAGGTGTTGGAAAGTATACTTGGCATAGAACAAAGACCAAGCCAAATGGGTTGGTTTTGATAGATATATCTAGTTCTTCTGAAGATGTTGTTATGTGCGGTCAGACATTGTAAGTTTAAGTTTGATGTGATAGGGTACATGATTTCTAATTCCTTTTGCACATGTAAAATGAACATTTAATAATACCTTCTACTTTAGCAGCACGTATACTCCATCACTGGAAGATGTGGGTGCTTATTTAGTACTACAATGGCTACCCACTCGTGTCGATGGTCAATCTGGAAAGCCATTAGTCGCAATTTCTAGCTCAGCAGTTATCCCAGGTATATCTGTAATTCATTTTGGTTACATATATATTTTTTGTCCATACTAAATAATATTCACTTTCCAACCTTAGTCTTTACTCCCCTCCTCCTCCCCGCCCCACCCCACCCCACCCCACCCCACCCCACCCCAAGTATCCGTGATGATTCATGTTCATGGTTCTAAACTTTTTGTTGAGCTCAAATGGTTTTGGGTATTGCAGCACCTCCAGCAGTTTCCAGTGTTCATGTAAAGCAGCTGACTTCAGGAATATATTCTGGGGAGGGTGAATATTCCGGTGGCTACGAGGGATCAAGTCTCTTTAGTTGGTATAGAGAGACAAGTGATGGAGCAATCATTCTCATCAATGGGGCTAACTATAAAACTTATGAGGTCACTGATGCAGATTACAACAGTCGTTTGTTGTTTGGGTAAGCATTGCATCATACTCATGTTACTTGGAGGTTGGATAATCTTTGAAAAAAATATTAGTTACGTTGTCACCACCAAATAATTTTACTTAAATCAATAACTCGTGCCATATTTAGCTTAAAAGTTATTACCTTTTTTTGCTATTTAACCCTAAAAATTTTGATCTTTGTAACGGACGTAGAAATCGAGAAGAAAGCAAAATGAACATTATGATCAGAAAAAAAAACTTTTGTTTATTCACATAATAGGGTATCTTATTCATACAAGTTACAAGAGTCAATTTAAGGAAAGAAATCAAAATAAGCAAAATCCCTAAAAATCTCCACATCATAATATATAAAAAATATCTCTAAGATTTAGCTTAACTAATATCTTATTTACAGCACTCCCCCTCAAGGTGGAGCATAGATATTAATCATGCTTAGCCTATTATAAATGCAATCAACTTGAGCTCCATTCAAAGCTTTTGTGAAGGTATCTCTTGTTAGATGTCAGTTTGTTATTATTTTATTAGAAGTATTAGGAGATTTTATTTGAGTTTTATATTTGTACGAGATTTCTTTAATTAAAAGTAACGTTATGGTATTAGGGTGTATTAGGGTTTAGGAGTTTTTTTGGTGTTCTTTTTTTAATTTCCTTAGCTTATAAGTATTTTATTCAATTAAGTAAGCTTATGTAATGTCTATTTAATAGGTTGATTGGGAGCAAAAAAGAAAGAAGCTAGAATTTATTCCAATATTTAGAGGTTTAAGACTCTTTCTTAACGAGTTTAAGGTTTGGAATTCCTATCGATGAGTTTCATTTGTTCATCATAGGACATTGTTGACCATTGACTATTGACAACCTTGTCAATCAAGGCCGATATGACTTCTTGGGCTAAATTATTGGGATTTATTCTATTTATTGTGAAGATTGTATTTCTTTAAGTAGTTCAACATACTTGTGTATATATACCCATGTAAATACTTGAGTTAATACATAAGAAAATTATTCCAAAACCCTCAAATTGTTATTTTTTGTCAATTTTTTATGGTATTAGAGCTAGAATTCCAGATTTGAAGGCCAATTTTTTTTTCAAAACCCTAGAAACCCAAATTTGGTACTTTCCACCCTATGCTTCTCTTTTTTTCTCATCGTCCCTAGGAAGAATCGAAACCTCATTGTCGGCAAAACCCCAGATTTCGGTAGGCCAACTCTCTGCACGTGGGTCTCACACGCCACCGTTAGCTTCTGTGTATTCATCCACGCGCTGGCGTGTGACGCAAACCTCTTAAGGTCGTCATTGCTCCGGTCAGTTTTGCTGGGCTCTTAGGCATTGTTCCGGCCTTCCTCTACTGTTTTTTGGTTGTTGGGACTAGTTTTTTGGGAAGCTAGGTTTTAAAGTTTTAGTATTTAGACAGATAATCCCTTTTTACTAATTAGCCCCGTAACGTTGGATGGAAAAAGTTAACCTCGCATGGTCATGTTCATGTTTGGCATTCATCAAAGCTAGAGGCTTGTAGGGATATATTATTGGAGCTACCAAGAAACCCGTTGAAAACGATTCCACCTTTGATAAGTGGGACTTCAAAAAATTCTCTTGTTTGTTCTTGGCTTATCAATGCTATGGAGCCTCATATCTCGAAAACCTATCTATTGCTCGATACCACCCCAAAGATATGGGAGGTAGCAACTCTTACATACTTGAAGGTTGGGAATGATGCTCAAGTCTTTGAAATCTGAAATAAAGTCCATATCATTAAACAAAGTGAGATGACAATCTCAATATTTTTCAAAACTTAAGTGGATTATGGCAGCAATTGGATTGCTAACAAGATTTTTAGGCAGATTGTATTGGAGATGTAGTCAAATTCAAAAAGATGATTGCCAAGGAGTGGGTTTATGATTTCCTCATTGGGTTAAATAATGATTATGGTCAAATACGAGTTCAAGTATTGGGTAAGATACCATTTCCCTCACTTGGAGAACCATTGCTCATGTGCAACAGGAAGAGAGTTGGAGTGCTATGCTCTACAACACCTATTGAAAATGTTGGAATGGTTGCTAGAGGTTCACGAAAGCATCCTAAGGCCAAGGATTCAGATAAAGATCATCTGCATTGTGAGTATTATGGGAAATCGAGACATACCAAGGAAACTTGTTGGAAACTACATGGTTGACCCATCAAAGGAAGGAGAGGAAAACGAACCACTTCAACTTGTGGTCAAGCCAATCTTTCTGAAACCACAGTCATCCAAAGAGACAACTACCACCGAGACATTTTCTATAGATGAAATTCAACATCTAAAGTGTCTTCTGTCTCAACCTGGCTCCTCTAATGCGATGTCTCATCTTGTGATATCAGGTAAAGCCCTTAATGCCTACATTAATACTAAGTCATAGATTATTGCTTCTGGAGCGAATAGACACATGATGAGATCCTCTAAAAACCTTTTTAACTATTCTCCTTGTCCAACCAAAGATAATGTCCTTATATTTCAGTATCCTCTAAAATTTGGATCAAGTTTTGTCAATTGTACTCCCAATATTTCACTATCTTTTGTGCTTTATGTCCTTAGATTTCCTGTCAACATCCTATTAGTTAGTGTAATCACTAAAGCCTTAAATTGTAAACATGAGGTTTTCCCTAATTGTTGTCTTTTAGGATCTTTAAACGGGGAAGAGGATTGACAGTGGTAAAATGCATGATGACTTTTACATGGAGGAGAATTTAGATTTGGATCAGTGTTAAACACCTTTTGGTGGAAATAAGGATGTTAAAAGGGAAATAATACAATGGCATAGATGGTTAAGGCATCCATCTTTTTATGTTTTAGAAAAGTTATATCCAAGCTTGTTTTCAAAGATACAGTTTGATTCATTGGTTTGTGATGCATTTGAATGTGCCAAACATACCGGAAATTCTTATCCTTTGCGAAATAATAGAAGTAGTGTTCCTTTTATGACTATTCATTTTGATGTTTGGGGACCTAGTAAAATTAGCTCATTGAATGACAGTTGTTGGTTTGTCACTTTTATTGATTGTTGCACTAGGATGACATGAGTTTACTTAATTAAATTAAAAAGTAATGTTTTCTCTTGTTTCCAATCTTTTCACAAGATGATTAGTACTAAATTTGATACGTAAGTGAAATTTTTGAGAACTGATAATTGCATGGAATACAACTTTGTTTCTTACTACAGACTTATGGGATCATCCATCAAACAACTTGTCCAATAACTAGTGCACAAAATAGGGTGGTAGAAAGGAAGAATAGACACTTGTTAGAAGTAGCTCGGTCCTTAATGGTCACAATGACTCCCAAAGCCTTACTAGGGAAATGTTCTTGTAGTTGCATATTTGATTACACAGTTCCTCTAAAGGTGTTTGGGTGTTTTTGTTTTGTTCAATCTCGAAATGTTGGAAAATTGGATCCTCGTGCCCTTAAGTGTGTATTTGTTGCATACTTTCCTACACAAAAGGGCTACAAATTTTATCATCCTTCGATTAGAAGATATTGTCAGTATGGATGTTACATTCTGCGAAGATGAATCCTACTTCAGCATCAAGGAGTCACCTTTTCAGGGGGAGCATGGTACAGAAGAGTTTACACCTATGCCTAGTATTGTTGCTTTAGGTGATTTTATTCAAAGTGAAAAACCTGTTCAGGTGGAGATTATGGAACGCTTGAACAAGTCGAATTTGAAGGCTTACGGAGAAATAAGGTAGAAACCATCATGCACCCTACTTAATGCCAAGAATCTACCTCTCTCGGTAAATCATCTATAATTCCTAGTTCTCCTAATGATTTAGATTTGCCTATAACTCAAAGGAAAGGTGTCAGTTCCTATACCAAACATCCTATATCTAACTTTATTTCCTATGAGTCATTGTTTCATTTCTATAGAGCTCTTGCGTTGTCCTTGTCCTTTGTGTGTATTCCACAGGATTGGCGGGAAGCTTTTAATGATCCAAGGTGGAAGGGCGCCATGATTGAAGAGATGAATGCTCTAGCAAAGAATGAGACTTGGGAATTGGTACTCTTCTGCAATTAAAGAAACTAGTTGGATGCAAGTGGGTGTTCACAATAAAACAAAGGCAGATGGATCGGTTGAGAGGTTTAAAGTAAGATTGATAACTAAGGGTTTCACTCAGACTTTATGGAGTGGACTATCAAAAGCCACTTGCCCTTGTTGCCAAGATGAATACTATTCGAATCCTGCTATTGTGTGACAAACCTTGATTGAGACTTGCAACAATTTGATATAAAGAATGTGTTCTTGCATAGAGATTTGGAAGATCAGGTTTATACGAAGATTCCTCCTGGTTTTGGAAATGTAAACACCCAAGGGAAAGTTTGTAGATTGAAGAAATCTTTGTATGATTTGAAATAATTTTATAGTGTTACGGTGCTAGAACTTTAGTCTGGCAAACTTTTTGACTTTAGGCGATTTCTTGGGTTCAAATCCTGTTTAAGTCAGCCTACTCTCAAAAAATGAGAATTTTTACAAAAATTCTCTAAGGCACCGAAGCAAAGTGGAAGCAAACTTATGCGAAAGAGCAATGAGAAACAAAAAGCCAAAGGAAAAGTCTCACACCAAGTGTTTGAGTAAATGCTCTCAGTATATATTTTTAACTCAAGAATGGGATAATATAAATAAAGGGAGAGAGCTCTATTTATAGTTAAGCTATCTCAGATTCAATGATACAGATCAAATTACATCAATGATTGAGATTAGTTCCCTTTACAATAAGGGAGTTTTAATGGATTCAAATTCTATACATGTTTATCTTTTAGCATTTACAATAATTACCCTGGTAAAATACAATGTTTAGAATTTAACTAGAACCCAAATAGATGGACCTTGAGTCTCTTCTAAGCAATGGGTCAGTCCTGTTAGGTCGAATGATCCCTAATGAACAAGAGGGAACATCAGAGTGTGCCTTGGTTGCGGGTCTTTGTGTGGCCCGTGACACTAGAGGATGGTTTGATAGATTTAGTAAACCAATGATAGGGGATGACAAAGAAGAGATGACATGGCTAAAAGGGCAGTTGGCTCAGGAATTTGAGATTAAGGATTTGGGAAAATTGCATTTCTTAGGAATTGAGGTTGCTAGATTAGGGATGGAATCTTCATCTCTTAAAGAAAATGCATTCTAGATCTCTTGACAAAAACAAGAGTGATGGGGTGTAGACCAGCAGAATCATTTGTAGAGAGCAATCACAAGTTGAAAGCGAGAGTTGGAAAATCTAAGGACATGGAAAGATATTAGAGATTAGAGGGGAGATTAATTTATCTCTCACACACTAGACTAGACATAACATATTTCGTTAGTCTGGTAAGCTAGTTTATGCATGATCCTTGAGAACCTCATGCAAGTTGTCTTTTTTTCTCTAAACTTGGTCATCTTCAAGTAGAAGCTTTTATAGATGCAGATTGGGCTGGGTCACTAGATGGTCGAAGATCAACATTCAGATATTGCACACTTGTGGGATGTTGTCGTGTCACGTGGAGAAGTAAATTGAGTATAGTTGCTCGTTTGAGTGCTGAGGCAGAATATAGAGCAATGGCTCAGGGAGTTTGTGAGCTTTTGTTGTTGAAGAAATTGATAGAGGAATTAAGGTTGTTAGAAGGGAACAAATTGTCCTTGAATTGTGACAGCAAAACTGCCATCATTACTGCTCAAAATCTAGTCCAACATGATTGAATAAAGCATATTGAGATTGATAGACACTTCATTAAAAAGAAGTTGACTAGTATTCTGAACTTAGTTCATGTGGCATCTGATCGGCTATTAGCCAATATCTTTACCAAAGGACTCAACAATAGAACTTATCACTATCTGGTTTACAAGTTGGGCATGTGTGATATCTACACACCAACTTAAGGGGGAGTGTTAACCATTGACTATTGATAGTCTTGTCAATCAACGTTGATCTAATTTCTTGGGGCTAAATTATTGGGATTTTATTTATTCTATTTATTGTGGAGATTGTATTTCCTAAGTAGTTCAACATAATTGTGTATATATACCCATGTAAATACTTGAGTTAATACACAAGAAAATTATTTCAAAACCCTCAATTTTTTATTTTTTTCGTCAATTTCTTCAGACATTCGCGAGGAAGAAGTACAAATCAAGGAAACAACCCTGTTGAGACATATAGTTTGACTGTGAATTGTCCAGTGACAAGATCTATAAGTTGGGATTGTATCATCTCCTGGTTGATCTCCAGCTTTAACATAACCTGTAGAGATAAACTTTTCTTGAATCTTTTCTTGAATAAAGTGACATTCAACCTCAATATGCTTAGTTCGCTCGTGATATATTAGATTAGAGTATGTATATATATATATAGCATCTTGATTGTCACATCACTACTTTGTTGGCAATACAATTTTTAATCCAAATTCACAATTGATACACCCATGCAATCTCACACACAAATTGTGCCATAGCTTTGAATTTTGATTCTACACCGATATGCTACTTTCTATTTCTTGTTTTTCCAATAAATTAAGTTTCCTCCAACAAACACACAATATCCTGTTATAGATATTCTATTTTTTTCTGATTCTGCCCAATTTGTATACGAGAAGCACTCAATATTAGTGTTTACATGATTTTCATATAATAAACCTTGTCTTGGACTTCCCTTTAAATAACAAAGAATTTGTTTGAAGGTCACCCAATGTTTGACTATTGGAGAAGACATGAACTGACTCACAATACTAATAGAGTATGTGATGTTCAAACGAGTTTTCTAAGATGGTTCAATTTCCTAACCAGTAGTCTATAGTTCTTTGGATCTTCAAATAAGAAAATATACACTTTCCATCAAGTTTGTTGAACTTTCACATCTAGGCTAAACAGCAACAAAACTTTAATCTCTTCATACACCTTTTTAAACTCCGTAAAATAGGCTGCGAGAGACTATCTTGTTTCTCTAGCGGTAGAATGCTTGACATAACTCGTACATAAGAGATATTCTATTTCCCAAAATACAAAAAATCCAAGTAATCCTTTGGCTCCTTAAGAAATTTATAGTGATTAATCAGAGAAATCAGTTCAATAGAATTATGAAATTGTAAAAATAATTGAGCATTTTCCCTTAGCCACTCTTGTTTGGTATCATTGGTAGGAGGTTTGTTGGTTAAGCGATCCTCTTTATCGATGCTTCATAAATAAATCCAAGCCATCTTGCTCCGATCTAGATAATCGGCTCCAGTTAAATTGTGCTTTGATACCATGTAACAGAAGTAGAAACCAAGTAGAAAGAAGAAAGTTATGAGAAGAGAAAACTTGTGTTTATTCACATAATAGGTGTCCTATTTATGCAAGTTAAAGAATCAACTTAAGGAAAGAATTCGAAGTAAATAAAATCCCTAAAAATTTGTACATAATAGTATCTAATCTGTAGGATTTATCCTAATATCTTATTTACAACAGTCTCCAACCTTCTTACTGCTTAAATTGTAGCTGTACTTGTCATTTTAAGCTGATAAATGCTTCTCTCAGGTACACACCAGTTCGATCAGATTCAGTTGTTGGAGAACTTAAGCTGTCTGAACCAACTGAAATTGTTTTCCCTGGTAAGCAAAGTATTTGCCTTTGTCTCTTGGGCAGGGAAGCATTATTTGAATTAAATATTTCTTCAAAGGCAATGAATATTTGGAATGTGGAATTCCCATCTCATTGGGAAGACTTTTAGAATTTCATTATTTGTTTGTTGTGAAAATTTCTTCTACCTGTATCTTCTGTCCCATCTGGTCTAGTTCTGCTGCTGTTATTGTCTTGTATGTTTCAGCTTCGATTATGCAAGTTATGATTCAAGCCTGTTTACTGAGTTATACTTCATACCAGCAACCAATGGATGTTAGCACTGTTTTGGTATATGAAAGGGGAGTACTACTAGAGAGCATAGAATTTCTATCCAATCTTCCATCTCTCCTCCTAGCACTTGAATATCCTAATCGATATTAAGTACCAAATATTTGTTATTTATTTATTTTGCAATTTCAATAGCATTATTTTGATTTGAATTTCAAAATTTCTTGCCCTTTAGAGCTTCCAATGGTAGAGATGCTTGCTCTTACTGGGAAGGCAATAGAAGGTGATGTACTAACTGCAGTTGAAGTGATTTCAAAAAGTGAAATCCAACAATGCGTTTGGAGCAAGTACAAAAAAGATGTGTGCTACCAATGGTATTTCCACATCATACATAATCTTGTTGAGATTCTAAATCAATCACTAAAGTTCCTAATCCTATCTTTGTTATGGGACTTTTGTAACTTGAAGCTGAATTATGAAGGGAATCAGTTTTATAGAATTAAAAAGAATAGAACAAGAAAAGGCAGTAAAAATAAATCTTTGTTTTTCTCATTTCTGCAATTGCTATTCATTTGTTTTAGTGTAACATAATGTATTCTGCAGGTTTTTTTCATCAGAAACAGAAGATAGAAAATCCTTTGAGCCCTTACCATCACAACGCTCCTGCTCTTTTAAAGTTTGCTTCGAGGACATTGGTAGATGCCTAAAATGTGAATGTATTGTGACGGATGTGTTTGGAAGGTCAAGTGAGCCAGTTTATGCTGAGACTGCTCCTGTATTGCCAGGTTATTTGCATATCACATTCTTCACTTTATTCTCTCCTAAGGAAAATTTCTCTTTAAAAATTTAGCATGGTTAAAGCTCTTTCACTCATTGTCTAACTTCATGTTTGGAATGAGATGGTCATTAGAAAGATTTCTGTTGTGGGTGTGAGAGTAATTACTTCTATGTGAGCTGCTCACCACAACTAAAAGTTGATGTTCGTGATTCCTGTAAAGTTAAAATGGCTTCCAGTTTTTAGTTTGGATAAAACTCATGTTGCAAAACTTTGAGGTGTAAAATGGGTGCTTACCTCATTGGATGGTGGAGGAAGTTACGGGGATAAGTTAATATCAAATAGCATCGAATATAAGAATTACTAGTGCTGTTACTTTTTACATTAAGAATTTATTGATTTGTTCTTTCCTTCTGCTCCTTAATTTGATACTGAAATTCTCTTTTTCTTCAGGGATTCCTAGAATTGATAAGCTAGAGATTGAAGGGAGGGGCTTTCATACCAATTTATATGCTGTACGTGGCACTTATTTTGGAGGAAAAGAAGGAAAAAGTAAAATTCAGTGGCTTAGATCAATGGTTGGTAGTCCTGATCTTATCTCCATACCAGGTATGCAAAAGCCATGGGTCTGCTAAGGATTTTAGATATTGGCATAACTGTTTGACTGAAATTCCAATCTTTGGATGCCAGTAAGAATATACTTTTTCCCTTGTTTCTGGTCAAAAGTTGAGAATTTAGTTTCTTAGTTCCTTTTACATATTGTTCTAAAGATTGACTGATCAGGTTAAAGTGCCCGAATCACAGTCCAAAGAGCTATCGCTGACTTAGTTTTGTAGGAAGCTGCAAAGTTGAGAAATAAAGGATAAATCTACTGCCTGCAATGCTCTGCGGCTTTAAGATTCCTTTATTGAGATACCAAAATTCTTTTATGAGATTATGAGGAATATGATTTATTAACTGAAAATTTTAAAGCATAATGTCCAGGTTCCAATCTTCTGACATATTGGTTATGAAAGATTGACTGATCAGGTTACAATGACTGATGGGTACCCTGATTGTGATTCAAAGACGTAGCTTTGGCTTTGTCTTCTAGGGAGTTATAGAAGAGGGGGAAAAAACGAATATACTGCCTGGCTATGTGCTGAATGCTTTAAGATTCTTAAGATATTAAACTTCTCTTAGGGTACCCTGATTGTGATTCAAAGACGTAGCTTTGGCTTTGTCTTCTAGGGAGTTATAGAAGAGGGGGAAAAAACGAATATACTGCCTGGCTATGTGCTGAATGCTTTAAGATTCTTAAGATATTAAACTTCTCTTAGGGTACCCTGATTGTGATTCAAAGAGGTAGCTTTGGCTTTGTCTTCTAGGGAGTTATAGAAGAGGGGGAAAAAACGAATATACTGCCTGGCTATGTGCTGAATGCTTTAAGATTCTTAAGATATTAAACTTCTCTTATGAAATTATGAGGAACTGTATTTATTAACTTGATTTAAAGCTTAGGGTCCAGGCTTCAATCCTTTATATATTTGTTCTGAAAGATATACTGATCCTGCAGGTGAAACAGGGAGGATGTATGAAGCAAATGTTGATGATGTGGGGTACAGGTTGGTTGCTATTTATACTCCAGTCAGGGAGGATGGCATTGAGGGACAACCTGTTTCTGCATCAACTGAGCCAATTGCAGTCGGTAATTCTGAAGCTCACCTTCTGCTCTTTTTTCAACCAATAATATTCTGAAGTTTTCTATTGCATTTCTACATGGAAATGAATTCTTCTCATTCTGTTTGGCTGAGCATGGGCTCACCTGGTGTTAGATGGCTTTCTTATTTCCGTTCTTAGTAACTAGATGTTGATATTGTCTGTCCCACAACAAAGCTCCAACTTGAGTGGGGTGAAGGTGCTTTGAACAGTTGTACATACTGTTCTTCAACTTTTCATGTATTTTATGTCTATCCTTTTTCTTTATTTGGTGATTGTTTAAATTGCAGAGCATGATGTTTATAAAGAAGTAAAACAGAAGCTTGATCTTGGATCTGTAAAGTTTGAGGTGAGATTATATTCCTTGTTTTAAGTGATTGGTATTTCTTTTCACCTTACAAGTTTTTTCTCTTCCTTAATCTACTCAGGTTGCGGTATTGATGCATCTTTCTATTTTTATTACTATTGAGTATGAAGATATAGGAACCTGATCTGCCTTTCACTCATTTGACTTAAAAATTCAAAAGAATAGTTAGGACGTTCCTTGCTATGAGTTTTGTGAAGATCCAAACAGTTACTATTATTTTATTTTTTTCAAATAGATGTTATGTCAGTTTAGGAAGTTCCTTTTAAGTATTAAAACCAAGCCAAAGGACTAGTTTAGCATTGTTTTTGGAAAGTGTGTTTAAAAACTGTGGTGGAAAAATAGTTTTGAAAAGCTCGGTTTAAGATTTAAGTGTTTATCATTGTCAAAAAGTGCTTTTTAAATTAGAAAATTTGAGATATTATGTTGTCAAGTAAAAGAATATGTATTTAAATGATACTCAAATTCGTTAATATTATGATATATAAAATATATCAACTTAAATTACAATAAAAATATAAAAATAATTTATTATAACTCATTATTAATATATTGATATATGAAATATAAATTTTAAATATTTTCTTAAACTATTAATATAAATTTTTTGTAAAATTTAATTTGAATTTGAATATATAAGCAAATAAATTTCAAAAGAGAAAAAATTGTATACCCAACATAAATAGTATGAAAAAAAAGTAGGGATGATAAATGAGGCTTAAAAAGGTGATTTTAAATAATTTTTTTTTTCGAGTTTAAAAATGTTTTTCAAAAGTAATTGTCTTTAAAAATATTATCTGCATACTTATGGTTGTAGAAGTGCTTTTGATATCAAAAGTGTTTTTCAAAAGCAGTGGTGGAGACATCCTAAGTAGAAATATATTTGTCTTAATCCTAGGAAAAAAAAATATAAGACAGTGTAACTTGATACTTTGACAGATGAAGTGGCCAAGTTTGTTTATACTTTTTTGATTTCTGAGACTTACTGCTTCAATCTCTGGAGCAGGTATTATGTGACAAGGATCGCAACCCAAAGAAGGTTCTTATTTCATATCCTCCCTTCCGTTCTTTATATGGTTATTCTATTTCAGAAAGAAAAACATAATTATCTATTTTTATCATTATTAATGTTGCAGGTCCCAGGAGAAGGGTGCCTTGAGAGAAGAATCCTGGAAATTAATAGAAAACGAGTTAAGGTTGTAAAGCCGGGTTCAAAGACTTCTTTTCCTACTACCGAAATACGTGGAACCTTTGCTCCTCCTTTTCATGTAAGTTTGTTTCTTGACAGAGCTAATTTCATGTCGTTAGACAATGCAATCCACATTGTTGTTTTCTAGTTGGTGCATTAGATTATAGGATCAAATGAATTGATAATTCTTTTCAAGGACCTTTTTTCTCATATTAAGAAAATATTTTAGTGATGAATGACTAGATTGCTCATCAAGACTCGGTTCTTTATTTTTGTTTAAATCTAAAGGATCCAAGTTGTGGCAGGTGGAAGTTTTTCGTAATGACCAACGCCGACTTAGGATTGTGGTGGACAGCGAGAACGAAGTAGACCTCATGGTGCATTCGCGATACATCAGGGATGTTATTGTTCTTGTGATCCGTGGTCTTGCTCAGCGGTTCAATAGTACATCTCTTAATTCTCTCCTTAAGATAGAGACATAAAATTTGGTCGGAAAATATAAACAAATCAAAAAGCAATCAATTGTGACTTTCCTTTTTTTAGGTGTGTGCTTTCTCACCCAAAGGTCTTTTTGTTGGTGCCATCGCCATATTCGTTGTTTTAGCTTGTAAGCAATTTATATATATATATATTATCCAGTGTTGGGTTTTCAAAGCATTAGGGGAGCTGCAGGTGTTTCACTTGTGC
This sequence comes from Gossypium sturtianum, assembly GCA_025698515.1. Lineage (NCBI taxonomy): Eukaryota > Viridiplantae > Streptophyta > Magnoliopsida > Malvales > Malvaceae > Gossypium > Gossypium sturtianum. The sequence continues at coordinate 83,865,758 of CM046943.1, forward strand.
GTAATTCATTATTTAAATGACGATATTCTAGTCTATTCGCAAGAATTTCCTATGTCTTATTTGATCATCTTTCCTTCGGCCTTTTTTATCTTTTTGTAGAGAAAACCAGCTTGGACGTTTGGCCTTGCCTCCTGAAATGCTTCAGTTGGTAATCTTAAAAATTTTAATCTTAATTTTACAAATTAATTTGCACAAGCCGAATTAAAAAACAAAATGTTGCATTAATCTAATTAAACCTTGAAGTTACAAATAATGAAAATAATTAAGAGCAATATATAATAATAATCTACTCCAGAAAAGGTTCAATGGTGGAGTTGTGATGCTCCTCCATCCTCAAGGCATGTAGTAGTAGCTGCTGAAGTTGTATCAGTAGTCTCCTTAGCTGCATCATATGAAGCATGTAGTGCAATGAAAAAATAGTAGACCAGCAATAGCAATGTCCAGATTCCAAATCGCACATATGATGCCCCATCAACTGAAGCCATGATAAAAACATTAGTGGCAAAAGAAGCTGATGGTAGCCAAGGCACTAATGGCACTCCCCACAACTTAGGTTTCTTTGCTTCGTTCACCATCAGATTTAGCCCAAGCGTAGCTATGAACCAAATGGGGACAGTCACTGCATACCCGATCCATCCATTTTTCCCAATCGCCCAATGTACAGCAGTAGCAATTGAGGATCCTATGATCAACATCAAGAACAGGATCAGCTTGTTTCTGTTGGAGCTTGTTGTCTCACCTCCCACATAGTAACGTCTAACCAAAAGCGCCAATGCAACCAGTGAGAAAATCAACAGTGTTGTCAGGGAAAGAAGGTTTGCCAGCACGTCAAGGCTTGTGAAGAATCCTACGATGGAGTTTAGGAGGGTCATGACGACTGTGGCGTTAACTGGTGTTCTTGTTTTCTCGTTAATGGTTGCAAGGAAGGGTGGTGCCATATGAGTGCGCCCTATGTGAGTGAAATACCGAGCTTGTCCGAGTATGTTGGCTAGCAAGACCGTGGTCATGCCCTTCAATGCACCTAAAGCAACAATATATTTAGCCCATTTCAGGCCTATGGCTTGGAATGCCAAAGTAAATGGCGCATTCACATCAATTTGGTAGTAGGGTTGGATCAAAATCAATGTTGCTGAGAGAAGGCAATACAGTAGTATTATAATCAACATCGAGCCTATTAAGCCGATCGGGATATCTCGACCCGGGTTCTTAACCTCTTCTCCAAGGGTTGCCACTCCATCAAATCCCACATAAGCAAAGAAGAGAATAGAGGAAGCTTTCAGAATACCACGGATGCCATTAGGGGCAAAGTTGGAAAAATGTTGGGGGTTAGCTTTGGTTAAACCAACAATGAGAATGAAAAGCAAAACTAGTAGATGGACAATGGTGGCAATGGAATTGAACCTTGAGGACCCTTTGGTACTCATACATGCGGCAATGCAGATGAGCAGTGAGACAACTGCTGCAATAGGGTCTAAATGGCTGTAGTCTTCGGGAAAGGATGAAGCATGGAAGCGGAAACTATTGGGGTCATGGTTGAACAAAGTAGCGAGATAGGAAGTCCAGGACCTTGCCACACTAGCACCAGCAACCACGTACTCAAACAGAATGTTCCCAGCAGCAATATAAGCAACGAAATCACCCAGCTCTACTCTAAGATATGTAAATGAGCCTCCCGCAACCGGCAGTTCCACACAGAATTCAGTGTAGCACAAAACCGAGAGCAGCGCAGTCATACCTGAAATAAGATACGAAACCACGACTGCTGGCCCAGAATGATTTCTAGCAGCTTCCCCAGTGAGGACAAATATTCCTGAACCCATCACAGCTCCAATCCCAAACCAAATTATGTCCCACCAATTCAACCTTTTCTTCATTTCATGCTGGCTACGACCACGTATTTCATGTAGTTCCATGTGGTCCGCGGAACGTGCCAGCAGCCGGTCTCTAAGCCTAGATTTAGTGTTACACAATGCATTCAAATAGCTTCTACAACTCTGAAATGACTCTTCTGGCAAGAAATCTTGCTTGCTGCAACCACATCCCCTCTTCTTACCCCCATTCTCATTCTCACCACCTTCCATTGCTATCTTCGTTCTGAAATACTAACATGTAAAATGTTTGAGGAATTAAAATGACAAATCATCAAATATCAGTTTCATAGTCGTTGTTATAAGAATGAGCGAGGCTCAACAGACCTTACAAATCCAGGTTGGCTCACCCTAGACCTAGAGGAAGAAAGTCAAGAAATTATTCGATAACTATGACAATGTATTCTCCATAAAAAAAAAGAAAGATTTTATCTGTTAGGATCTTCTCTCCATCCAAATTCGAGCGCAATTGGGACAGTTGGATAGAATTGAAGCCTTCTTCTTGGCTTTTCTATTTAGGGGTATTTATTTTCAATGAAATTCGAGTTTTTCTCTACACTCAATGATGTAAAAGTCTACCAAACAACTTCTCCACTATGATTATAAGTTCAATGGCTATAACCAAGAAAGATCACGAAGAAGAAGAAGAAGAAAGGAAATGGGGAGCAAGAAAGCAGATTGCTTGCATGCCCTTAAACCATTACGGATTTCATGGGAGATCTCCTTTTGGTTTTTATTCTTTGTTGTCATTTCGTGTGTGCTTGAGACTGAGATAATACAGAATAAAAAGAGAGAAAAGAAAAGAAACCATACCTTGAAAAGCTTGAAAGCTAAGCAGAGACTGTTAAATCTACAATTGCACTCCAGGTTAAAATAATAAAAATGGTGAAGGCTATTTATCATAGACAGAGAGCTCTTTCCACGTGACAATTTCCCATATATGCTTTATATTTTCCATCCTATACATTACGTACGATGCTCTCTAGGTGTGCGGTTATAGATAAGAATATTTGTGGGCAAATTATTAGAAAATACCCATTTTTTATAAAATTCACGAAAAATAACCTACTATTTAATTATTTACCAGAAAGGGTCATTTCCCCCGAAAACGCGTCCTCGTCAGCGCGTTTTCAGGGGATGCAGCAGGAAAACGCGTCCTTGAGGGAGCATTTTCTGCCACATCAACAGAAATCGCGTCCTTGAGAGCGCGCTTTGTTGATGTGGTAAAAACGCTCCCACATAGACGCATTTTGCCCTTCCCCCCCTCCGCTAGGGTTTTCAGCTGTTTTTAAGGTTAGGGTATGTATTTTTAGGGTTTTAGGGCTAGGGTTTAGGATTTTTAGGGTCTTAGGGTTTAAGAGAAAATTAATGAACTAGAGTTTAGGGCTAATTAATTAAAATAATTTTAGGGTTTTGGGTTTTGGAAAAAAAATATATCAGCAACATAAAAATTATTTGTTTTTTTTATAGTAGTATCTGGTAAAATAATTTTGAGAAGACGTTTCTGAACACATAGTGACCAAAACGCTTCAAGCAGGATGCACTGTCAACAAGAGTACTGAAAAAAGCTCCCACGTGGACGCTCTTTTGCTACAGTAGTCTCTGGCAAAATAATTTTGAGAAGACGTTTCTGAACAAATAGTGACCAAAACACTTCAAGCAGGATGCACTGTCAGCAAGAGTACTGAAAAAAGCTCCCACGTGAACGCTCTTTTGCTACAGTGGTTCCTAATTCTCCTTAGACTATAAATGAGCCAAATTTCATTCTCAGGTTGCATAATAGAAAATTGAGGCAAAAGTAAAATAGAAATCGAAGATGAGTGAACGTATTAGTCTTTGTTATTTACTATGATGGTGAGGTTTGTGACAGAAAATTGTGTTATTTTTTATCGGAGAACACAAGTATGGATCGGTTTTTAACCAGAACATAAATTTGACAGAACTTCGCAAAAGAATTAGGCGTAAAATCTTCAGAACAACGCCAATGAAAGTTCAGTCTATTAAGTATAGATTTTGTGCTTCGATTGATCCCGTGAGATATGACTCATTCGACATCAAAGGTCCTCGGAGCTTGGAGGCAATGGTGGAGACTCATCTTGCCAGTGGATCACCCTATCTTGAGGTATATGTACAATTTTCATCGCCAAGTGATCTTCCTTCGACTTCGACTTCAACATCTACTGCTGTTCGAGGGGAATACACGACCCCAAGCCGACACTCTGTTAGTGGGAGGCAGAATACGGAAGCGCCCGTGTTTGGTGGTAGTATGGAAAACACAACCCCTGCACAACACTCAGTTGGTGGATTGGACATGCATATCCTTCCTTCGACGTTCGATGCTAGAAATACGTATTGAGGAATGCCATCAACTTCTAGTGTTTGGCAATCCACATATGATTGGGGACGTTACGAAAGTTGTTTAAGAAGGGATAATGTACTTCCCACGACATCCACCGGTGAGGGGACCTCGTTCGTTGCAGATGATGGTGGGTCGGATGATGAGTCCGATGTGGATCCACCTCGAGAGCCCAGCCCCGATGGTGCAGAAGTTGCATTATTTTATGAACCGGAGCCTGTTCCAACCATACCTGAAGATGTTGAAAGGGGTTCAGATGAAGAAGAAGAAGATCCGTGATTCAGGGCGTACTCGCCTCCAGCCTACATGAATAATGTCGATCTATCTCAAGACGATGCATTGGAGTTTCCTGAACTACCACACAGAAGGCGTGACCGTACAAGTTCGTCGTTGGATTCGGGTGAATTAGAAGTTGGTAAAGAGTTTTCCAACAAGAATAGTTTTCTTGGTGCATTGAAACAATATAACATCAAGAACGGGGTTAACTACAACGTGGTTAAATCCAAACTCGATAAGTACGAGGCCAAGTGTGCAGTGCAAGACGGTCATGTTCATGGAAAATCATGGCCTCGTTGAGGAAAAAGACAGGCTTGTGGGAGATTAAAAAGTACAAAGGTCCACATACATGTCTTGCCGGTACTGTAACACCCCAAACCCGGCCCATGCGGTATGACCAGATCTAGCATGTCACATAAAGAAAACGTATAAAGAACTAAAGTTGACGTTATTTGGTTATAGTTAAGAAAACAAGTTTGATTATAATTAATCGATAAAATACTACTAATTTCTAGAGGTTGATTGAAGAATCGATAATCGAACTAGTGATCTTTTAAAACCGTGATTTTTGAAAATATTATTGATAATTTGCAGGAAAAATCCAAGTTAAATTATTTGTACATATTTATTATGAAATCCGTTTGTTGATAAATTTTAAGAAAAACCGTTGTTTATGATTTTAGAAAATCCCCGTTTAAAACAATTCATGGAAGATAATAAATACGTCAAACATAAAACAAAATAAAAATCCCAGAGGCCTTATTACAACTTTAAACCCAAAATAGTAAAAGTACTTGAAATAAAGCGGAAACAAAATTTACTAAGGTTGAAAATATTATTTCCAAAGTATGGCCTCCACCGAGTCATCCATGGGCCCAAGTCCTCATTCATCGATCATTACACGCAAGGATTAAGAGAATGAGGTGAGTTACTAGAACTCAGTGTATAATCCCCTTACAGTCATCCACTGGGCTGAACCAGTATAGCAACATCTTGGACCAAGCCCATTTACATAACAATATTTAAATGAAATGAATGTAACCCAACCCATCCATTCATCACACCCCGACCGACCAATCACACACTGTGGGATCAAGTCAACCCACCCCCGCCGCACACACCAATTTGCAATGAGCTGCTATTTGTATAATATTTTTGTGGTCAAGCCACCAGAAATCATAATTAAGCACAATAATAAACGAATTGTGGCAAAGCCACCGTGCTACACTCGCTCTCCATACAATTTTTCCCAACCCATGCAATATATACGGATGCAACATAATAAAAATATATCTACATATATAACAACCATTAATCTAATGAAAAATTTCGGTGAATCGGCCCATTAAAGCACTTTGATAATTCGGCCCATAAGGGCATTCTAGCAAATCGACCCGTTAGGGCATTTTGGTAAATCGGCCCATAGGGCATTTTTGTAATTTAGCAAATTAATACCGATTTTGATAGATCTTTAGAACTAATGTTGTTTAAGCAAGTTATTCGATTCATGCCATATTACAGTTATTAGATTTATAAGCAACAACGATCTATTTTCCAACATGATAGTGAATCACGAATCTATGGAATTTCGGTGTGAGATTACACACCTGATTACGGTAAAAATTAAACCTTCTTGATCGTCGGCACCCTTAGTATCGTGAACGACCACGATTTGCCTACTCTCACTAGAAGATGGTCTACAACCTGGTGGAAAATCCCGAACTGCCGATACCGCCCTTCGTTTGAACTTGGGAGTAGAGATTGCAAGTCCACTCCCTTTTTATCCTCCTATCGATTTTCCCTTAATAACTCTACCACTTGCCTCCATTGAAAGAGTCTCGATTAGAATAATAATACTACGATGAGAGAAAGTAGTTGTTTAGGGAGAGGATTTCGGCTTACCACTACTTCCGAAGGACCAACGAGTAGAGAAAAACGAGTGATTTAGTCCCTAGAATAAATGATTAGACATAACCATCGATCCGTTTTAACGGAATAACCAAGCAATGAAAGAGATCGAAATGAACCTTGAAGAAATTCCTTACCTTAACAATGATAGATCTGACTCCCACCAATTGGGCTTATGGCTACGGATGAATCGACAAGGATGTGATATACGACCACCCACTAGAACACTACGAAAAAGAGATAATCACGATATGAGGGAGTAGGAGAGAGTGATGTTTTCGATTTAGAGAACCATCCAATGATAAGAGCACCTAATCGTCCATGAAGAAAAGAAAATGAAAAGAGGAGAATGAAACCAGTTACCGATTCGGTCAAAGAAGAGAGTGCCCAACACAAAGGAAAATGAAGAAGAGATAAAGTGCTATAAGGTTCGACTATTTAGAGAGAAAAGGACAAGGAAGATTCGGCCATCAAGTATTATTGACTAATGAAAAAGAGGAAGATTGGGGAATGGTGAGAAAGAAAAGAAAAGAAAAGAAAACTATGAAAAGATGAGAAAAAGAAGAGAAAGTATTCCTTAAGGTCACGGTTTTAGGCAAGGAAAGAAGTACCAAATGGTCAAAACAAAAGAACTTTCAAATGGAACAAAAACTTCTCAAAGTGCCTAAGAAAATTCGGCAATCAAAGGAAAAAATTGGAAAAGAGAGCACCAAAATGTTAAAAAGAAATGAAAGCCTTTCATGCACAAACTTGCAAAAAAAAAAAAAAGGCCAAAAGAATTTCGGCTCCCCTTTTCTCCCTACCAAAACCGTGTACCACCTTTACCAAAAAGATGAGTGTTGACCAAAATTCTTTCCCCAAACTCCTTCCAAAAAATTCGGCCAACATATCCCCTCCCTTATCCCTTTCCTTTATTTCTTTCCTTATTTTTCCCTTGATCTCCTCCTTACTCTTCTCCTTAGTGTTCTTTCCATCATTAGAAAGTCTTCCTTTCCTTCTTTAATGTCTTGGACGACACTTACCATCTTCCACATGATTAGCACAAAAAAATTAAATCCACAAGTTGCAATAGGTGGGATTCGAACTCCACCCCTCTAGCTCCTTTATGTGACGCCTCACCACTTTGCTACTAGCTCTTCTTATGCTAGCTAAATACATACTTATTTCCTTAAGCCTTGACGCCACTTACCTTCTCTCCTTAAAGTGCTTAAACACAAAAATTTCTAGTAGGGCCCAACTCAACCCCAAGCCTTCTTAGGGCCCCTAAACATACACAACTAACATTTTTAACTAGCCTAACGCATGGTATAATGCAAAACATAAAATCCTGAATTTCAGGATGTTACAGGTACAGTATCACTAGGTGTTCAAGGTTTTTGAATAATACTGATATTACGTAATGTTGCATTATTTAACGTACTTCGTTGACAGGTGTTTCACAAGATCATCCCAAGATGGATTCAGATATGTTGGCTAACTTAATAATACCGACGGTGAAGGCGGATCCCAAGACTTGGTCGTCCTTAATTGCCAATATTTGTAGCCAATTGGGGTACACGCCCTCTTACCGGAAGACTTGGATAGCTAAGCAGAAGGCGTTGGAAAAGTTGCATGGTCGGTGGGACGCTTCATATAATAAAGTGTGGCAGTGGTGTCGTGTCTTTGGAGAGATATGTCCCGAGCAAAGATAATGGACCTTGAAAACGGAACGCGTACTACAACGATCGATTGCTCCGTGGATGCCAAGTGTTCAAGCGCCATTTCGGACATTTAAGCAATTGAGACGCATTTCTATACTACAAGCCATTGGTACAAATTGACGGTACCTTTATGTATGGTAGATATACGCATCGGCTATTGCTAGTTGTGGCACAGGATGGCAGTGGGAGAATCCTTCCAATTGCATTTGCAATAACACCGGGGGTGTCAGCTGATGACTGGGATTTCTTTCTATCTAGGTTAAGGAGGCATGTCTGCCCCCAACCTGATATATGCGTTATATCGGATCGGGGCCCTGGAATACTAGCCGCGATAGAGCGAGAGGGAAGCCTATGGCATCGCACACACCATCGATATTGCCTAAGGCATGTTGCGTCCAACTACCACGGGCAACATCGATCTACTAGTGAACGACGACAAGTGACCAACATGGGTATGTAATATCTATTAATATAATTTCGTTTGTAATATTCAATTTATTCTTAATTGAAGAGTGGTATGTAATATTCGCTATCAACTTATATTGGCAGGGTACGAGATCAATAAGGACCGTTTTCACGAGATGTTGGCGAGTTTGCGCTCAGTTAACGAAGAAGGTGCAAACTACCTATGCAACATACCTTTCGAACAGTGGACACAAGCATACGACGGTGGCCTACGATATGGTCATATGACCTCAAACCTGGCTGAATGCATAAATTCTGTTCTAAAAAGAACGCGTCATTTGCCGATAACATCAGTTGTGCGAGAGACATATTTTCGTTTAGCGGCAATATTTCAAAAGTGAGCAGCGAGTTATAAAGGCCAAATGCAGGGAGGCCATGTATGGTGTGCGAAGGTATTACGAGAAATTAAGAAGGCGAAGGCACGGGCCAACACCATGCACACAGTGTGTCACGATCGCGACAACCTATGGTTTCGTGTGATGGAGTTTGACAGACCGAACCAATGTATTGTTGGCGGGCAATATCATGTACACTTGAGAAATAGGACCTGTGACTGTGGGATATTTGACGCACTTCGTTATCCATGCGCTCATGTAATTACGGCTTGTCAGAATCTCCGTCTGGATCCCATGATGTAACACCCCATACCCGAGTCCGAGGCTTAGACCGGATACGAGAAGTTACTATGCTTGAACTTGCTTAATCAAGTACTTACGGGCTATAAAATTTTGTTCCGAATTAAGAACTTATCTTTCTTAATCAACTTGTACTTTGCATGGGCCTACGAGGCCTTAAACTCATGTTCGTAAACTTTCGGAACTCAATCGAAAACTTTTCATTGAAACAGAAGTCACACGCCCATGTGAGTTGGGGACACGCCCGTGTAAACCTGAGACACGCCTATGTCTCCCAACCGTGCTTAAAACTCAAGCTTACTGCAAAACTTCACACAGCCATGGCACGTCCGTGGTCCTGGCCCATGTAAGAAACCTTAGCATTCTGACTTATAACACACGGCCATGGCACGCCCGTGGACTTAGACCGTGTACTACAACTTGATATTCTGACTTAAGGTGCAATAGTGCAGGGTACACACGGCTTAGACACACGCCCGTGTGTCCTACCGTGTGGGCACTTAGAGGCTATTTACCAAGCCAATTGCCACCCTGAAATTAAGGTCCAATTCATACTCATTTACAACAACTCAATACTACATCATTCATGAATAATACTACATGTTTCATTGATAATTATAAACATACACATTTGGCCAATCACTTAGCCATATACAAAAGAATAACCAACTTAATAGCCTATGCTTTGGCCCTTTCTAAGACATATACTCAAAATGAAATGTTTCCTATACATGCCATACTTAAATAAACAACTTGGCTATACCAAAATAGCGGTTGATAGTGTGATTCGAGCTCCGACTTCAACGATCCACAAGTTAGCTTGGCGGGACTACATAGAAAGAAATAATAAAAGACGTAAGCATTTAGCTTAGTAAGTTTGCATAATGCACATAGCAACATACTTGCTTAATATAAACCATTTGACATAAACAATGGCATCATAAATTTCAGCTATAAAGCTTACTTACTCATACTTGATTCTTACATAACTCATGAAACTTACTAGTTTCATACTTGATAGGCAAACAAAGTACCTATATCACTAGATCACATTGATCAGCATACTTGAACATAATACTCATAATTTCTAATTCATCATTCATAACATGATTAATATTCTTTATCACTTGATAATAACCTTACTTACTTAACTTTCTTGTTATCTCTTTGGAGCTTAACTCGTTTGCCCGATGAATTTATATGAATAACCGAGGATACTAAATATCATCTAAATTTCGAGGCCATGACTTAACATGGACTTATACAAAGTCTTTCTTGTTCTCACCAATGCCATGCCTTAACTTGGACTTATATGGGATCTCTTTCTCTTGATAACTTTTCAATGCCAAGCTTGCCTTGGTCTTACATGATAACTTGTTCAATGCCAAGCTTGCCTTGGACTTACATGATAACTTACTCATTGCCAAGCTTGCCTTGGACTTACATGATAACTTATTCAATGCCAAGCTTGCCTTGGACTTACATGATAACTTATTCAATGCCAAGCTTGCCTTGGACTTACATGATAACTTATTCAATGCCAAGCTTGCCTTGGACTTACATGATATCTTGCTTGCTTGCCGATGCCATGCCTCGGCTTGGTCTTATACGAACTTTCTTGTTTCATGTGGTAGATCGAGTATCCTAAGTTATTCAACTTCAATCGGGGCTTTTTCATGCTTGATCTCATTAATTTCTTTGTTTAACATAACATTAAACATTTTTCATAATAACATTGTACATTATACTAAAAGCAATTCAATGATATAAATCATAAAGCTTAGAAATCATACAAACTTACCTTAATATACAAAATGTAGCTAGGTATGCAATTTAATCCTCGACCTTGTTCTTGCCTCGGTTTCGATCCGGGCTTCATTTTTCTTGATCTATAGTCATAAATAGATCATTTAATATTCACATTGACTAAATTGACCCTTTACTCATACTTGGGCAAAATTACTATTTTGCCCCTATACTTTCTCATATTTGCACTTTTGCCCCAAGGCTCGTAAAATAATTTCCATTCAACTTTCTTAGACTACAAGCTTAGCCGATTCATTTTCTCTACTATAGCCATTATCAATTCTCATTATTTCTAATAGGTATGACTAATTTCAAAACTTTTACAAACTAGTCCATACTATCATATTTCATGAAATTCATTAAGGAAAAGATGTTTATTTAACATCAAACTCTCATAATCTTCCATAAAACATCATTTAACAAGCATGTCATTCATAGATGAATTTTTGAACATGCATCTTAGCTTATTTTATAGCTAAAAATAGCTAATTCATAATACGAGGACTTCAAAAACACGAAGAATATTAAAAACGGGGCTAAGATGAACTTACTAGCAAGCTTGAAAAAAATGAAGAACCCTAGCTATGGAGTCTTCAAATTTTCGGCAAGGGAAGGAAGAAGATGAATGAAATTTTATCATCTTTTTCCTATTTTAATCACTTATTAGACAAATGACCAAAATGCCATTTTTGTCCAAAATTTATAATTTGGGCAAATTGCTATTTAAGGACTCATAATTAATATTATAAAGCTATTTCATACAAAATGCTTCTAGAAACTCACATTTTACAACTTTTGCAATTTGGTCCTTTTTGACCATTCAACTTCAATCTAGCAAAATTGCTTCATGAAACTTTCACACTAACATGCAAACATGGCATGAACCTTAAAAACTCATAAATTCACCTCAGATTCGTGGTCTCGCACCACTATTCCGACTAGGCCCTAAATCGGGCTGTTACACATGAGCTATGTCGACGAAGTGTATAAAATAGAATACATGTACAACGTGTGGAGACACGTATTCCCACCAGTCCCAGATGAACGTAAGTGGCCGTCTGTATCGCTTGCTCCGTTTAAGCTGTTACCGGATAGAGAACTGCATCGCAAACCTAAGGGTTGACCTTGCTCGACTAGAATACGCAACAATATGGATATCCGAGAAACAGCCAACCAACGGAAGTTATGCGGATGGTGTAGGAACCCAGGCCATACATCTCGCTCATGTCCAAGTCGGAATAGTTGATAGTCTCCTTATCATTTTTGTCTCTTGGTGGCTATGAAAATTCTTTTGATTTCTTGATGAAAATGGTGAACTTTTGTAGAAGGACTAAGTTGCAAAACAAAAAAAAAGTTATTCAATTAATCTAAAATATCACCATCAGCATTATTCTTCAAAATTATCTTTCTTGCTAAATGATTATTTTGCCCCTTACGATCCTTCAAAATTCCTACATTGGATCAACATCCATCTTGATAAAATTACAAATTAACCCCTCATACTTTTTCACTTATTCAATTTAGTCCTAATTCATCCATTTTTTTATTAGTTTCTAGATCGGTCCACCCTTAAAATATTTACACCATTGGCCCTTCAAGGTTTTTTTTCATATATACATTTTAACCCGTCAAATTTTTCTCACATTTTACTATTGATCCCGGAAAACTTTTCTCACATTTTCGATTTAGTCCTTACTTGAACCAATACAATTAGGATATTAAAAACAACTTTTATTTTATAAAAAAATAAAAAAAATAAATTACAATAAAAAATAAAAACAACTTTTATTTTTTTAAAATATAAAAATTAAATTACAATTGAAATATTAAAAACAACATTTATTTTAAAAAAAATAAAAAAATAAATTACAATAAAAATAAAAAAAAATTATTTTTTTAAAAATATAAAAATTAAATTACAATTGAAATATTAAAAACAACTTTTATTTTATAAAAATAAAAATAAAAACAACTTTTATTTTTTAAAAAATATAAAAATTAAATTAAAATTGAAATATTAAAAACAACTTTTATTTTATAAAATATAAAAAAATAAATTACAATAAAAATAAAAAAAAACAACTTTTATTTTTTAAAAATATAAAAATTAAATTACAATTGAAATATTAAAAACAACTTTTATTTTATTAAATGAAACAAAAAAATATATATTACAATAAAAAAATAAATGAAACAATATAAAAAAAAAGTTTATACAAATATATTAAAAAAATCAATGTTGGTGCCGGTCGGAATCAGTGCCACATGGGGGTGGTCGACGGTTACGCGCTGGATTCCTTCTTGTTCTAGCTTAGTGAAGGTTGTGGTTGCTCAAAGGGGATTTACAGTTCCTCCGGTGGGGTCTAGTTGTGGGTGTTGGGAGGATGACCCACCTTGATAAAATATTGGCTGCGGAGGTGTTTGCATCATCCATAGCGAAGGTGTCTGAATCCCATGCGGCGAAGGAGATTGGTAAAAAGAAGAGCTCCCCGACGGCGCCTCGTGCGATCCCTCATGCGACGGCGGCCTACAGATCGGCTGGCTAGTCAGAGTAGTTGGGAACGGACTCGAATCGGGCCATGCATTCCAACCTGCCATTGGACTGGGAAAAGGAAACATATAAGGGTTAGGATACATATAAGGGCTAGGATACGCCCTTGGCATAACCAAAAAAGGCTGTGATGTGGGTGTCGTCGGCTGAAGTGTTGGGCCCGGTGATTGTGTGGGCGCTATTGATGGGCCCGGTGATTGTGTCGGCGCTGTTGATGGGCCCGTCCCATCATCTATTCTCCTTGGATTTAAAGGGCCCCGTCGTTCCCTTTGTGCACGAAGTTGCCGTCGCCTCTCCTCTTCTGACAATAAATACGGCTTGCCATGGATCCTAAACATTGGCATGTATTCCGGCACGCACGCTAACTCAGGAATGATGATCGGTTCCCGAGTAGGTATATAATCATACCGATTTTCCCACATTTCGATATACGTTGACCAAAATCTTGGCCAATCCGTATGCAACATTCGTAAGTCGACTTTGTGCTCATCATCGAGCACCTCAGGTGCCATGGGAATAGGTTGTCGGAATCCAAATTGACACAGAACCCGATCTGACTGGTGCATCTCTACGGTGACATAGTTGACCAATGGCACCTTCACATGCCAAATGTTCAGATTTTGAAAGAACTCTTCCGGAATTACTGCCCGAATTGACGGGTCCTTGTATGGTGTCCATTCAAACTATATTAACATGATAAAAATATTAGTTATATACTAAATACTAAATACTAAATACTAAATACTAAATACGAAATACAAAATACGAAATACGAAACGACTATTTTATTACGAAAATATATTTTATTTAATACTTACTTGTGCTTCCGACCATTGCTCTAATAGAAGCCGTATATCTTGAAGCGAGGTAGGTATTCCACCATAACTCGCCGAATGGTTCCACCTAATTAAATAAATTTTTAGCATACAATTATATTTTAAATCTACGTAATAATTGTAAAATCTAATATTAAATTTACCTTGTTATGAGTGGGAATGTATATGGGTGGTCCACTCGAGGACGTAAAAATGGAAAGCGAAACCATGCCCATGATTGCAGTAGTGATAGTCAACCTCCGATTTTCGCTTTATTCGGCCGCGTCGCCCCGCACATCTCCCGATACAATTTTGCTAGCACAGCAGATCCCCAACTCAATTCACCGGCTGCTCTAAAATCAACGAGTTTCAGCAGCCATCTCAGATGAACGAGGTTTCATGACAAGTCCGACATCAGATAGCCTCCAATAATCTCAAGAATGTATGCCCGAGCATCCGTATTCTTTCTATTTCGATCGAATCATTATCCGGCTCCAGGAATGTGTCTCGTAACCAGCCCATCTCGATCCGACCTCCGTTAATGTTATCCGGAATAGCACCCAAAAGCTCGTAGCATACGGCTCCCCAATCACTAGAAGTTGTGTAACACCCCAAACCCGGCCCATGCGATATGACCGGATCCGACATGTCACATGAAGAAAACGTGATAAATCCTTATGATTCGTACTAAAATAGGTGTAATTTGATTATGGTTAAGAAAACAAGTTTGGATGTGAATATTTGATAAAATACAACTAATTTTTGAGTGGTTGATTGATGAGTCGAAAATCGAGGTAGTGAACTTTAAAACCATAACTTTTGAAAATGACGTTGAAAATTTGAAAGAGAATCCGAGTTAAATTATTTGTACATATTTATTATGAAAACCATTTATTAATCAATTTGGAAAAACCGTTATTTATGATTTTAGAAAAATCCCCATTTAAAATAATGCAAGAAAAATAATAAGTACGGCTAAACATAAAACCAAATAAAAATATCCTAGAGGCCTTATTACAACTTTAAAACCCGAAATAATAAAAGCAACGAAATAATACGGAAAAGAAGTTTACTAAAGTCCGAAAATAACAATCCAAAAGTATGGCCTCCACCGAGTCATCCATGGCCCCAAGTCCTCGTCACTGAGCATTACCTATAAGGGTTAAGAAAAAGGGGGAGTGAGTTACAAGAACTTAGTGTGAAATCCCCTTACCGTCATCCACTGGGCCTGAACCCATATAGCAATGTCATGGGCCTAAGCCCTTTTACATAACAATATTAAAATGTAGCAAATGTATGAATGTATGCAACCCAACCCATCCTAGATATCCATCCGCTACACACCACCCGTACCATCCCATCACACCTGTGGGGATCAAGTTAACCCACCCCGCCAAACACACCAATCGCAGGAAAGTTGCCATTTATATTGTAATTTGATTGTGGCCAAGCCACCGGAATCATAGTGAAACATATTAACAAACATTTTTGTGGCAAAGCCACCGGGCTACACTTCTCTTCAACATTTTTCCCATCCCTTGCGAAAATTATGTAATGCAACATATATTATAAAACATAATAATTTCAAATATAAACAACAATCATTAATCCAGAGATTTGATACGATAAATCGGCCCATTATCACACTTTGTAGTTCGGCCCATTAGAGCAATCTATCAAATCGGCCCATAGGGGCATTTTCGTAATTCGGCCCATAAGGGTATTTTTGTAACTCAGCACTTTTAAGGATTTTTAAGCAATACGGCCCATTAAGGCATTCTAGCAAATCGGCCCTTTAGGGGCATTTCCGTGATTTGGCTCATAGGGGCATTTTCGTAATTCGAAACTTAGGGGCATAAAAATTGAAACTGTCCATCTGCATCATATTGACTAAATTGACTATAACTCGAGTTAGTAAACTCAAAATTTAGATCCGTAAATATTCCTTGAAACTAGACTCATATATCTTCTTACAAAAATTTTTCCAGAATTTTTTGGCTTAGCCATTTAGTACAGTTTATTCATTAAAGTTTCCCTTGTTTCACTGACCAACGGTTCTGACCTCTCTTACCCGAAATCCAAATATCTCACTGTAAAGTTTTCATATGTTGCTCCCACTTGTTTCTATTGAAAATAGTCTCACTAAGGAATATACACATTTAAATTATAACTCATAATTCACTTTGTACAATTTTAAATGATTTTTCCAAGACAGAATAGGGAACCACGAAGTCATTCAGAACCAGTCTCACTAAAATTAAAATATCACAGAATATAAAATCCCTCTTACTACTCTATTTCATTCATCTAAAAATAGACACAGTAAGCTTTAATTCTATATCTTATTCGCTTTCTAATTCCCTCTCTCCTATTTTTCGTGATTTTTCAAAATCACGTCACTGCTGCTAACCAAAACTGTTTCATTGCAAAATATGGTTACCACTACGAACATACGCACGCCCGAGTGGTCACGGATGCCGGTTTCCGATTTTATTCGATATTTCGACCGAACCACAGAACATTTCATGCAAACATTCAGAGAGGTATGAGATTACACACCATTTCAAACATGTATTCGGAAGGGTACGGGATTACACACCTGATTTGGATTTCCTAAAGAACCACTATTCGTTGCCCCCACAATCGTGATCCTTCCCTACTAGATTCAAAAATCTGGCCTTGCACCTTGGCTATTGCAACGAGTTCCTAAAGTAAATAAGTGATGTACCAAAAGGGTTAGCCTTCATCCAATATTCGGCCCTTCCACTAGAGTAGGAAGTTGATATCTTCACCACAAAATAGAATCACATGAGTGGCGCAAAACATCGAAATAAAGAGTAACATCTTACCACCAATATTCGGCCTAATCACCCACTTACCAATCAAATTCTGAAACCAAGGCTAAGAGAATGATAAGTAGCAGCAAAGGATGGCTTGATTCGGCCCTTAATAACAGGGATGAGTCGAAAGGGATAACAAGGTTTGGCACTAGCAACAAGACAATAACTCTAGGTTGGCTATGGAGACTATACCTAAAAAGAAAACCAATCAAAGAACAAGCTATTAAAGAACACAAACCGAAATGGTAGCTATAGGAGAGATTCGACTAAGGAAGAAAAGGGTTAGAAAGACATGGTGAAGTTGAGGTTTTGGTTAGGAAAAATTGAAGAAGACCCCAAAATGCCTCGAAAAGGAAAAGTGATCCCAAAAATGTGAAAATGCAAGGGAGAGCTAGAGAAATTCGGCTCCCCCTCTTCCCCCCTAACAAAACCATGTATCATCTTTACCAAAAGATGAGTGTTGACGAAAATGATTTCCAAAACATCCTCCACATAATAGGCCAACATGTTCCCTTCTCTTACCTTTTTCCTTCATTTCTTTCCTTGTTTTTCCCTTGCTTTCCTCCTTACCATATCCTTAGTCTTCTTTCCCAAATTAAAAAGTCTTCTTTACCATAATAAAGTCATGGCCGACACATGGAATGTAGCACAAAAAAATTAATACAAAATTTGCAATAGGTGGGTTTCGAACCTCAGACCATTAGTACACTCCACACGCCACTTTCCACCTTTACCAATAGACTCCTTGTGCTAGCAAAATGCACACTTATTTCCTTAAGTCTTGATGCCACTTACCTTCTCTCCTTTAAGTGCTTAAACAAAAAATTTACCTATAGCCTAACTTGAACCCGGAACTTCCTAGAAACCTCGTAACTTTCCAAAATCACCTTCCTAATAAGTCCAACTTGAAATAATGCCGTTCTCTTATTCTCAAAAATTTTAAACACTCCTACTCCCCAAGGCCTAATGGGCCCAATTCTACTAGGCCCAAATTCGGGTCGTTACAAGTTGCGGACCCAGTGAATACGTACCCATCCACCGGTAATCCTAATTGCAACTGCATGTCTTCCAGAGTGATAGTACACTCTCCGTATGGAAGATGGAAAGTGTGCGTCTCGGGTCTCCACCTCTCTATCAACGCACTGATTAGCTTCGGGTCCAACTTGCACCCCTGGCCTATCGTGACCACGTGCCAAAAACCCGCTTTCCGCAGGTAATTCTTGATCAACGGCGATGGCGGACCAGGCATATTGCGAATATAGCATTGCAACACCCGATCTACAGACTGTTTAAAAAAATTATAAAATAAAAATTAATTAAAATTGCATAAACCTAAAATATATTAAATAGTATTGAAAAATTAAAATTATAACTTACCATTGTCATTTGATCGACGGAGATGTGTTTATTGTCGAGACGAATTAATTCTCCGGCCATTGCAAAAAATTAAAGGAATTTGAACAGGGCTTTTTTTGTAAATTTGACAAAAAAATATTTCAAATTAAAGGACTATTGTGAAATTTGAGAGGAACTTTAAGGAATTTGAGAGAAATTTGATAGGAATTTGAGAGAAAGTTGAGAGAAAATTGAGAGAAAATTGAGAGAAGGACCTTTGTGTGAAAAAAATGAAAGGGTGGGGGGGTTTTATAGTTTTTTTTTTGACCGTTGGAGGGCCAACGGTCAAAAAAATATGACCATTGGGAGCGGGTAAAATGCGTCCCTGAGGGAGCGTTTTTGCCACATCAGCCAAAGCGCCCTCAAGGACGCGATTTCTGGCGATGTGGCGTAAAACGCCCTCGTGGACGCGTTTCTCTTGCATCACCAAACGCTACCGACGTGGACGCGTTTTCGGAGAAAATGGCCCTTTTCGGTAAATAATTAAAAAGTAGGTCCTTTTCCGTAAATTTTGTAAAAAAATGGTATTTTCTGGTAAATTACCCAATATTTGTAGTTCAAATTTCCTTGTGTTTTTAAAAATAAAACTAATTCATTATTTGGACTAATTTTGGTAATTGTTTTGGTTTTGGTTTTGGGTTTGAATTTTTTTTTTGTTTAAATTGGTTCTTGAATTTGATCATTGATTTTACATTATAACTTTAATTTTTTTATCTAAATTAATTCATGATGTTTTTTTAAAAAGAAGTTAGAGAAAAAAAATTAAACTCTATTCTGAGAACAATTATAGGTTCAAGAATTAATTAAAAAAATATTTAAACTTTAATGTGGAAACAATTATCTAATTCAGTTATTAAGGTAGAAACAATTACCAAATTAAAAAAAAAAGTATTTTAGATAAAAATAAGTTTAAACCCTGAGAACCATTACCTAATTAGACTAAAACTATTGCATTAAGATACAAAAATATATTTGGAATGATGGATGATTAATATAGTAGTAAAATCAATTTCAGGATACTCTTCGGTATACATTTTGTACATATGGACAGGTTAGTCCAAGATTAGTTGGCTTCCAATTAAAGTTGAAAAAAACACCCATAAGTTTAAATATGCTAGCGGTCCTATGCTATATTAAACTTTGAATTTAGTTCATTTATTTTTAAGTTTTTGTATTTTTTAGTTTAAAAAATTTGATTTTTTCTTTTAATTTTGTAATTATAAAAAAGACACAATTATTATGAAATAATGAAAGAAAAGAATAAAATAAAGAGAAAATATAAATATAAAGAAATAATATAATAGAAAGACAAATGAGAAAACTTTTTATTTCATTCCCTTCTGTATATCTCTACCAGCCTTGTACATACTTCTATTTATAGGTCTTCTAATATAATACAATCTCTTAAGTTACAAATAGTAAATAGAGGCTTAATTACAATATAAAATCCTCATTATTCCACTGGAGGTTACAACTTTGAGAGTTATGGACATCCATAATAATATATTATTTATACCACTTCCTCTTGAATATCCATTACCAAAGAATGAATATGTCTCGTTAAAATATTACTAGGAAAAAACCCGTGGGAAAAAATCCTAGTAAAGAAAAAAAGAGTCGAGTAAAAAAAGGGTATAGTGTATATTTTACTATCTTATTTTAACATCATTTATAACTTAATGTTGAGACGTTTAATATTATTTATGAATAGTAAATCATCAACATATATAACAAATTTTGTTGATGTGTATCAATATAACAATAAAGTTCAATTGCTATGCTTTAGATGTTGCCAACAACTTTATAAAAATCATGGATTTTATCATTCACTATTACCAACTCAATGAGTGTATTAGACACATAAAGAAATAGTACTTTAGTACCATCGTTTTATAACATAATTATATGATCATTTGTATTCCTTTTCAATATCTCCAATCCACATAAAAAAATGATCTTGATTAATTTTGATTATATAAACACCATTGGATACTCAATAGCAATTCTTTATGATGTTATTGCGTGACCATTTGTCCTTTTGAACACTCGATCTTCAGGTATACTTTTATTATAAAGTTTGTCTACCAAATAATTATTGCTCTTGGAAATTCTCAGAAACTCCAATTATATTTGATACATAATATCAACAATAATAACATATATGTATACATACATTGATTATTAAAAATACATGAAAAAACTCATATTCATATTTAATGGTTTTCTCACGAAACTCGAGTTTTATGCTTCAAGCATTAATCCTTTAGGGATTTTTGTTTTTTGTTTTATTATAATATTATCAAATAATTTATATCAACTTAATACAAATGTACTAAATGTAAATAAATAACTTTTATTTAGTGTCAAACTATTGCGCTCCAAAAAAATTAATCATTTTTCATAATCAAAGTCAAGTGTCTTGTGAAAGTTTGTATTACAAGTCAATTCTAGATTTTATAACTTTTATTTTTTTCACTATTATGCTACATGTACTCCACTTGGCTTTAAACCTTTTGGGTGTTTGAACTTCATGTTCGAGATACATTTCATAAGGTATGATAGAAGCATTGTTGACAATAATTTCCTTTTGTCAGCTCCATCATCTTTAGTTATCACATAACTGATTGAGATATCTCATTATATTCATAATTTCATGTAACTGAACCACTTTTGGGGTTTTATCAAAACTTATGCCTTGGATCTCTTCATGACTACCCACCTCTTTTAACATGTGACCATATTCATTTCTTGCTTCTTTCTTTTAAGAATTTTTCATTTTATAGAACTGGCTAGTTTGTCGTACTTCTAGCATGCCCAAGACTTATTTGGAAACACATAATTATTTAGAGCATATATCAGCTAGTATATGCAATCTCTAAATGTCATTACTAAACATTAGAGCTGGCAAAACAAACTTGAGCCCAAAAGTCTGCCCATGTCGATCTGAGCTTGTAGTGATCCAAGTCCGAGAAAGCCTGAACCCGTAACAGATCCAAGTCAAAAATCGATCTGGCTCGAGCTTGAGATAAATCCAACCCAAAACCCGAATTCATAACTAAACAACCATGATAGACTTCAATAATTAATATAATTTATGTTATTACTTAAAATAAAAATAAAAATAAAATAAATGATAATTCTTTATTTTTTAAAAATGTATTCATAAGTATTGTATATTTTATACTAAAATTTTATTAATACGAAAAGTAATTGATAATAATTTTTATGTTAAATTAAAAAGTGAAATAAAATTTTAAAAATATTAATTGATATAAAATATTTTTAATACTATAATTATATATGTATAATAAATATATAAAATTAACAATATTAAAAAATATAAAATTAAACTTTAATGATTATATAATAATATATTATATAACTATTACTGAAACGGAGACCGATTACCTAACCTGACCTTAAATCGATATACTAAATTCGTATATTACTAATACATAAAATAATGATATAATATATAACTATTACTAAAAATATTAATACATATATATTATTATAACGTAGATTATAGTAAAAGATATAAAATTATATGTGTCGAAACCATCTTAATTTTTTTTGAAAAAACGGGGATCGACTTTTAAAAACGAAAATGGGAGTCGCCACCAATCCCTTTTTACTTAGGTGTGATTTGATCACCTTGTAAAACGTTTTATTTAAAACATTTAATTTTGGTCTACGAAAAAATAGAAAATAAGTTCGGGAGTCGGTTACGTATGAGGAAGGGTTAGCACCCTCATAACGCCCAAAAAATTGGTACCTAATCGATAAAATCATGTCCAAATGTTTGAAACTTAAAAATATTTAAAAATATGATTTCTAAAAAAACTTCGAACAATTTCATTTAAAATTTGAGAATTCTTCGATCCGAAAGAATATAAACATCACATCCAGCACGATTGGACACGATATTTTAAAACCCTCGTAACTAAGATCATCTCATAATTTATAAAACTTCGAGCAATTTTGATTTAAAATTTGAGATTTCTTCGATCCGAAGGAATATAAACATCACATCTAGCACGATTGGACATGATATTTTTAAACCCTCGTAACTAAGATCATCTCATAATTTATAAAACTTCGAGTAATTTTGATTTAAAATTTGAGATTTCTTCGATCCGAAGGAATATAAACATCACATCCAGCACGATTGGACATGATATTTTTAAACCCTCGTAACTAAGATCATCTCATAATTTGTAAAACTTGTTAAAAGGATATTTAGTTATTTAGCCAAACGGAAAATCGACACCCAGCACGATTGGGCATTATTTCCCGAATTTCTAAATACCAAAACATTGCCTTATTTTAAAAACCTTTAAATAAAATATTAATTTTGTAAAAATGTATTTTTTATTTTAAACAATAATCCATGTGACAACATTGCATTTATACATAAATATTAAAAGCAATTAATATATTAACATTTAATACAATATAGGATACAACTAAAATAACTATACTAAGGTAATCATAAAATAATAAATAATTAAAAGAGTATGGGCGAACAAAATATGCATAAAACCATAAATATCAAAAATAAAAGAAAATTATTAAATAAATATGAAAATTTTAAAGTAAGATTAAATGATAGATAAATAAATAAAATTATATACATATAATATAAACGATGTAAAAAAAAAATAATGATTTAAAAAAAGATATATATAAAATTACACATATATAATATAAATAATGTAAATAGAATATAATATACAATATAAATAAATTTTAGTTAAAAATAATATATGATACAAAAATTTTAAAATATAATATATTAACTAATATATTTAAATACTAAATCAAAATTAATAGTGAAAATATTAATAAACAAAAGAAATGAAAAAGGATGAAATGAAAAAAAAAAACAAAATTCAAATCCAAATTTTAAAAGAAATAAAGGAATTAGGACCCTTTTATATTGCGCACAAAAAGAGAAGGATTAAATGTGAAATAATCCCTATTATTCAAAACGACGTCGCTTATTTATAGACTAAAACAGAAAAGAAATAGAATTTTGGGACCAAATTAATTTTTTTTTTAAAAAAGGATCTATTTGTAATAAGCTAAAAAAAAGAACTAACTGCGCACATAAATAACCCACTCGAAGTAAAAACACGCGGATCCTGATGTAACGGGTCGGGTCTCGGGTCAGCTTCATGAAACGATGTCGTTTTGGTCCTTACCTGACCACGCCAAAACGGCGTCGTTTCCTTTGCGCATATAAACCATTGTTCAGAAAAAAAATTCATTTAGACTTAGTTCTTTAAAAAAAAAAACTCCAAAAACGCTCTCAAAACCCATCAGCCTCCATTTCGAGTTCTGTCGCAAGGTCCTTAGCTCATTCGCCCCACGCGCCCCACGTGCCACCACGGACGGTGGCCGGAGGCCAAGATCCCAGCCTTTTCAGCGTCGTCGAAAGGTAACTCCCCTTTCTTTTATTTTTAAAATATTGTTTATATGCGAAAATGTATATATATAAAAAAAATAAATGAAAAAAAGTAAAATAAAAAAAAAAACCTCTGCGAAAAGCTTCTATATTTATTTCTCTGGATTTTTTTTGAATCTTTTTTTTTTTGTATTCTCTGTTGTCTGTCCGCCCCTGTACAAGTTGATCATAAGGCTTTTATAGCCTCAAAAACGAAAATGGAAAAGGAATCAAATATTTCTATTTTTGTTTTGCCATATTTTGCTCTCGTTCTTTCCCCTTTTTTTCAGGTTAAAGGCACGGATTTGGCTACGAGGAGCTATCCGCGCGTTGATGGAGGCATGGTTCGCGCGGATTGCGGCGAGATCGATGGCCGGACGAGGCTGCTTGCGGCGCGAGTGGTGCGTGCTAACTCCTGCGGCGCTTAGGGTTTCAGAAACCCTAGGCCATTGAATCTGTTCAAAATTTTGGGCCCCTTTTGGGCCGTGTATTTTGGGTCTGAGTATTGGGTCATCTGTTTAGGTGTCTGTTTTGGGGTACAGTCTGTTAGGCTGATGGGTTATTGGGCTAGGGTGAAACTGATTTGTGGGTTTGTAAATGGACTGAAAAAAATGGACTTTATTTTATTTTGGTTTTGGTTTGTTATTTTGGTTTTCAAAGGCCCGGGCAAAATTGGGTACTTACAGCTGCCCCTCTTTGCTCATTGTCGTGTAACGAGAATAGAGCAAAGATTATAAAAGGACCAATTTTGCCCGGTCTTGGCCGAGCCTCGACTTCTTGATCCTCGCTTTCTTCAAGTGACTCCAACTCCACTGCAACTTCAACGGTATTGGAACTTCATCTTGATTTCAGTAAGTCTGCTAGCTTTATTCTGCTTCTTTGCAATGCCAAATTGATGTCTTTGATCTGCTTCCTACAACTTCAGGAATATAAGATCTGAAAGTGTCTTTGATCTACTTCCTACAACTTCAGGAAGATAAGATCCGTTGTCTTTAGTTTGCTTCGCTGCAACTTCAGGGAGGCAGGCTAATATCTTCGAGTGTCTTCGATCTACTTCCTACAACTTCAGGAAGATAAGATCTGAAAGCGTCTTCGATCTACTTCCTACAACTTCAGGAAGATAAGATCTTCTGTCTTTGATCTACTTCCTACAACTTCAGGAAGATAAGATCTTCTGTCTTCAATCTACTCCCTACAACTTCAGGGAGATAAGGTTGAAATTCTTTTCGATCTGCTTCCTACAACTTCAGGAAGATGAGATCTTCTATCTTCAGTCTACTCCCTACAACTTTAGGGAGATAAGGCTAAAATTCTTTTCGATCTGCTTCCTACAACTTCAAGAAGATGAGATCTTCTATCTTGATCTACTCCCTACAACCGTGGAGATAAGGGTGAAATTCTTTTCGATCCGCTTCCTACAACTTCGGGAAGATGAGATCTTCTGTCTTGATCTACTCCCTACAACTTCGGAAGATGAGATCTTCTGTCTTGATCTACTCCCTACAACTTCAGGAGATAAGGTGAAATTCTTTTCGATCCGCTTCCTACAACTTCAGGAAGATGAGATCTTCTGTCTTGATCTACTCCTACAACTTCAGGAGATAAGGCTGAAATTCTTTTCGATCCGCTTCCTACAACTTCGGGAAGATGAGAACTTCTATCTTCGATCTACTCCCTACAACTTCAGGGAGATAAGGCTGAAATTCTTTTCGATCTGCTTCCTACAACTTCAGGAAGATGAGATCTTCTGTCTTCAGTCTACTCCCTACAACTTCAGGAAGATAAGGCTGAAAGTGTCTTCGATCTACTTCTTATAACTTCAGGAAGATAAGATCTTCTATCTTCAGTCTACTCCCTACAACTTCAGGGAGATAAGGCTGAAATTCTTTTCGATCTGCTTCCTACAACTTCAGGAAGATAAGATCTTCTGTCTTCAGTCTACTCCCAACAACTTCAGGGAGATAAGGCTGAAATTCTTTTCGATCTGCTTCCTACAACTTCAGGAAGATGAGATGTAACATCCTGAAAAGGGCCTATGCATTTTTGGTTTAATTGTACGAAATGACATATCTTATGTGTTATGAATATATTTTGAACACTTTTGGTGTAACACCCCAAACCCGGTCTATGCGTTTAGACAAGATTTGGTTTGTCACACCAATCATACATTCGTTTATTTTCATAGGGTTAAGATAAAATAGTGCTACAAAACTTTTTGTTATAAAACCAATGTTCTTAAGAAAACTTAACATATTTGAGATAAAACCATATTAAGAGTTTAGAAATAAAATTTAAATCATCCACACAATAAAACCATAAAACATAATAAGAGGCCTTATTACATCAACCCAATAATAGCAATTAAAATAAAAACTTAAATAAAGTCATAGTTTATTAAAAACCCAAGTTTGTAGTATGGCCTCCACCAAGTCATCTCAGGCCCAAGTCCACGTCAATTTCCATTACCGAAATGGTTAATAAAATTTGGGTGAGTTACAAAGAACTCGAGTGTGCAACTCACTTACCACCATTTTTAGGTCAAATCGTCAAGGTATCATGTGGGCTTGAGCCCATTAATGATTTCAACCATACATCGTAAAGTAACATAATTTAAAGAGAA
The DNA here is from genome assembly GCA_025698515.1 of Gossypium sturtianum. Taxonomy (NCBI): domain Eukaryota; kingdom Viridiplantae; phylum Streptophyta; class Magnoliopsida; order Malvales; family Malvaceae; genus Gossypium; species Gossypium sturtianum. Next base: position 83,892,439 of record CM046943.1, read on the forward strand.
GAATGCATGAAATATGAATTTCCCAAACCAACCTAGTATCCATCCGCTAACACCCCCGTACCAACCAACACACCTGTGGGGATCAAGTCAACCCACCCCGCCAAACACACCAATCATGGGCTTAAAGCCCTTAAATAATTTTGTAGTGCACTACCGAACTAGATTGTGACATTGTCACCGAACTAGAGGCATTTAGCGAATTTGTGGCAGAGCCACCGAACTAGAGGCATTGAGCCATATTGTGGCAGAGCCACCGAACTAGAGGCAATGAGCCAAATTTGTGGCAACCGGCCATTCTTCTCTTCATATAACCCACCCCATGCAATCATGCGTATATAACAAATATAATCATATAATGATTTTCATTAATCCATATCATCGGTGGGCTTATCAATTAACCCTTCATTAGGCTCATATAAACAATTTATCAACTAGCCCATTTAGTAGTTTAGTGACTTTGGCCCATTTTAGCCCAATTTATCGAAACAGAGTATTATCGGCCCATTTTATCGAACTAGAGTATTATCGCCCATTTTATCGAACTAGAGTATTATCGCCCATTTTATCGAACTAGAGTATTATCGCCCATTTTATCGAACTAGAGTATTATCGCCCATTTTATCGAACTAGAGTATTATCGACCCATTTTATCGAACTAGAGTATTATCGGATTTTATTTTCTGGTTTTAACCGTTTTCATGCATTTACTCAAAAATATGAGTTACTACGTATTTTTCCCGTTTTTTTACTATTTTACGAATTTATCACAGAACTTACAACATGATGACCAACCCGAAAATGAGTGTGAAGTTACACACCGGTTATGGAGAGAACTAAACTTTCCCGCTCTTCAACACCTATACGTATTGTGTTAATTAAAACACTATAATCTATAATAAAACCGATCTAACTATAGCGATCTAGAAATTTACCCTCGGATTTTCGTAAGACTTCTACTTGCGATTTTTCTCCGATCGATGGTTCGCTAATCGAATCGAATCCACGAACAAATAATGGTTCGGGAGTACGAACGACTTGAACAGTTGATTTTCCTCGGTTGAACGTCCACAACCGGTGGGAAATCCCGGATTCTTTGAAAACAAATCCTTTGCTTGTACTTAGGGGAATAATGTAACCTCCCTTCTTAGAAGGCTAAACACCGCTTCTTTTCTTCCCTATTTTGAATGTCTTCAAGGACAAAGATCGTTAATCCAATGATATCAAAATAATCCTAAGGTTTTAAAGATATGATTTCCTTACCACAAAATTGATTCCAACGTTTTGTCACCCACGACTTCTTGATTCCAAACTTCCGTTATCGCACTAAAGTATAACAAAATAAACGTTAAAAGAAGGAACGTTTATTTTGATCTAATAAAGCTTTCAAACATCATCAATATTCGACCATAACCACTATTAACTAATCGAACGAAAAGGATTCTTACCTATTTCCACGTCGAAAAGATAGGATTTGAGAATAATATGGATCTAAGAAGAATTCGCTATGAAGAAACAAAGAAAAAGAGAAAATAAAATCGGTTATAGGCACTTTAACATTCGGCCATGAAAGTATAGGTGGAGAGAATTTCGATTGAAAGAAATCAAATAGGAGAGAGATGGTGATGATGTTTTGGTTTCCAAATAGAATGGAAAAGAAAAGAAAGAAAAAGATAAGTTTTGAGAGCAATGTATAATCGGCAATGGGGAGAAGAAAAGAAAAGAATGGTCTCTTTAGGTATTGGTAAAATCGGCACAAAGAGAAAGGCACAAAATTGACACCAAAGTGTAAAACAAAAATGACCAATTTGACAAAAGAAACTAGGCTTACCAAGTGCACAATTTCGGCCAAGGAAAAGAGAGTTTGAGAGAATTTTCAAAACTTGCACAAACTAAACAAAATGACCAAAACCAAAGACTAAAATTCCTAGCCAAACTATCACCAAAATCGGCTCCCCTAGCCATAATGCCGTCCATATGCTTGGTCTTTAGGCCAAGATATTGTTTCCTTAAACAACTCCTTGATTCATGCCTCATATCCTCACATTTTCCTTATTCTTTTGATACCCTTCCTTAAGTTCAAATTTTCCTTATTCCTTTGATATACTAACCAAAAATAACAAGTCAACACCTTCCATATATGCTCTTGGCCGACACTTGCTATACATGGGCAGAAAAATCAAAAATAAAATTCACCTAGATGCTATTTAGGGGATTCGAACCTTCACCCCCATGTACTAGCTCATGCGCCAACACCACTTGTCCAACTACTCATCTTATGCTACACATTGACACTTAAATTAATTTATGTGTCAATGCCACTTAGTCTATTTCCATAAATTCTCAAAATTAATATTATTCCTTCTAAAAAAATTTTAAACCCTTCTTCAGGACTATACTAACCACGAAAATAAATCAGAAAATTTTACTTTCTAGAATAATTACTCAAAGCACACATAGAAAATAAATTACTCAAATTTTCAGGGTGTTACAACTCTACCTCTAAAAGAAAATTTCGTCCTCGAAATTTACTGGCTGAAAAAGGTGAGGGTATTGTTGCCGAATTGCATCCTCAGCTCCCACGTAGCTTCCTCCACTCCGTGGTTACGCCACAACACTTTGACCAACGGCATGAGCTCTTCTTTCTTAGCACCTTCACGTCTCGGTCTAAGATTTCCACTTGGTTCCTCCTCAAAAGACAAATCCAAATTCAACTCCACTTCTTCTACCGGTACTATATAATGCGAAGGATCCGATCTATAGCGCCTCAACATGGACACGTGGAAAACATTATGAATTTGGCTCAATTCCGAGGTAACTCAATCGATAGGCCACTTTGGACCAACTCGTTTCACCACACGATATGGTCCAATGTATCTAGGACTCAACTTGCCCTTCTTCCCGAATCGAATATCTTCTTCCAAGGTGAGACCTTCAGAAAACTTGATCTCCTACGGCATACTCGATATCCTTACGCTTGGATCCGCAAACGACTTCGTCTATCCAAGCTTCCTTTAACCGCGCGTCCGAATAACTTTCACTTTTTCTTCCGTTTGAGAAATCATCTCGTGTCCTAACAATCGCCGATCACCCAACTCGGTCCAACAAATAGGAGAACGACACCTACGACCATACAATGCCTCGTAGGGTGCCATCCGAATGCTAGACGGTGGTAGTTGTTGTTGCACGCAAATTCCGCTAACGGTAGAAAATCCTCCCAACTACCTTTGAAGTCGATTACACATCCCCTTAACATGTCTTCAGACTGAATCACTCTCTCCGAGTGACCATCGATCGAGGATGAAAAGCCGTACTAAAATTAAGCTTTGTACCCAAGGCTTCATGCAAAGCTTTCCAAAATCGAGATGTAAACCTAGGATCCCGATCCGATATAATCGATACAGTACCCCATGCAACCTCACGATTTCGGATACATACGACCGCCAACTTACGCAACGAGTAGTCCGTGACGCGACTTTGGTAGAAAATGAGCAGTCTTCGTCGCAGACGATCAACAATTACCCAAACAGAATTTTTCTTAGTAGGTGTTAAAGGTAACCCACTAACAAAATCCATTGTTATCCGCTCCCATTTCCAAAGAGGAATCTTTAGCTGGTTGCAAAAGACGACGGCAATTGATGCTCCGCCTTCACTTGGCGACAAGTTAAGCATTTTCCCACAAATTCAAATCTCACGTTTCAACCTGTGCCACCAATACTGTTCACGAAGATCCCGATACATCTTATTTCCTCCGGGTGCATAGCATAAGGGCTACTATGCGCCTCCTCAAAATCATTTGCCTCGGATCCGAATCCTTAGGCATACTGCACCCTTTCACGAAAAACACAATACACCTTCCGAATTTATTCCAAAATCCTCAATTTCACCATTTTCCACTTCTTTGAAATAAAAGTCTCAACTTCTCATCTAAAATCTGTTTTTCCTTAATTTGTTCTAACCACATAGGCTTCACTTGAAATTCCGCTATCAAACTACCATCCTCATACAAACTCAAATGGGCAAACATAGCTCTCAAATCGAGATACCACCATACGACTTAATGCGTCCGCCACTACATTAGCCTTTCCAGGATGATACTCAATAGAGAAATCATAGTCCTTTATGACTCCACCCATCTTCGTTGTCTCAAGTTTAACTCCTTCCGAGTAAGAAGATACTTAAGACTCTTGTGATCCAGTATAGATGATAGACTTTTCACCATAGAGGTAATGCCTCCAAATCTTTAAGGCAAACACCATCGCTGCTAACTCCAAATCATGAGTAGGGTAGTTCACTTGCAATGCGGTCTCAATTGACGAGAAGCGTAAGCTACAACTTTCCCACTTTGCATCAATACGCAGCCTAAACCCGTATGTGACGCATCACAATAAATCGTAAACTCCTTCCAGCCTCAAAGTTGAATCAATACCGGCGCTAGTTAAAACCTTCTTCATCGCTCGAAACTTTCTTGCCGCTTATCGGTCCATATAAACAACACTCCCTTCCGCAAAAGCTTAGTTAGAGGTGCGGCAATCAATGAGAACCCCTCAACAAAGCGCCTATAATATCCGGTAAACCCAAGAAACTCCGATCTCGGGCCACCGACTTCGGTGGTTTCCAATCCAATACCGCCTCAATCTTCCGAGAATCCACCCTTATTCCTTCTACGATACCACATGACCCAAGAAAGTCACTTCTCTTAACCAAAATTCACATTTATCGAATTTGGCATACAATGATTATCGAAGCACTTGCAATACAATCCGCAAATGCGAGTCATGTTCTTCTTCGCTCCTCGAATAAACCGAATGTCATCTATGAATACCACCACAAACCGATCTAAGAATGGTTGAAAGACCCGGTTCATCATATCCATAAATGCAATTGGTGCATTGGTCAACCCAAACGGCATCACTAAAAACTCATAGTGTATTAAAGTAACGGGTTCGGAACATTTGTCTTGTAAATATCCGCTTCTTTCACCTTAATTTGGTGGTAACCCGACCTTAAATCAATCTTGGAGAAAGCAGAAGCTCCCTTCAATTGATCAAACAGTCGTCAATCCTCGGCAGAGGGTACCGATTCTTGATCGTCACTTATTCAATTGCCTATAATCGATACACATACGCATTGACCCATCCTTCTTCTTAACAAACAAAACCGGTGCTCCCGGAGACACACTCGGTCGAATAAAACCCCGATCTAGCGGTTCTTGAATTTGGGCTTTAAGCTCGACAACTCCTTGGTGCCATTCTATAAGGAGCAATGGACCTTTGGAGCGATTCCGGCAAAAGCTCAATACCAAATTCCACTTCCCGATCGGAGGTACACTGGGAAGTTCTTCAGGAAAAACATCCGAAAATTCCTTCACCGTTCTCACATCTTCCATCGATGACTCTTTGGCATCTAAAGCACTAATAAATGCTAAAAATGCTCCATATCCTTTTCGTACCAACTTCTCCGCCTTTAACGCAGAAATCACGTTTGTCAAGAAATTTCTCCGCCGCCTATCATAACTATCTCCTTATCCTCCGCATTCTTATCAACATCCGCTTTTCAAAGATACAAGTCCAATTGCGCGGTGCTTAACCAACCAATCCATGCCTGAGAATGATATCGAATTCGCCAAAAGGCAATTCCATCAAATTTGCCAAGAATGTTTCTCCTTGAATAACTAAGGGCACGCGTCTCTAAACAGTTTATTAACCACCACCGATCGACCTAAGGGACTAATCACCCTCATCTCTTTATCGGAAATTTGAGTCTAATTTCAAGTTTCGATTATGGTGCTAGCAATGTACGAATGAGTAGAACCAATATCTATCAAGGCAATAACGGGTACATCGAAATGAAGACGCGTGCGATTATCACATCGTGCATTGCCATCCTCACGACGGCGTCGACCGCATACACCAATCCCGTTTGTCTTGCATCGCGTTGCCTCTAGGACCATTGCCTCGACCGGCGCACCTTGACCACGCCCGGCCCCATTACCACCACGACTGGTCCCCGACCTCTCGGTGGTTCTTTGAACTCCTCTTGCCGGTGGTGCATCAAGAGTACGAACTTCTTGAGTTGTATCCATACGCCGAGGGCAACTCCTATATTGATGCTCGTCGATCCACATTTATAGCAAGCACTGTTTTCCTCCAACATTCTCCGAATGTCTTTTCCCACATTCGGCACAATCCCGACTGATTAATGACTACAGTGCTCTTCCTTGAGCTGGTTCCTCATTCCGGCCTCTTCAGAATCTTCTCGAAGAACCCGAATGCTTCAGATCTTTCTTGCCTCGAATTTGCTCCCGATTTTGACGTTCCGAGTTCTTAGCCTCTTCGGCTATCTTGGCCTTCTCCACAAGAGCGGCAAAAGTTCTAACTTGTTGTGGGGCTATCAGAACCCGCAACTCGTCTTTCAAACCGTCCTCGAAGCGCACACAACGCTCATGGTCCGTTGCCACTATCGTTCGAGCATAGCGACTCAAACGTAAGAACTCAGCCTCATATGCTGCCACCGTCTTATTTCCTTGCACCAGGTTCAAGAATTCCTTCCTTCGGGCATCCACATAGCTTGTTCCCACATATTTCCCTTGAAAGGAAGCCTTGAAAAATTCCCAGTTAATTAAAGCAGCATCAGTGCCATCTCGGATAGTAAGCCACCATTGGTAAGCTTCGTCTCTCAACAAAGATACCGCTCCTCTTAACTTTTGTTCCCAATTGCACTCAAGATCGTCCATAATTCGCTCTACTGCCTCAAGCCAATATTCAGCGACATTGGGAGCTACACCAGAGACACCTCTGAAAACCTCAGCTCCACTGGATTTCAGTCGCTCCGATATCGACCCACGAGCGGTTGGTCCAGTTCTGGATCCAGCGACCCTTTCAAGTACTCGCAGCATTGCTCGTGTCACAGCATTATCCTCTTCCATATGGTCGTGCGGTCCCGTCTCACTCTCGAGTGACGCAGTGCATCCATTTCGACATATAACTTTGGCACATCGGTTTGCGCCCTAACACCTCGTCCTCTACCACGGCCACGCCTACCGCGCGCCCACGACCACGCCCTCTAGTGCTCATGGCGAATAATTCGATTTAATCTGATTAAGAGTTTTATGAATCGAATAATATTTCAATTGTTTATTAACGATATCTTATGATATGAAAGAGATAGAGTGTGTTTCGCATCAATATCCTATTGTCTCAATCTCTACGGTTTTAACACCTAAAACTAGAAGTTCTACAGTTGTTTCTTATAATCATATCACAATGATAATAAACATACAGATATCTGATACTTACTTGACTTGGCGCGGGATGCTCATGGTGCCATACTACCTTTACTCAAAACTCTAGAAATTATTTTCAAACAAATTTCTTTATTGAACCCAAACCACAAATGAGTTTTGAACTGGCTCGATACCACTAAATGTAACACCCCAAACCCGGTCTATGCGTTTAGACAAGATTTGGTTTGTCACACCAATCATACATTCGTTTATTTTCATAGGGTTAAGATAAAATAGTGCTACAAAACCTTTTGTTATAAAACCAATGTTCTTAAGAAAACTTAACATATTTGAGATAAAACCATATTAAGAGTTTAGAAATAAAATTTAAATCATCCACACAATAAAACCATAAAACATAATAAGAGGCCTTATTACATCAACCCAATAATAGCAATTAAAATAAAAACTTAAATAAAGTCATAGTTTATTAAAACCCAAGTTTGTAGTATGGCCTCCACCAAGTCATCTCCGCCCAAGTCCACGTCAATTTCCATTACCTGAAATGGTTAATAAAATTTGGGTGAGTTACAAAGAACTCAGATGTGCAACTCACTTACCACCATTTTTAGGTCAAATCGTCAAGGTATCATGTTGGGCTTGAGCCCATTAAATGATTTCAACCATACATCGTAAAGTAACATAATTTAAAGAGAAGAATGCATGAAATATGAATTTCCCAAACCAACCTAGTATCCATCCGCTAACACCCCGTACCAACCAACACACCGTGGGGATCAAGTCAACCCACCCCGCCAAACACACCAATCATGGGCTTAAAGCCCTTAAATAATTTTGTAGTGCACTCATCGAACTAGATTGTGACATTGTCACCGAACTAGAGGCATTTAGTCGAATTTGTGGTGTGAGCCACCGAACTAGAGGCATTGAGCCATATTGTGGCAGAGCCACCGAACTAGAGGCAATGAGCCAAATTTGTGGCAACGGCCATTCTTCTCTTCATATAACCCACCCCATGCAATCATGCGTATATAACAAATATAATCATATAAATGATTTTCATTAATCCATATCATCGGTGGGCTTATCAATTAACCCTTCATTAGGCTCATATAAACAATTTATCAACTAGCCCATTTAGTAGTTTAGTGACTTTGGCCCATTTTAGCCCAATTTATCAAAAGCAGTATTATCGCCCATTTTATCGAACTAGAGTATTATCGGCCCATTTTATCGAACTAGAGTATTATCGCCCATTTTATCGAACTAGAGTATTATCGCCCATTTTATCGAACTAGAGTATTATCGCCCATTTTATCGAACTAGAGTATTATCGACCCATTTTATCGAACTAGAGTATTATCGGATTTTATTTTCTCGGCTTTAACCGCTTTCATGCATTTACTCAAAAATATGAGTTACTACGTATTTTTCCCGTTTTTACTATTTTACGAATTTATCACGTAACTTACAACATGATGACCAACCCGAAAATGAGTGTGAAGTTACACACCTGGTTATGGAGAGAACTAAACTTTCCCGCTCTTCAACACCTATACGTATTGTGTTAATTAAAACACTATAATCTATAATAAAACCGATCTAACTATAGCGATCTAGAAATTTACCCTCGGATTTTCGTAAGACTTCTACTTGCGATTTTTCTCCGATCGATGGTTCGCTAATCGAATCGAATCCACGAACAAATAATGGTTCGGGAGTACGAACGACTTTGAAGCGATTGATTTTCCTCGGTTGAACGTCCACAACCCGGTGGGAAATCCGGATTCTTCAAAACAATCCTTTGCTTGTACTTAGGGGAATAATGAGAACCTCCCTTCTTCCGAAGGCTAAACACCGCCCTTTTCTTCCCTATTTTGAATGTCTTCAAGGACAAAGATCGTTAATCCAATGATATCAAAATAATCCTAAGGTTTTAAAGATATGATTTCCTTACCACAAAATTGATTCCAACGTTTTGTCACCCACGACTTCTTGATTCCAAACTTCCGTTATCGCACTAAAGTATAACAAAATAAACGTTAAAAGAAGGAACGTTTATTTTGATCTAATAAAGCTTTCAAACATCATCAATATTCGACCATAACCACTATTAACTAATCGAAACGAAAAGGATTCTTACCTATTTCCACGTCGAAAAGATAGGATTTGAGAATAATATGGATCTAAGAAGAATTCGGCTATGAAGAAACAAAGAAAAAGAGAAAATAAAATCGGTTATAGGCACTTTAACATTCGGCCATGAAAGTATAGGTGGAGAGAATTTCGATTGAAAGAAATCAAATAGGAGAGAGATGGTGATGATGTTTTGGTTTCCAAATAGAATGGAAAAGAAAAGAAAGAAAAGATAAGTTTTGAGAGCAATGTATAATCGGCAATGGGGAGAAGAAAAGAAAAGAATGGTCTCTTTAGGTATTGGTAAAATCGGCACAAAGAGAAAGGCACAAAATTGACACCAAAGTGTAAAACAAAAATGACCAATTTGACAAAAGAAACTAGGCTTACCAAGTGCACAATTTCGGCCAAGGAAAAGAGAGTTTGAGAGAATTTTCAAAACTTGCACAAACTAAACAAAATGACCAAAACCAAAGACTAAAATTCCTAGCCAAACTATCACCAAAATTCGGCTCCCCTAGCCAAAATGCCGTCCATATGCTTGGTCTTTAGGCCAAGATATTGTTTCTTAAACAACTCCTTGATTCATGCCTCATATCCTCACATTTTCCTTATTCTTTTGATACCCTTCCTTAAGTTCAAATTTTCCTTATTCCTTTGATATACTAACCAAAAATAACAAGTCAACACCTTCCATATATGCTCTTGGCCGACACTTGCTATACATGGGCAGAAAAATCAAAAATAAAATTCACCTAGATGCTATTTAGGGGATTCGAACCTTCACCCCCATGTACTAGCTCATGCGCCAACACCACTTGTCCAACTACTCATCTTATGCTACACATTGACACTTAAATTAATTTATGTGTCAATGCCACTTAGTCTATTTCCATAAATTCTCAAAATTAATATTATTCCTTCTAAAAAAAATTTTAAACCCTTCTTCAGGACTATACTAACCACGAAAATAAATCAGAAAATTTTACTTTCTAGAATAATTACTCAAAGCACACATAGAAAATAAATTACTCAAATTTTCAGGGTGTTACATTTGGAAACCTGGAAATGTATGGAAATGTTAAGTTTAAAAGAGGAAAGTGAACATTTTTTAACCTTGGAAATGTAAGGAAATGTCTTGTAAGGAAATGTCATGGAAATGTAAGGAAATGTCTTGGAAATGTATGGAAATGTCTTGTAAGGAAATGTCATGGAAATGTAAGGAAATGTCAAGTTTACAGAGCCGATCGAAAATTTTTGGAAACTTAGAAATGACCTAGAAATGACGAGTTTTAAGGTTTAAAAGAGGAAATTAAGGCAAGGTGGCCTTAAAAGAAAAAGTTTGTGAAATTTGACACACAAACAGGCTTGGAAAAGTGGTCTGAAGATGCCACTTAGGGCCTATGGAAATGGCGCCATATGTAAGAGGAATGGGCCTAAGTTCGAGTCACATGGGAAGCAAATAAAAGAAATTTTATTTTGCTACAAGGAACAGAGAGGTGGACGGCACATGGCTATAAATTAGGAGCTTTTATTATTTTATAAATAGTGGATAAATAAGGGATTTATTTATCATTATTTTCAAGAGATAATTGTTGGATTAAATTCTTTTAATTTGAATAAAGAGATAAAGAGGAAAATAAGGGAGAAGTGATGGCCAAGTAAGGGACTTTGAGTTTAATAATTTCGGCTAAGTAAGGATAGTTGCTGAATTATCTTTTATTTTAAGTAATAATTAAAGGATAAAGTTATCAGATAGAGGAGTGGTGGCCAAGTAAGGGACTCCTTAGATGATAATTTCGGCTATAAAAGGAAGGAAGGAGGGCTACTCATCAATTTGTGCTTCCTCCTTTCTCTGCCGAATTCTTAGTGCTCTCTTCTCTTCTTTTCTTTCTTTTATTTTTGCCAAGCCGAAATACCTTGTGTTCTAGCCGAATCCTCCATCTTTATTCTTCCTTCTCTTTTCTTTCTAATCCCTCCAAAAGCCGAAAGTTGTGAGATCATCATCTAGCCATAGCCGAATCTCTGAAGGTTGAAGTGAAGGTGCAATCGATTTCTTCAAGTAAGGGTAAGATCTCATTCAGTTTCATCCTTTTTTCTTAAGATTTGCCAAAATCTAGGACTAACCCCATTAATATCTTGTTGCCGAAACTTTGAAGAGATCTTTCGGGATTTACTAAGTGTCGACTACAGGAAGGAGAAGTTCTTTTCCCAAAGGTACACCATAGGCCACGTGTTCCCCAGTTATTTGGTGAGTTTCGGGATTTAAAATCCATAAGGTAAGTTTAAGTATACTAATCCTACTAGGATTTGGATTTATGGCCGAATGGCTTTTTATTAAAGTAGTAGGTGATTAATCATATGTAGGGATTAAGGATCCAAGCATTAGATCAAGCTTTTCGGGATCTCAAGGAAATTTTAAGCGAATCAGGTGTGTACCCCACACTAACTTTTAATAAGATTGATGGTAATATGTAAAATATGTATGTTTATAAGAATGTGGCTAAGGTACCATAATATGGTACAAATTACTCAGGTACGTTTCCTACTTCCACTAGGATTATGAAATATGTTATTTATAACATGTGAAAATTTATAAGAATGAGAATTTAAGTATGATATGCATGATATGAATAATATGGGTCATTCGGGATATATGAAAAAGGGGAAGTGAAGGTGATGACTACGGTCTCACTATCCGAATGTGGTGACTTGGTCACATTATCTCGAATGTGGTAACCGGTTACATTATCTCGAATGTGGTGTCTCATGACACAATTATCTGGTGGCTATGCCACAAATTTTATATGGGCGATGAGCATGTCGATCGCAGCTGATCGCGCCGATGGTGTGTAGGGGATGGAGGGTCGACTTAGTAGTCCCCACGGTGTGACTGGCAGGTACAGGGGTGTGTAGCGGATGGACAACTAGGTTTGGGTTTGGGAATGCATCATAACATGTATTCTATGTTTTGAATGTGTAATATGTGATATGCCTGATTCTATTATGATTTAGTGTCGTGTACACATTGAGTCATTTGACTCACCCGTTGGGAACATTTTTCGTGTGATGAGCAGTGATGGACCGTGACTGACAGTGAGAACTTGTGGTGGCCATGCTCAACATGAAGTTTATATTTTTGAGGACTCTTGAATTTATTTTAGTACTTTGAAATATTTTGGGAATTATTTGATGTAATAAGGCCATAAGGCCATAGTTGAATTACTTTACACTTATTTTTATTTATTATGATTATGAATTTTATCTATTAAAATTTAATTAAAATTTCTTTTAAACTAAACCCTAAATATTTTGTCACTTAAGATAAAAGGGATTTTAATATAAAACGAACCTGATTTCAACAAAAGCCCAACCCAAAATAATATTTTTCTTAAAATCACACAAGTTTTCCTAAGAACAAAAGAATTTTGAACCGGTTTACTTGAGGAACATACCAAATCTGGTCAAAGCTCGTGGGCCGGGTTTGGGGTATTTTAGTTTGGTATCAGAGCCCAGTTTTAAACTCTCGGCCTGTGGGCTAAGGCCCAAAACATTTTCAAATTGAGCCCAAATGAGTTTTATGAAAGTATTTTTGAAGATGAGCAGGTTTTCTGGCATGGCACCTAAGTCTCCGACCCATGATCCACGTGTAAGTACCCTAACCATTTGTGTGGTTTATGTTATGAATTATGGAAGGGTAGAAGAGGAATGGAACGTAGAATAGCATGATAGGAACTTGAACCCTAGGACTAGTTTACTCAAACACAAACACATAAGACTTAATTCCATTAAACAAACCTATGACTAAGACGCCGAGTTAGGGTGTGGTAACCATTGTGCGCATGTCTAGGATTGGATCCGGAAGAGCCTGGTACTTAAGCAGTCCTAGTGACTCACCTCCTCTTCGCTGGAATCCTGCCTGGTGCGTAGCTTCGGTTCACCCTAACCAAGAGGACTCGGTCATAGGCTAAACACAATGACTAAAACCCGAAAGGGAACTAGCCGTGTTTTTATAAACCCTAGTTTTAAAACTCTTAAAATTACCTTTTTAATTTGTGAGAACTATTTTTACAAAATTCTTTCGAAAAATTTTTGATTTATAAAATTACAAAAATACCCCTAGTGGTAAATTACAAAAATACCTTGATTTGGAGAAAAATTACGAAATTGCCCCTAACTTATAAAATTACCAAAATGACCCTGATTTCCAAAATTTTTACAACACCTCTGATTTGGAAAACAAATTTTCAAAATAAACCCCGAGTTTTTGTAAATTCTGAAATAACCTTTGATTTGTAAAGATTTTTAAATTGACTACGATTTATTGAAAAAATACCTGGTAGGACGAAAGACGAAATTACCCCTGGGTAGGGAAATGGATGGAATGGCCATAAAAGTGTAGTGAATGATGTTGTGAATGTGAATGTGACTCCCTGAGTTAGAGTAGTGAACTTGAACTAGAAACTTTGGTTGATCGAAAGAACTACTTCTGAACATCTCTTTTCATAAAACTGTTCGCGAATAATCAGTGGAACAAAATTTCTGATGCATAAAACTTTTTAATCAGATTAAATCGCGACGTTAGAAATGAGTTCTAGGGGACGTGAACTTAGAGACTGTGCCTAGAAAGTATGATGGTTCTATTAAGATCAGAGTGCGCAGCATAAGCGTAGTGCGGTGAGTTAAGATGTACGATTATTCGTTAATAAGTAATTTCGAGGACGAAATTATTTTTAAGGAGGGTAGAATCGTAACATCCTGAAAGGGCCTATGCATTTTTGGTTTAATTGTACGAAATGACATATCTTATGTGTTATGGATATATTTTGAACACTTTTGGAAACACGGAAATGTATGGAAATGTTAAGTTTAAAAGAGGAAAGTGAACATTTTTAACCTTGGAAATGTAAGGAAATGTCTTGTAAGGAAATGTCATGGAAATGTAAGGAAATGTCAAGTTTACAGAGCCGATCGAAAATTTTTGGAAACTTAGAAATGACCTAGAAATGACGAGTTTTAAGGTTTAAAGAGGAAATTAAGGCAAGATGGCCTTAAAAGAAAAAGTTTGTGAAATTTGACACACAAACAGGCTTGGAAAAGTGGTCCAAGATGCCACTTAGGGCCTATGGAAATGGTGCCATATGCAAGAGGAATGGGCCTAAGTTCGAGTCACATGGGAAGCAAATAAAAGAAATTTTATTTTGCTACAAGGAACAGAGAGGTGGACGGCACATGGCTATAAATTAGGAGCTTTTATTATTTTATAAATAGTGGATAAATAAGGGATTTATTTATCATTATTTTCAAGAGATAATTGTTGGATTAAATTCTTTTAATTTGAATAAAGAGATAAAGAGGAAAATAAGGGAGAAGTGATGGCCAAGTAAGGGACTTTGAGTTTAATAATTTCGGCTAAGTAAGTATAGTTGCTTTGAATTATCTTTTATTTTAAGTGATAATTAAAGGATAAAGTTATCGATAGAGGAGTGGTGGCCAAGTAAGGGACTCCTTAGATGATAATTTCGGCTATAAAAGGAAGGAAGGAGGGCTACTCATCAATTTGTGCTTCCTCCTTTCTCTCGCCGAATTCTTAGTGCTCTCTTCTCTTCTTTTCTTTCTTTTATTTTTGCCAAGCCGAAATACCTTGTGTTCTAGCCGAATCCTCCATCTTTATTCTTCCTTCTCTTTTCTTTCTAATCCCTCCAAAAGCCGAAAGTTGTGAGATCATCATCCACCATAGCCGAATCTCTCTGAAGGTTGAAGTGAAGGTGCAATCAATTTCTTCAAGTAAGGGTAAGATCTCATTCGGTTTCATCCTTTTTCTTAAGATTTGCGAAATCTAGGACTAACCCCATTAATATCTTGTTGCGAAACTTTGAAGAGATCTTTCGGGATTTACTAAGTGTCAACTACAAGGAAGGAGAAGTTCTTTTCCGAAGGTACACCATAGGCCACGTGTTCCCTAGTTATTCGGTGAGTTTCTGGATTTAAAATCCACAAGGTAAGTTTAAGTATACTAATCCTACTAGGATTTGGATTTATGGTCGAATGGCTTTTTATTAAAGTAGTAGGTGATTAATCAAATGTAGGGATTAAGGATCCAAGCATTAGATCAAGCTTTTCGGGATCTCAAGGAATTTTTGTTTAATCAGGTGTGTGTACCCCACACTAACTTTTAATAAGATTGATGGTAATATGTAAAATATGCATGTTTATAAGAATGTGGCTAAGGTACCATAATATGGTACAAAGTACTCAGCACGTTTCCTACTTCCACTAGGATTATGAAATATGTTATTTATAACATGTGAAAATTTATAAGAATGAGAATTTAAGTATGATATGCATGATATGAATAATATGGGTCATTCGGGATATATGAAAAAGGGGAAGTGAAGGTGATGACTACGGTCTCACTATCTCGAATGTGGTGACTTTGGTCACATTATCTCGAATGTGGTAACCGGTTACATTATCTCGAATGTGGTGTCTCATGACACAATTATCCGTGGCTATGCCACAAATTTTATATGGGCGATGAGCACGTCGATCGCAAATGATCGCCTTCGATGGTGTGTAGCGGATGGAGGGTCGACTTAGTAGTCCCGGTGTGATTGGCAGTACGGGGTGTGTAGCGGATGGACAACTAGGTTTGGGTTTGGGAATGCATCATAACATGTATTCTATGTTTTGAATGTGTAATATGTGATATGCCTGATTCTATTATGATTTAGTGTCGTGTACACATTTAGTGCATTTGACTTACCCGTTGGGGAACATTTTTCGTGTGATGAAGCAGTGATGGACCGGGGACAGCAGAACTTGTGGTGGCCATGCTCAACATGAAGTTTATATTTTTGAGGACTCTTGAATTTATTTTAGTACTTTGAAATATTTTGGGAATTATTTGATGTAATAAGGCCATAAGGCCATAGTTGAATTACTTTACACTTATTTTTATTTATTATGATTATGAATTTTATCTATTAAAATTTAATTAAAATTTCTTTTAAACTAAACCCTAAATATTTTGTCACTTAAGATAAAAGGGATTTCAATATAAAACGAACCTGTTTTCAACACAAGCCCAACCCAAAACAATATTTTTCTTAAAATCACACAAGTTTTCCTAAGAACAAAAGAATTTTGAACCGGTTTACTTGAGGAACATACCAAATCTGGTCAAAGCTCGTGGGCCGGGTTTGGGGTGTTTCATGAGATCTTCTGTCTTCAGTCTACTCCCTACAACTTCAGGAAGATAAGGCTGAAAGTGTCTTCGATCTACTTCCTATAACTTCAGGAAGATAAGATCTTCTGTCTTCAGTCTACTCCCTACAACTTCAGGGAGATAAGGCTGAAATTCTTTCCAATCTGCTTCCTACAACTTCAGGAAGATAAGATCTGTTATCTTGATCTTCTTCTTGCAACTTCAAGAAGATGAGATTAGCTATCCTCGATCTGAAAACTCATCGATATTGCTACACCATCCACTGAGGGACATGTCCTGTAGACTCGATTTAGTATGTTCATGCTGTATGACTAAGATGCTATGATAAAAAAATGAATCAAATGCTTCTAGCTATATATATATATATATATGTTATGAAGATGATTCCTTTTAAAGGATTAGGATGCAATGATTGGAATGAATCAAATGCTCCTAATGAGATTTGCTATGGTGCAAAAATGTTATGAGTATGATTCCTATTCTAGGTGTTATCACTCATCTGTTCTTCATTTTTGTTCATCAACCATGTTCTACTCAACCAGCTTGCCCCAATGTAATTTCGAGTCACCCGCTTGGATCTTGAGACATGAAATTGGTATCTCCCATCGCAACTTCAGAGGAATGACATTTGGTTTCTTTCATATTTCATTACAGTCAAAGGTACTGTAACTTCAATCTGTATACACCATTCCCTAAGTGTAATGACCAGATATATGAGTCTGAAATTTACATGAATGCAGGGTATCCCGACGCATAGATTGGCCTTATTCGTCATTTGCCAATATAGTATCACCAACGAAATTGTCTTATCCCATAAGAATCCGAAGAGATAATCATTTTTCAATGTTTCCAGTCCTTAGGCTTGGTGAGTTCTGAACAATAGTCATGTTTCAGATTCCTCATATTATTTAGAAGCTTCTAGAGTAATATGCGAAACTCCTTTTATGAAAGTGTTATTAGTCCATTAATCGTTATTTCAATATAAAATGCTTGAAAAAGATTACAGCAATGGACAAGAAAGAAATTAGTCAGGAGCATAGCTCGAAACAAATAGGCTAATCAAAGATAACCAAGGCAATAAATGAAAATTGACTGGTATATCTTAAAAAGAATAAAGTAAATATAACAAAGGCTATAGAAGAAAATTAATTGGGGTGTTTCTTTGAAAAGAATAAAGTAATCAAAGATTTAAAATGGGTAAAATGGGAAACTAGGTGCCCCAGATATCGCAGTCTGAGCTTCTTTGTTCCAACTTCTTGAGGACCATTTTAAGCTGAATATGTGTTTAGGGGATCCGGAGTACTTTGTCGATGCCCCCAAGATGTAACATACTTCCTTATTGTTAATTCCAATGTAGCAAGACTACTGTATGCCCCACTTTTTGGTTAAAATTTGAGCCGCCCTTTTCGGGTTTTCAACTCAAATCCTCTTTGGTCTCAAAGCGCCCTTTGCGGGTTTTCGTTTCGGCCTCTCCTTTTCTTTTTCTTTTTTCTTTTTTCTTCTTTTTTTTTGTTCGAGGGGCCCTTTTCGGGTTTTCACCTTGGTCTTTCCTCTTTCAGGTAAAATATCTCTTGACTAAACCTGAATTCACCGGATTGGGCAAGTCTTCGCCATCCATCTCGGTCAATATCAATGCTCCTCTAGAATAGGTCCTACATAAGTCCTTCCCCGTTTGGCATATGCTTTCATCTAAAATCATTTTGTAGAGGAAAAATCTTTTTCAACATTAGGTTTCTTCGTGGAATTCCCTAAGATGAACTTCTGTAAGCTCATATCATCTGGCTGTGAAAAATAACTTTTAACCCTTTCTTCAATTAAGTTTAATCGACAAAAATGCTTCAATTCCATAATGGGTAAGATGTTGCCCCAGTGAAGGTTCTGGCCGACGTTCAATAAGATAGAGGGTAGTGGTAGCTTCTTATGCCAATCCTTACAAGTCTAAGTCACCTTTCATAGTTTTTTTTTTGCAACTTTTGTTGTACTGTAATATGCTGCCTGATCTTTGGGCAAACTGTAAACTTTGACTTTGCACAGTTATACGTGATCCTTTATGGCATTCTTTGCTGGCATATTGATCTTTTCCTTTTTTTTATGACTTTGATGACTTCGACCTTGTAACATTGGCATATAAAGCTACTTCCACTCTCTTAGCAAATTAAACGATGACTATGCCGATGAGTCGATATTGGCTAAAAGCTTTTGACGAGATTGGCCCCATCACATCCATGCCCCACATATGGAAAATTTGTGAAGAACTGGAGTAGGCACATGAATCTTGTCTCCTTAAATTCAACATTTGCGGTATGACTGATGCAATCCCCTTCCATGGTAGATCAACAGTGCCCCATCCTCTTGTTTAGCCCCCGTCTTATTAATCCAGGCATGTCCTGATATGATCGTGCGAAAACATCTTTGAATTTTTGAAGATGACTCAATAATGTCTCGCCTTATTTCTATGATGAGCTAGGTTACAATCTTCCTTCCTTTCCTAGGCTCGCAATATCCGTTGACCCTTTGTTGAGTAACGTCTGTTTTTCATCTTATTAAACCATTCTTAACAAGTCAGAAGATATGTCACAATCTCTGTCATCTTCAAAGTCCTGAGATCCCCTAGACCCATATCTCGTTCAAAAAGGGAGTCAGTAACAACGTCGCTCATGTCATTGATATCTGGGTACCTAGGTAAGAAGGCAAACAAATCCAAAGAATAAATGATTCTAAGGATGATTATTTGGATAGTATGGTCACAATAAAGAATGAAAGAATATTGGTAAAAAAATGTACAGTATGAAAAATGAAAAATATTCACTTAAGAAAATGCGTTTTATTGAAATAAAATTTCAGACACAAGCCTATTTCACAAAAGGGTTCTTATTGCCTCTAGGCTTAAGGCAATAAGCATGTTTTGAATATTACTCTAGATCAGCTCTAAAAATACAGGGATCTCTTCCACAGTCCCATTATTCAAAACATTCCCAAGTACGCAAGGGCTTGGAAACTTCGTTCTCTAATTTCCTCTTAATTTTTGATTTCTTAAAGGAGTCGCAACTTTCTTGTCTCCTCCTTCAATTACTGTATTTCTTGTTGAATTTTAGTCAATTACCCCTGCATCTGTATTTGCATTTGTTCTATTCTCTCCAACCTTTGCTCCATGTTAACTGAAATATTTTTTACCTAATTAAGGTCCTTTTGTAAAAGTCTAATGCAAATGATGCAATGTAATGCAAATGCATGAATGCAAAGAGGTATCAATTCTGATTCAACTTCATTTTAGAAAACTTTATTAGAAAATAAAATCCTTTACATAAAACGGACTACCATATGCTTTCGTCCTAAGTCCTAAAGTTTTGATTTTCCCAAGCAATGGAGCTAGCTCTTGACTATGGTCGGACTGTAGCCCATATTTTATGCTCAACATATCCGCCTGTGATGCCAAAGTCTGTAGATGATCAGCTACCTCTCGAATCTGAACTATCGCTTCACCCATGAGGTAATCTCGACTCCTAACTTGATCATAAGAATGATGAAGCTCTTCTTTCCAACGCTCCTCTCTTGTTTCAAGAAGCTCAATCTGAAGTTCACAACTGTGTAATGCTGATTCTAACTCTTCAATCCTACCTTTCATTTCCTCAATCTTGTTCAGACTTGACTTAAACTCGATTGCAGAATTACGGCTTCGATGGTAGTGAAGAGACTGTCCTAGCTTAGCATCGATCTTCAGAAAAGTATTGATCATTCACCCTAGCTAGCGCCATACTCAAAGAGGTTATTTCGCTTCCATGGCTCATAAAGATCAGAATTTTTTTTCTAGACAAAGAAGGAACTGCGGAGCTCCAGGAAGTTTAAATTGTATCTGTTCAAACATTTTTTCAAATCTAACCACAGGTGAAAGGTGTCTATTCCTGTTCATCTCATTGAATAAATCAAATGAGGGATCAATATGAATTCCTTTCATTTCTCCACAACGAATCAAACCCCTTGCAATGTTGTTTGGATCACAACGAAGAGCCGAGAAGT
This sequence comes from Gossypium sturtianum, assembly GCA_025698515.1. Classification (NCBI taxonomy): domain Eukaryota; kingdom Viridiplantae; phylum Streptophyta; class Magnoliopsida; order Malvales; family Malvaceae; genus Gossypium; species Gossypium sturtianum. Next base: position 83,913,063 of record CM046943.1, read on the forward strand.
TTTGGTAGCTGACCTATCATAGGCAAAATTCTTTCCATCCAAATCATTTTTGTAGGTCTCATGCACTCTATCAGTCACTTTTCTTCGTCTCATGCACTCTATCAGTCACTTTTCTTCCAACACTCTTACCGTCCACAAGGTGACCATCTTCATACGAAAGAGAAATGCTGTAGAAGTGTCTATCTGTATTCCCTACGCTTACTTTGAAGTGATTGGTGAGTATAGTTACCTTTTGCCCTTTAGTTCCAACATCACGCCTTGCCATAGGGTGTCGTACAATCTTCTTCGCATCCGATTCTGCTTCGATTGGAACAACATCATGAGGCACAGGTGACTGAGGAGGCAAGGATACCAGTATTGCCCCTATTCCCCTCTTGTTCCAACGAATCCATACCCTAAAATCTTCTTTCTCTAATTGCTTTTGCTCTGACCATATACGAATGATTGCATTGTCTTCCACTTTATCAAGGAATTCGTTCTCCATAACCAGCTTTCTAACTCTAGAAACTGACCATGAATCGATACCTCTTTTAATATGAAATGACATTCACAAAAGGATGAAACATAACAAGTTAGTGTCGCAACATATAAAGCAAGCAAAGTAAATAAACATCCAATTGGGTAACTACTAAGGTTCAACGTAGTTCTACTTAGGGTGGGTTCCTAGGTTCTCTACGTGTGTTTCAGTTCTAAGGTTGAGGTACCCGAACCAGCAGATTCCTCGATCCTCACCCATTATAGGCTCATACGGACCGAGTTCGGTTTAGGGGAATACATTTCCCTATGGCTATGCGGAGGTGAAAACCTCACGAAGACATAGGTACGGATGTATCCCGGAAGCTGTCCACTAGCCCCTGCGGAGGTGAAAACCTCACGAAGGCATAGCTTCTCGCTCCCACTTAAGGGTGTGACCACGACGGTCATGCAGTGCAATGCAAAGAGATATATTTTTAAAATCACATGCAATAAAAGGATCATATTTTTAAAATCAGAATTTTAAATTCGAACAAAAGGACATGAAATTATCGATTTTACGGCTTGACTCTCTTATTGTCCCCAGTGGAGTCGCCAAGCTGTCGAAACCATCTTAAAATTTTTTGAAAAAATGGGGATCGACTTTTAAAAACGAAAATGGGAGTCGCCACCAATCCCTTTTTACTTAGGTGTGATTGGATACCTTGTAAAACGTTTTATTTAAAAAATTTAATTTTGGTCTACGAAAAAACAGAAAATAAGTTCGGGAGTCGGTTACGTATGAGGAAGGTTTAGCACCCTCATAACGCCCAAAAAATTGGTACCTAATCGATAAAATCATGTCCAAATGTTTGAAACTTAAAAATATTTAAAAATATGATTTCTAAAAAACTTCGAACAATTTGATTTAAAATTTGAGAATTCTTCGATCCGAAAGAATATAAACATCACATCCAGCACGATTGGACACGATATTTTAAAACCCTCGTAACTAAGATCATCTCATAATTTATAAAACTTCGAGCAATTTTGATTTAAAATTTGAGATTTCTTCGATCCGAAGGAATATAAACATCACATCCAGCATGATTGGACATGATATTTTTAAACCCTCGTAACTAAGATCATCTCATAATTTATAAAACTTCGAGTAATTTTGATTTAAAATTTGAGATTTCTTCGATCCGAAGGAATATAAACATCACATCCAGCACGATTGGACAAGATATTTTTAAACCCTCGTAACTAAGATCATCTCATAATTTATAAAACTTGTTAAAAGGATATTTAGTTATTTAGCCAAACGAAAAATCGACACCCAGCACGATTGGGCATTATTTCCCGAATTTCTAAATACCAAAACATTGCCTTATTTTAAAAACCTTTAAATAAAATATTAATTTTGTAAAAATGTATTTTTTATTTTAAACAATAATCCATGTGACAACATTGCATTTATATATAAATATTAAAAGCAATTAATATATTAACATTTAATACAATATAGGATACAACTAAAATAACTACACTAAGGTAATCATAAAATAATAAATGATTAAAAGAGTATGGGCGAACAAAATATGCATAAAACCATAAATATCAAAAATAAAAGAAAATTATTAAATAAATATGAAAATTTTAAAGTAAGATTAAATGATAGATAAATAAATAAAATTATATACATATAATATAAACGATCTAAAAAAAATAATGATTTTAAAAAAAAGATATATATAAAATTACACATATATAATATAAATAATGTAAATAGAATATAATATACAATATAAATAAATTTTAGTTAAAAATAATATATGATACAAAAATTTTAAAATATAATATATTAACTAATATATTTAAATACTAAATCAAAATTAATAGTGAAAATATTAATAAACAAAAGAAATGAAAAAGGATGAAATGAAAAAAAAAACAAAATTCAAATCCAAATTTTAAAAGAAATAAAGGAATTAGGACCCTTTTATATTGCGCACAAAAAGAGAAGGATTAAATGTGAAATAATCCCTATTATTCAAAACGACGTCGCTTATTTATAGACTAAAACAGAAAAGAAATAGAATTTTGGGACCAAATTAATTTTTTTTATTAAAAAAAGGATCTATTTGTAATAAGCTTAAAAAACGAAGGAACTGCGCACATAAATAACCCACTCGAAGTAAAAACACGCGGATCCTGATGTAACGGGTCGGGTCTCGGGTCAGCTTCATGAAACGATGTCGTTTTGGTCCTTACCTGACCATGCCAAAACGGCGTTGTTTCCTTTGCGCATATAAACCATTGTTCAGAAAAAAATTCATTTAGACTTAGTTCTTTAAAAAAAAACTCCAAAAATGCTCTCAAAACCCATCAGCCTCCATTCCGAGTTTTGTCGCAAGGTCCTTAGCTCATTCGCCCCACGCGCCCCACGCACCACCACGGACGGTGGCCGGAGGCCAAGATCCCAGCCTTTTCAGCATCGTCGAAAGGTAACTCCCCTTTCCTTTATTTTTAAAATATTGTTTATATGCGAAAATGTATATATATATATATAAAATAAATAAAAAAAAGTAAAATAAAAAAAAACCTCTGCGAAAAGCTTCTATATTTATTTCTCTGGATTTTTTTTTAATCTTTTTTTTTGTATTCTCTGTTGTCTGTCCGCCCCTGTACAAGTTGATCATAAGGCTTTTATAGCCTCAAAAACGAAAATGGAAAAGGAACCAAATATTTCTGTTTTTGTTTTGCCATATTTTGCTCTCGTTCTTCCCCCTTTTTCAGGTTAAAGGTGCGGATTTGGCTACGAGGAGCTGTCCGCGTGTTGATGGAGGCATGGTTCGCGCGGATTGCGGTGAGATCGAGGGCCGGACGAGGCTGCCTGTGGCGTGAGTGGTGTGTGCTAACTCTTACGGCGCCTAGGGTTTCAGAAACCCTAGGCCATTGAATCTGTTCAAAATTTTGGGCCCCTTTTGGGCCGTGTACTTTGGGTCTGAGTATTGGGTCATCTGTTTAGGTGTCTGTTTTGGGGTAAAGTTTGTTAGGCTGATGGGTTATTGGGCTAGGGTGAAACTGATTTGTGGGTTTGTAAATGGACTGAAAAAAATGGACTTTATTTTATTTTGGTTTTGGTTTGTTATTTTGGTTTTCAAAGGCCCGGGCAAAATTGGGTACTTACAATATGATATTATAATGTTTAATCATCAATGCATATATATAAACTATAAATATATTATATGATATGATATAACATTATATAATATAGTAGAAGAGTTAACTTTCAAATGTACAAAAAGTGTAGGGACTTAGAGTGTAGGAGCCCATTTTCGCCCGGGCCCATTTTTAACCAAAAACAAAACAAAACAAAACCAAAACAGAATAATAAAGTCCAATAAACACAGTCCATTACAAAACAGTGGCCCAAATCCATTACCCAAACTAAACCCAAATACTAAACCTAAACCAGCCAATACCCAATACAGACTCGAGTCCATTTTTTTAACAATAATGGCCCTATTACATTAAAAAATTTTGGAAACCTTAGGGGTTTCCAGAATATTCTGGCGCCGCAACAGCTTCCATCGCGCGTGTCCCCACGCGCACTGTGCAGCCTTCACACGTAGCCCCCACGCACGTGCGCGCCGTGCCAGCCGAACCCTTGGGCCACCCCTCCGCCAGCAAGCATACGGCCTCCGTACCTGCACCAAATGACAAACGGACAACACAGCAAAAATAGGATTTTTGTATTTTCTTTTTTTGGTTTTTCGACTATAAAAGTCGAACGAAAAAGCAAATGTGGGGGACTTTTTTTTTAATACAGAAAAGAAAAGGGTATAATTCAGTCCATTTTCAGTCTATCTTTTCAAATATATATCGCATATACATAGAAACAAAAAAAAAAGTTTTTTTTGAGGACTACATCTTTCATTTTATTGTTCTTTTTGAATTTTTCTGAGGCGTTTTCTTTCTACATGCGAGTATAAAGAAAAAAGAAAGATCTTACCTTTGTAAAAGAAACCATCGGACGTCTTCCTTCGTCGCAATCGAAGTGGAGAGGTCCTTCGAGGTTGGAAATAGGAAAACTCGACTGGGTTCGAAGGGTGGTGTTCGAAAAGGGCCTGAAATGACCACTGCTCACCGTTTACAGTGGCATTTCAGTGGTAGAACGGAGGGGTCTCCTATTGTGGCTGAGAGAGAAAAACAAAGAGGGGATTAGGAGTGTTTAGGGTTTTGTTTTGAATGGCTGAGTGATTAGATTTTTTAGTTTATTGAGACGTGAAACGGCACCGTTTAGGGCTTGTTTCAGTGGCCCTAAAACGGTGTCGTATCCAATGACCCGATTTGACCCGACCCGAGGTCCATTCAGGATCCGCGTGTTTCTGCAATTAATGGAGAATTTGCGCGTTTAGTCCCTTCTATTTCTATATTGTTTTAATTAGTTCCGTTATGCGTTGTATTTATTGTTTAATCAATCTCAATAATTTATGCGTTATTTTAATTCAGCCCTGTAATTTTGTTCTGATTTTAATGCAGTCCTTTAATTATTTAGTTAATTATCTGTTTATTGACCTCTTTAATTATTCTTTTAATTAATGTTTAATATAAAATATTTTAAATTGTTTTAGCTATTATTTATTTTATTTACATGTTATTTTCATTAATCCTATATATATACTTTTTATATGTACATATTATTTATATTAAATTATTTTTATGTATATATTTTATATTATTTCATATATATATATCTGTTGTGTGTATAATTTATTTCTTCAAAATTATATTTACTTATTCTATACATGTTTATATATTATTATTATTTTTATATGTACATTATTTTATATTAAGTTTCTTTTATTTATTTACATATATCACTTAAATTGACATGTATTATTCGCTTATTATTTTTAAATAGGCTATATTTAAGTTTAATTCGTTTTCACTTAGCTATATTTTTAGCTTTCGTTATTTCTTAATTAATAATGTTGGTATTTCCAAAATAAGAGTTGTGAGATTATTGATTTTATATTGAATTGTATATTCATATCGTTTTTGTCATCCATTTGTATTAATGTTGTATTCGCATATTATTCTTTCATATTATATTTTTGTTTCTCATTATCAAAAAGTGATTCAATAAAATGCATTTGAGTCAATTTTAAAATTGCTTATTTGAAATTTTTTCAAAATAAGGCAATATTTATGTGTTTGGAAATTCGAGGAATCGTGCCCTAACGTGCTGGGTTTCGGTTTTCCGTTTGACCAAACAACCGAATATCGTTTTAAAATTTCATCCATATTTTCTTAAATTAAAAACAAGGCAATATTTCGTGTTTGGAAATTTGAGGAATCGTGCCCTAACGTGCTGGGTTTCAATTTTTTCGTTTGACCAAACAACTGAATATCCTTTTAAAATTTCATCCATATTTTCTTAAATTAAAAAACAAGGCAATATTTCGTGTTTGGAAATTCGAGAAATCGTGCCCTAAATGCTGGGTTTCGATTTTTTGTTTGATCCCAAATGACTAAATACCTTTTCAAAATCTCAATGCATGAGTTTTGAGAATTTTTCGGAATGATCTAGAATTCGAAGATTTAAATTGTTGCATCCTAACGTGCTGGATGTGATACTTTACTCCTTCGGAACTAGAGAATCTTAATATTCACACTCAAGTATCTTTAAATGGGTGGAAAAAGGTCGTATTTTAAAATCTTTTCAAGTTTTCGACATTAGGACATTAATTAATCAATTTGGTACCAATTTTGGGTGTTGCGAGGGTGCTAATCCTTCCTCAGACGTGAACCGACTCCCTAACTGTTCTCTTAGATTTCAGAGACCAAAATTATTGTTTTAATAAATCAAAATGTTTTATTAAAATAATCCATCTCAAGGTGACCCGATCACACCTCGAATAAAAGATTAGTGGCGACTCCATTTCCATTTGTTATTTTAAAAGTCAGTCCCCGTTTTTTCAACTCCTTAAAAATGGTTTCGACATAGAGCATATCTCAACTAGTATAATAATACACAATGATATATAACAATAAGTTATATATTGTAATAGCCCGTTTTTAGTGGTGTCAGAAACAGTGGTTTTGAGACAACAATTTAGACGAGTGAGTTATTATTATTTTATTTATTCAATGTCTACGAGATTATATTAAGGCCGTATTAAAGTTTCGTTAAAATTTTTTGAAGTTTAAATAGTTAATTAAGTAAAAAGGACTAAATCATAAAAGGTGTAAAAGTTGAGTTCTATTAGTTAAAAGGGCTAAATGGCTGTGGAAAGGAATGTTAATGGACTTGAAAGATAAATATACCAATTAAAGAGTTAGTGGATATGCATGGATATGTTTTAATGAAATTTTAATGAATTTTAAAGGTTAATATGGTAATTTGACAATTAGGTTAAAAGATTAAGTTAATTAAAAGGAAAATAAGCTATCATCTTCTTTATTTTCTTATGTTTTGAACTGAAAATTTCCATTTAAGAGGAGAAAAGATTCGGTTTTGGATTCTTCCTTGCATGGTATGATTCTGTGTTCCGTTTTTAATGATTTTTATGTTTTTGAGTTCATTTTAGCTTAATCTAGCTAGCCCGGGGGTTAATTTGAAAAATTGTTAAAGGTTGAGGGACTTACCACGGATGTTTTTGAATGTGTTTTGATGTTATTTGAAATATTATTAATCTTGGTTGTAAAGTAAATGTAACACCCCTAACCCGTAATCATCGCCGGTCTAGGGTTAAGAGGCATTACCGGACAATCGGAAACTTTTACAAACATTTCGTATCATAAAGTATATCATCGTCAAATCATGATAGAATACAAACATATAGTGCCTTAATGAGGTCTTCGAGACCTTAAACATGCATTAGAAAAGGATCGGGACTAAACCGGGATCATACAAAATTTTTCCTAAAATCAAACATTTTTCAAAGTTACAGAGGTCACACGCCCGTGTGGGCAGGCCGTACCAGAATGAAATGTGCTGATTTCATCAATATGTCAACTACGACCCAAATTGCATCTTTCTTCCTCGGAGTCAAAGGCAACCCTGAAACAAAGTCCATTGTCACTCTATCCCATTTCCGTTCAGGAATCATTATCGGTTGTAACAAACCAGATGGCACTTGATGTTCAGCTTTAACTTGCTGACAGACTAAACATTTCGATACAAAATCTGAGATATCCCGCCTTATACAAGTCCACCAATAACATTGCTTCAAATCATGGTACATTTTTGTACTTCCCGGATGAACAGATAGGCGACTGTTATATGCTTCTTTCAAAATTAACTGAATCAACTCTGGATTCCTCGGAACACAAATCCGATCTTCAAATCTCAAACAATCATCAACATCAACTCGAAATTCCGAATCAAAGTTCAAATCACACTGAGCTCGCTTCTCTAGCATTTCATTATCAACTTTTTGTGCATCACATATTTGCTGTAAGAAAAACGATTTTGCTTTCAACTCAGCCAAAACTGAACCATCATCAGACAAGTCCAAATGAACATTCATCGCACACAAAGCAAACAGTGATTTCCGACTCAATGCATCAGCAACAACATTTGCTTTACCCGGATGATAATCTATCACAAGTTCATAATCTTTCAACAGTTCTAACCATATTCTCTGTCGTAGATTCAAATATTTCTGAGTCATCAAATATTTCATACTTTTGTGATCCGAAAACACATGGCATTTTTCACCGAAAAGATAGTGACGCCAGATCTTTAATGCAAACACAACCGCAACTAACTCAAGATCGTGTGTCGGATAATTCTTTTCATGTGGCTTTAACTGTCTCGAGGCATAAGCTATAACTTTGCCTTCCTACATCAAAACACATCCCAGACCATTCAACGAAGCATCACTATAAATCACAAACTCTTTACCCGATTCTGGCTGTACCAACACTGGAGCTTCTGTCAAAAGGGTTTTCAACTGATCGAAACTTTTCTAACACTTATCGGACCATTCAAACTTCATATCTTTCTGAAGCAATCTCGTCATTTGTGTTGCAATCATCGAAAAGCCTTTTACGAATCGTCGATAATTGTAACGCCCCGAATTTGGGCCTAGAAGTATTGGGCCTTGAGTATGGGTCCATAAGGAGGTCAGAATAGGTATTTAATTGTGCAAGGAAATGACACAATTAAATGTCCGCTTCAAAGTGATTAAGGGTCCCGAGAAGTGTTGGAAAAGTCCCGGTTCAAACTCGGGCTTTAGCAAAAATTTTGGTTTTAAGTGAATAAAACCGGATGCTTGGATGTAGGCCTTTAAATTATTTTGATAAAAATGATACAAGGAAGCATGTGGCCTAGTGGTTGTGGCGTCATTAAGGGTGTAAGGGAGCTTGGGTTAAAATCTTGGCTCTTGCAGAATTTCTTTAATTTTTGGCTCTTATAAGAATCTGGGCACTCGCACAAAGGTTTTATAAAATATTGCGGATGTTTTAAGTCACAAAAGGAGCTTGTGTTGTGGTGGCATGTAGCGTCTGGAGCATAGGAGAGGGCAAGGGTTCGAATCCCATTGCAAGCAAAAAGGGATATTTATTTTGCAGTTGGGATGGTTTTGGAGGATTGATGGAGGGATCCCACATCGGGAAGCTAGTATGAGAGTAGGCGAGAAGCTGGCTTTAAATAGAGCGATCTATGAGGAGAGTAAGCATACCTTGGTTGGCATTTGGGCATAGGAGTGTTCTGAGAGCGGATTAACCTGCATTCCTATCGTGTGTGTATTTCGCAAAGATTTAGTGTAGAGCGGCAAATGCCGAATATACCACACGGCGATGGTAGTTACACAAGCGCGCGCGAGCGCGTGTGGGAGCTTCGACGCGATAGTTGAGGCCATCATGAGTGTTCTTGTGGGTTTAGGTCGTTTGGGCCACGATGGGCCGAAATGGGCCATAAATAATGGGCCCGTGGGCCCAATCGGATAAGTTGTATGATTGTGTAGTAAATATTGGACCGACTATGTGAATCTCATATCTCGTGGCTAGATTTGGGCTACATGGGCCACACGAGCAGCGTGTGGGCCCATTTAATGAGAATGGACCCTAGGCCCATTCGCATCATTATCTCTGTTTAGAATACCCTTGGTTTACAAAATTATCAAATACCCTTGAAATTACCTGAATTACCCTTGGTTTACAAAATTATCAAATACCTTTGGTTTACAAAATTACTAAAATACCCTTGGTTTACAAAATTATCAAGTACCCAGCTTGTAAAATTACCAAATACCCTCGGTTTGTAGAAATTACCAAAGTACCCCTAAATTGCAAAATTACCGAAATACCCTCAGTTTGGAAAATTACTAAAATACCCCGATTTGCAAAATTACCAAAATACCCTCGGTTTGTAGAAATTACAAAAGTACTTCGATTTGCAAAATTATCTGAACACCTCGATTTGTAAAATTATTAAAATACCCCAATTTGCAAAATTACCAAAATACCCTTAGTTTATGAAATTACCAAAGTAACTCGATTTGCAAAATTATCAAACACTCTCGATTTGTAAAATCACCAAATACCCCGATTAATGAAATTACCAAATACCCTCAATTTGTGAAATTATCAAATACCCTTGATTTGTAAAATTACCTAAATACCCTCGATTTGTGAAATACCCTATATAGGTAGAATTATCAAATACCCCTATAGGGTAAAATTATTGAAATACCCCCGTAGGGTTGAATTACCAAATACCCTCGTAGGGTAGAATTACTGAAATACCCCTATAGGGTAAAATTACCGTAATACCCTTGTAAGGGTAAAATGACTGTTTTGCCCCTCGAGGGTAATTGACTCACTTGAGGTACGATTGGACTGATTTGACGGCAATTGACTGTTGTGACTGTGTATGTATGATTATTTATGGGCATAACATTTCGCATACATGACATACCGCATGGGGTTGGGATATTGATACGGAGGAAGTTCTCGATAGGGTCGCACGGTCGCATGACGATCGTGGATCCGCACTGATTCGTTAAGGTCGCACGGGTCACCCGAGACGATCGTGGATCGACTTGGACGCTTAAAGCCGCAGAATCGATTATGGCTCGCGCTATCTTGATTATTGTAACACCCCAAACCCTGGCCAATACGCCACGACCGAATCGTATGTCACTAAGGAAAATAGTTTTGAAAGAATCGAATTAACAATTAAATTTTGTGAAAAACTCTTTGAAATTCTTTATTTGTTTAAAATAAGTTAAAACCGAGATTTACTTTGAATTACATAAAACTTTAAAACTTAGTTGATAAATCATAGGATAGAAAACATTTATATCTTTTTAAGAAAATTTGAAATATCACTTTGAAAATCCGCTTGCAATTGAGTATAGAAACTTGAATTTTGGAAATCACTTAATTTGTTGAAAACACTTAACTTGTAATTTTTCTATCGAACTATTCATATTACCCGATGGTAAGATTTTTAAAACCATTATGTAGTTTTTAGTTTAGAAAACTTTGAGCTCAATTATTAGATTAACTAAGTAATTTATAAGCCATATTTTAAATATATTCAAAACATAAAAATAATCCAAAACATAATTAAACAGCCTTATTACAAATCCATAAAATATGAAAACCAAATTAAAATAAAGTACCCAAATGGAAGTTCATGTAAAACCAAATTTTATTGCATGGCCTCCTCGAGTCCATCCGCTCCATATCCGCGATCTCACGAATCACCTGAAAATATAAGGGAGAAGGTGAGTCACCAAGACTCAGTGCATATTCCCTCTCCCTGTAAATACCACATACTTACACAAATTATAACAAAGCAACATATATGTATAATGCACCCAACCTAGCCATCCATAACTCCTTTTCTACCCCGTGTGGTACCAAACCACCGGTGGTGCTAAACCACCGGTGTCCAAAGACACAAATGTGATACTAAATCACTGGTGACCATAGTCACGAATAATCCATCTGTGGGGCCAACCCACGGTGATACCAAATCACCGGTAGACGATCCCATATCTCAAAAGTGGGGCCAACCCACGGTGGAGTTAATCCACGTGGACGATTCGCTATGAGGTGCCAAACCTCCGTGTCCAAGACACGAATGTGATACCAAATCACCTGGTGGTGCTAAACCACCGTGTCCAAGACACGAATCATCAAGTTGTGGGGCCAACCCACGGTGATACCAAATCACCGCGCATTTATCCCATATCTCAAAAGTGGGGCCAACCCACGGTGGTATTAAACCATGTGGACGAGTCGCCATGAGGTACCAAACCTCTCGTGTCCAAGACACGAATGTGATACCAAATCACCGGAGGTACTAAACCTCCGTGTCCAAGACACAAATATCAATCTTTCCTCCTCTCATATTGCCCATACCAATGCAATAGATAAACAAATCATGTCAATATATTTTGATATGAACATATAACCAACACAACATATAGTAATATCATATCGAAACGGACTTACCCGTATCCTTGCTCATACCCATCAAGGTATCATATCAATATCTCATTGTTTCGGCTTTAACAACATGAATAGTCATTTATCACTCATATATATACATATATAAACCAAGTTATAAAGTGTGTAAGATACACACCTTTCACCAAAGCAATACTAAAATCTGATGATCCGATCTACCGCACTAGATCACTTTGTCCTACAATCGGCCATATCACAATATTTTAATGAAAACCATTCGGCCAACAACATATCTTAATCCAAATAACCTTAGGCTTCCTCAACCAACTTTAAGAGTATAGAATCCTTACCACTTGACTTACCAACTTCGATTTGCTAAAGGAATGGCTTAAATCGATTGCTTCCAAATCCCAATGAGCCTAAGAGAATAATCGAATCCTAAAAATGGTTAGAACCTTGCAAAACAATGCCCAAAGGTTCGGCCTTTGTCCACAAGAAAACATCATAGAAACGAGAAAGAAAAGAAAGAAAAACGCCCATGAACACTTACCCATTTTTATCCAAAATCGATAGAAGAAAACCAAAGAGAGTCTACCCTTGAATATTCGCCAAAAATAATACTAAAAGGAAGTAGAAGATCTGGCTATGGTGAAGAAAAGAAAAATAGAATGGAAGTAGATGTTTTATCTTTGAACAAATGAAAAGAAATGGTATTTGAGATGGAGAAATATTCGCCAAGAGAGTGTAAAAGAAAATGTGATTATGAACAAATGTCAAAAAGAAAAGAAAAGAGAGATGTGGGAGATATGAGATTCGCCAACACCTATTTTGCCTAAAAGAAAAGTGCAAAAATACCAAAATGAAGTTTTGGTTTCAAAAGCAAAGATGAAAGAAAGGAAATAGCATTTTTGGTTCAACAAAATAAGAGCTAAAACAAAAGCTACATTTGCACAAAATGCACAATGACATTCGCCAAAGAAAGAGTTTTTGGAGAGGAAAACAAAAATGCAAAAAGATGTTCAAATGACAAAATTGGCCAATATCCCCAAACTACCTATTACATTCTGGCCACCCCCTAGCCATACATGCCATCCACATACATGCACTAAAGCCTTGAATAAAGTTTCCAAAACATCCTCCTAAAACCAAGCCTTATGTCTCCCCAACCTTCCATAACTTCAAGATTCTTATCCCCAATTTCAAGCTTTCCTTAAATCAACATTCAGCTTACCAAAAGATGAAAGTCCAACCTATCATAAACATAAGTTGACCGTCCATAAATGCTATGATGAAATAAAAATCCTCAAAATGCTTTCCTTGATACTCGAACCACTAACCTCAAGCAACCTTTCAAGAGCCTTAACCATCTTGCCACTAACTCTCTTGTGCTTTAATTTAACACTTAAATTAACTTAAGTGTCAAGCTCACTTAATCCACTTCATTAAATAAACCATACTAAAATTTATTCTAGCTTCCTAAATAAAATCAAGCCTTCATAAGACTATGCTAACACACAAAATTCATACCCAAGCCAACACAACAGATACTCAAATTTTTCCTAAAGCCCAAGGTCCAATTGGCCCAATCCTACTAGGCCCAATTTCGGGATATTACAGTTCTACCCTCCTTAAAAATAATTTTGTCCTCGAAATTACTTACTAACGATCAATCGCATACCTAACTCACCGCACTATGCTCTTGTCGCGACTCGATCTTAATAACACTACTAGACTACTAACGACATTTGAATACGCCAACCCACATCAATCAAAGTAGTATATAGAAACCCAATGATCAAGAACATATCGTTATGACATCCGATGCATCGCCCTCCTCTCGACGCCTTGTCGTGATACACCAAACCAGCCGCTTGCCTCGTTGTTGCCAATACCTACCGCCAGATGCTCCGCGCCTCGACCGTAACCATTACCTCCTCTACCGATATCACGACCTTTCGTGGTGGCGGTCCCTCATTTCGAACCGAGCACCCACCTTGACCCTCGATCGTTCTTGGCTAGCTTACGATGGGACCTCTCACACGATGATCCAAAATAACCACACTCAAACATCCTTTCCTCCCGGTCCAACATTCGCCCAATGAAATTTCTCACATCGGTTACACCGCGCCTGGTCCTTGATTAGCAAAGAATAAGCCTTCCGCATTGATTCGCTCATTCTGCCTAACTCTTTTTGAGAATCTTCTACGACCTGCATGATTCAAAACCTCTCTTATGCTTATTCCTGGCCGTGACTCGCTTACATGATTCCTTTATCCCTTCTGGCTATCTTAGCCTTTTCGACTAGAGCAAGAAACTCGCTCCCGATGTGGAGCAATCAGCAATCTCACCATCTCTCAAACCATCCTCGAACCGACACATCGCTCAGGTTCAAGCCACAATACCTCCAAAGATACCGGCCGCTCTTAAAAATTTCGCCTCATTTCATTACACGCACTTACTACCTTGGATCAAACTCGTAAATGCCTTACGCCGCACATCAATGTAATTAGACCCAACGATTTTCACTGATACGCTGCCTTGAAAAATCCCAAGTGAGATCCTCCACGCAAAGACCATTCTCAGATCGTGAGCCACCACCGATATGACTCATCCCAAGAAGCGACACGATCCCTTTCGCCTTTTTTCCTCGCATTCGATCCAAATCATCCATGATTCGCCTCCGTCGCTTTCTAGCCAATATTCACCGCACTAGGAGCCACGCCAAACACCTCGAAATACCTCACCCATTGGCTCAAGTCGCCGAGATACGATTTCAATTCCCGCGCCTCCACCTATTCTAGCTACCTCTTAAGAACTCGCAAAGATCGCTCGAGACATCGCATCATCCCCGCTTGATCCTCGTTGCTCAACTCTAATCGCTGGTGGTGGGGTAATGGTACCTCATTTTTGGATCCTTGACCGACTCACCGCTCGCATACGCCCATCCTACCCCGATCAAGGCCCACAAATCATACGACTTCACCACGAGTACTCATATCTAAAGTCTCGACTTATCCGATTAAAAGTTTTATGCATTAGTCATTATTCCACTTTCTTAAAAACACGCTTTTATGTATAATTTTAATAAGAAGTTGTTTCGCAAGTACATTCAACCTATAGTTTGGGTCTCTAGAGTAGTTCCTACTACTATACAATCATGCCAACATCATCATATCATATCATCAAAATCAACAGCTTGATGTACTTACTGTATGATTGATGTCTGAGACTCTGGGCCATGCCTTTCCAACCATACAATTTTCAACAAAACATTTTAAGACCATACTTTAAATCATTTTGGGCCTCGCCCACAAACAGCTTTTGAACTTAGCTCGATATTAATTTGTAACACCCCAAACCCTGGCCAATACGCCTACGATCGAACTGTATGTCACTAAGGAAAATATTTTTGAAAGAATCGAATATGCAATAAAATTTGGTTTTACATGAACTTCCATTTGGGTACTTTATTTTAATTTGGTTTTCATATTTTATGGATTTGTAATAAGGCCATTTAATTATGGTTTTGGATTATTTTTATGTTTTGAATATATTTAAAATATGGCTTATAAATTACTTGGTTAATCTAATAATTGAGCTCAAAGTTTTCTAAACTAAAACTCGCAATGGTTTTAAAAATCTTACCATCGGGTAATATGAATTGTTCGATAGAAAAATTACAAGTTAAGTGTTTTCAACAAATTAAGTGATTTCCAAAATTCAAGTTTCTATACTCAATTGCAAATGGATTTTCAAAGTGATATTTCAAATTTTCTTAAAAAGATATAAATGTTTTCTATCCTATGATTTATCAACTAAGTTTTAAAGTTTTATGTAATTCAAAGTAAATCTCAGTTTTAACTTATTTTCGACAAATAAAGAATTTCAAAGAGTTTTTCACAAAATTTAATTGTTAATTCGATTCTTTCAAAAATATTTTCCTTAGTGACATACCAGATTCGGTCGTGGCGTATTGACCGAGTTTGGGGTGTTACAATTATGGCTTTGTGCCAATCGTATTTACTCGTGGCTATGTGCCTAAAATATATACCGATGACTTTGTGTCGATCATATTTACCCTAGGCTGTCTACCGATTATATTACTGTCGCTGATGGCTATGTGCCAAACATAATACAGTTACTGATGGCTTTGTGCCAATTATAATACCAAGGCTTAGAGCCGTATATATATACTAGTAGCTTTGCTACGATTTCGGTTAGGGCCGCAACCGGTGCTAACATTGGGAGTGTAGGGATGGCGTGGGTGATTTATTCCCCGCAGGTAGTACAGGGTTGGACGGAGGCAAGTGCAGGTTGGATGGGATGGGTTAGCATGCATCACACATTATGCATATGGAATTGATTCTGATATGGGCTAGGCCCGATTGTTACTGATATGGAGAATGGGCTAGGCCCATTTGGTTTTGATAAGGGCTGAGACCCAATTGAAATTGTATTGGGCTTAGACCCACACATATTGTTCTCATATCGAATTGGGCTCGCCCAGCCGATTATGATTTTGGCCTGCTTTACTAATCTGCTTTAGTTAGAGGGGATTACACATCGAGTTTTCGCAAACTCACCCCATTTTTAATCAGGCATGTAATCCCCATCTTTAGAGGATTGGTGTTATGAGGGACTCGTAGATGGCCACACGATCGCTTTTGGATTTCATTTATGCTTTAGATTCTATTTTTAACTTATTATTTGTGATATTTATTTATGATGTTTTACAATTGCTAAAAGTGAAATACGATTTCCAAAACGATAATCGTTTTCAAAACACTACGCTTTCGCAACATTTTCAAAATGCTTCAAAACTCAATTTTTAAACATCACGCTTTCAGAAATTGTTTATTTTAATTATGCTTCCGCAACAATATACTAAGGTTTTAAAAGTAATTACGTTTTCAAGTGGATAACAATTGCTTAAGTGTTTTGAGTTTTAACAAAGAGGCTTTAACTCTCAAACAAGTTTTAACAACAAGAAATATGGTTTCGAAAAACACTTTCATGTGACACGCCTGATTCGTTCCTAACTTCTAGGCCGGGTTTTGGGGTGTTACAATAATAACTAGCAAGTCCCTAAAACCGCAAACTTCGCACACATTTCTCGCAGGCTTCCACTCCAAAATAGATGATATCTTGCCCGGATCAACTCATATACCATATGCTGACACAATATGCCCCAGAAAACTAACTTCTCGCAACCAAAACTCACATTTACTGAATTTTGCATACAGTTGCTTATCTCGCAAGGTTTGTAACACAATTCTCGATGTTCTAAGCATGCTCAATTTCATCACGCGAAAAAATCAAAGTGTCGCCAATGAATACAACAACAAATCGATCTAAATACCGCCTAAAAATTCTATTCATCAAATCGATAAAAATAGAAGGAGCATTGGTTAGTCCGAAAGGCATAACTAAAAACTCATAATGCCCGCACTCGCTCTAAAAGTAGTTTTTGGAATGTCCGAATCTTTTACTCGTAATTGATAATACCCCGATCTCGATCTATCTTTGAAAACACAAATGGCTCATTTCAAATTGATCAAACAAATCATCAATTCTAGGCAGAGGATATTTATTCTTTATTGTCACTTTGTTCAACCGACGGTAGTCAATGCACATTCTCATCATGCCATCTTTCTTTTTCACATATAGAACGAGAGCACCCCAAGGTGAGAAACTCTGGCCGCAAAACCTCCGTTGGTCAACTCTGCAAATCGAGACTTCAACTCTTTCAATTTCATGGTGCCATTCTATACGGAGCTATCGAAATAGGAGTTGTCCCCAGATAAATCAATACCGAATTCAACATCTCGATCGTAAGGCAATCCCGATAATTCTTCTCGAAATACATCAGAGAACTCACAAACAACTGGCACTGATTCAACTTTCTTTTCACTCACTTTCGAATGAATCACATAAGCAAAATAGGCTTCGCAACCCTTTTTCACATAACTTTGAGCTTTCATCACTGATATCACAGCCGATAATCCATTCAAATCATTAGATTCAATCCGAACTATTTCATCATTTGGACATCTCAAATAAATAGTCTTTCGCTTGCGCTCACAACAAAGATCATGCAATATTAGCCAATCCATACCTGTAATTATATCGAACTCATCAAAAGGTAATAACATCGACACCCAAAAATAGATATCTCAAACATGAACGGACAGCTTCTTGCATACTTTGTCAACAAGGACACTTTTACCTAAGGGGTTCGATACTCTAAAAACAAATTCAATAGACTCTACAGCAAAGTCTTACAAAGATACTAAGTTCATGCATACATATGAATGAGTAGACCTCGGATCTATCAATGCAATCACGTATATCATAAAGAGTAAATGTACCCGTAATAACATCCGAGATGAAGGTTCCTCACGAGCTCGAATGACGACGCCCGGGCAGCACTCTAGCTTCAGATCTCGCGATCGCACTCTCTCAAGGTTCTCTCGACTACCACCGACATTTCTTGTGTTTCTTGAAGGTCTACCTCTAGTCAAACATTATCCGACTTCAAATTTCAGACAATTTCTTGTTCAACTGATTTAGGTCACTCTTGGATGATATGATCTAATGATCCACATCTAAAATAGGCTCTGGCCATTCAATCTACAACTACCTGCATTGTAACATCCCAAAATTGGGCCTAGTAGAATTGGACCTATTAGGCCCATTGACCTTGAGCGTAGAAGCGCTTTTAAAATTTATGGGAATTTGAGAATGACATTATTTCAAGTTGGACTTATTAGGAGGGTGATTTTGGAAAGTTACGAGGCTTCTAGGAATTTTCTGGTTCAAGTTAGGCTATAGGTAAATTTTATGTTTTAGCACTTTAAGGAGATATAGTAAGTGACCTCAATGTTTATGGAATTAAATGAGTAATGTGCTAGCATAATTAAGCATATGGCAAAGAGGTTATGGCATTAAGTGAAGAGTATGGAGGGAAGAGGTTCAAGTCCCATAATGTGCAAATTTTGACTATTATTTTTGTATTCTTTCCCAAGTGTCTAGCCAAGCTAGTAAATAAGGCAAGTTGGACTTTTTAATTTTGGCAAGGTGGCTAAGGATATTAGGAAAGGATGAAGGTAGGGAAAGAAATCAAAAGAAAAGGCAAGTATAGGGAACATGTTGGCCCAAAGAGAGTAAAATGTTTTGAATGTTTTTGATGGCCAAAATGTTTGACCTTTTGGTTTGGTGTACACGGCTTTGTTAGGGGGAAAGGAAGAGCCGAATTTCTTTTCTCTTTAGATCATTTTGTTAGTTTTTGGGTGCATGAGAGGTACACTTTTCTCTTTGAACATTTGTGTCTTCTTTTCAAATCCATCTTCCTATTAGCTTTGGCCAAATCTCCCAACACATTTGTGCATTCTTTCTTTTGTTTGGCCAAACACTCACCTTGCTCATCTCCCTTTGATAGCCGAAATTACCAAAGTAGTTTTCTCCATTCATTTTTCTCTTTGACCATTTCATCAACCTTTTCTTCTTCTTTAGTTGACATCACTTTGTGATCACATTTCGCTTGATTTTCTCTATAGCCAACCCCTTATCATCCTATTTCTTCATCATTTCATTCCCATCGTAGTAAAAATCTCTTCTTAATCGAATCGGTAAGTGATCTTATATCCTCATTCTATTTTTATGTTCTTTTTCTTCCTAATCGAATATGAATGTTCATCGTTATTCGATTAGTCAACTTTGTTTCTTATCAAAACGCCACTCTTCCATCATTCTCATGTTGTGATCAATACTCTTTCGTAGCTTATCTTAGTGGGTGGCCGAATATCATTCTAGCCATAAGTCAAGTGGTGGAAATCGCAACAAGGTAAGGAATTCCTTATGGATTATTTGATATCGCTCATTATTCGATTGGTTGCTAAATGGATTAATAGTTTGGGCTAATCGGTCACTATAGGAACCAAATCGCCGATCACCTATCCTCGTAATAAGAGACTCGAATTGTTGGTAAGTGATATAGATTTTTAACCAATCGCAATACTTGGTTGAAGTTAAAAATTGGGCTTTGGACTAATTGCTAACCGATTATACCTTTAGGTGCCGCGGAGAGTATCGTGTTACGATTCCGAATAAGGTGTGTAATCCCGCACTTTCCAATACCGCTTGAAATGGTGTGTAATCTCATACCTCTCTAAAATTTTGCATGAAATGTTCTGTGGTTCGTTGAAATACCAAAGGAAAACCAGAAACCGCATCCGTGACCACTGGGCGTAATGTGATATTCGTAGCGGTAACCATATTTTTGCGATGAAAACATTTTGTCAAGAAGAGTTGATTTGATTTTGAAAAATCACTAAAAATAGGATAAAGGGATTTAGAAAGTGAAAAGATATCGAAATAAATCTTACTGTGTCTATTTTTATATGAAAGAAGAAGAGGAGGAAGAGGAATTGTATATTCTGTGATATCTTAATTTTAGTGAGACTGGTTCTGATTGACTTCGTGGTTCCTTGTTCTGTCTTGGAAAAATCGGTTAAAATTATAAAAAGTGAATTATGAGTTATAAGTTATATGTATAGATTCATTAGTGAGCCTATTTTCAATTGAAACAAGTGGGAGAAACATATGAAAACCGTACAGTGAGATATCTGAATTTTGGGTAAGAGAGGTCAGAACCATTGGTCAGAGAAACAAGGGAAAATTTAAGGAATAAAATGTACTAAATGGTTAAGCCAAAAATTCTGGAAAACTTTTAGTAAGAAGATATATGAGTCTAGTTTCAAGGAAAATTTACTTGATTTAAATTTCGAGTTTTCTAACTCGAAAGTTATAGTCAATTTAGTCAAGATGACATGATGGATAGTTTCAATTTTTATGCCCCACATTAGTAGTTAAGTCTAGGTTGCCGAATTACCAAAATACCCTTGGAGGGTAAATTACCAAATACCGCTGGGTTAAGTAGATTACCGAATTACCCTTAGTGGGTAAAATTACCGACATCGTAAATGTCCTTATGGACCGATTTATCAAATGCCCCTATGGGCCGAATTGATAGAATGCCTTAGTGGGTCTGAATTACAAAGCTCAATAATGGGCCGATTCATCGATAAATTACTATACTAATGGTTGTTATACATGTGGGTATTTTATGTTATTATGTGTATTGCATCATCACATGTAACATCCTCGAAATCGGGGCTATTTGTGATTGAATTATTTTTCATGTGTTTGAACTTTTGTGTTATTAATTGTGGTGTGGTAAGGCTTAATTATGGACTTTGAGTAGGTTCGGTTTAGTAGAATAATTTTTTGTATGGTTTATTTAATGAAGTGGATTAATGAGCTTAGCACTTAAGTTAATTTAAGTGTTAATTAAAGCACATGAGGAATTAGTGGCAAAGTGGTTATGGTGTTTGAACTTATAGCTTGGGGTTAGAGGTTCGAGTAGCATGTTTAACATTTTGAAGGTTTATTTTTGAATCCTTGCATTGATGGACGGTCAAACTTATTTATGATAGGTTGGACTATTCCTTTTGATAAGTTGAAAATTTGTTATGGAAAGCTTGAAGATAGGGATAAGAATCTTGAGTTTATGGTATAATGAGGGGACAAAGGCATGGAAGGTGGGGATGTTTTGGAAAGAAATCCTATGCCTTAATGCATGAATGTGGACGGCATGTAAGGCTAGGGGAGGGCCGAATTTTTGGTAGGTAGCTTGGAGGGGATGTTGACCAACCTTTTGTTTTGTGCATCATTTTGTGTTTGTTTTTCCTCTCCAAAAACTCTCATCTTTGGCCAAATGTATAGGGGTACTTTTGGTGCAAAAATATTTCTTTTGATGACAACTTCATTTTGTTGGAAACAAAATACCACTTTCTTTCTCTCATTTGTCTTTTGAACCAAACTACATTTTTGCATCTTGTGCATTTTCTTCTTTGGTAAAGTTTGTGGTGACCGAATATCATTTCTTCCATTTCTCTTTTCTTCCTTTGATCAATTCTTTTTCATTCTCTTTTCAAATTTTATCAAAACCAAAAACCATTCTTTCTTTCTCTAAACTTTGGCCAATCTCCTACACCATTATCTTTCATCTACTACTTTTCTTTTCTTCTCAAAACCGAATCCTCTATTTCTCCTTTCTTCTCAATAATTTCTTTATTAGCCAAATATACTCCTTTGGGTGTGCCAAACTCTCTTCTTCCATTTAGAAGTATCTTGGTCGAATATTGAAGGTGGTAAGGATTTATTTTAAGGGATTATTCTTTTGATTATTCAAAAGCCAAGGCTATTATATTAATGGTTGCCGATTGTAGGAAGTGAAGCAGCTTTCACGCATCGGCTGTCGTAGTTAGTACTCAAGGCGATTAGTGAGGTTTTGGATTCAAATGATAACCCTCGAGATTATTTTGGTTTGGCCGAATGGCCTTGGTACTAACTTTGGGTAATGGCCTAAATATAGGCAAGGGAAACTTGTGTGGCCGATTGTCTCCTTAGGATTTAGACTATCGTTGGTGACATGTGTGTACATACACACTTTATAATTAATTAACGTGCAAAGTATTATGTGTATGCTAATCTGATTTGTGTAGATTTGAGTTTAATACCATAAAGGTATAGCAAGGCTTGAGGTAAGTCCTTGACAATATGATTTGCTATTTGATGCTTTTGGGAAGCATGACATATTTGGTATATGTGACTTATAAATGATTATTGGTAAATCCTATATATGTTGCTAAATGAGTATGTTGGCATGATTTCTAACTATCATTGATTGATGTGGGTTTTATGAGTGGAGGGGGCAAGTGATATTCGTGTCGACTTTGACACCGTTGTTTTGGTAACACATTGTGACTACGGTCACCCAGAGGTTTGGCACCTCCAGAGGTTTAGCACCTCATAGCGCCCTCGCCCCCGTGGCTTAGTACCACCGTGGGTTGGCCCCACATTTGAGATATGGGATTGACGCCGTTGATTTGGTATCACACGATGGGTTGGCCCCATCATTTGATTGTGACTTCGGGTCACCAAAGTGGTTTGGTACCACAATATTGACGGATTTCGTGACTATACGTCACCGCTGGTTTGGCACCACCAAAGTGGTTTGGTACCACACGGGTAGAGAAAGGCATACTGGATGGCTAGGTTGGGTGCATATTAAACTTGTGCATATTAAATTAATTATGATTTGTGTATGATGTTACATTAAACCGGAAAAAGGGTTACACATTGGGTCTTGATGACTCACCTTTTTCCTTTAACATTTTCAGTGACTCAGAGTTATGATAAGGAGCCTGATGAACTCGAGGCGCCATGCAATGAAAATATGGACTAGGTGGATTTGGAACTATTTTTATTTTAATATGGGTTTGATTTATTTTGTTTAAGATGTAATAAGGCCTCCTAAAATTTGCACTTGGATTATTTTATGTTTTGATAAATTGCTTAACTATTTTATGATATTAAAATGGGTACACATGTTTTTCTCAAATTAATTCGTAAAAATGTTTTATTGTGCCATCGGGTACACTTGAAACTCAGAATAACCTAACTTAGTATATTTTAAACGACATTAAGTAATGCTTTCTTCATAACACCTCAACTATTTTAAATCAAAACAATATCTTTTATCAAAATTTAAAACGACTTAAAAAGGATTTTCAAAAGTTTTTCCTCCGTAGCATACCAAATTCGGTCGAATGTTTGGGCCGGGTTTGGGGTGTTACAAATTGGTATCGAGCCCTGCTCAAAGTTTCTACTGTAGCCCAAGGCCCAAAAATGTTTTGGTAGGTCTATTTGAAATATTTTGGTTTTGAATAAGCATGGCACCGAGTCTCCCAGACCGATCCGCCCTGTAAGTACCTATAACTTTTTGTATGGATTATTATTATAGAAGGGTAAGTAGGGAACGAGTTAGTGTGATAGGTGTTGAACCTCAGGACTAGTCCACCCCAACAAAACTCATAAGACTTTAATGGCCTAATTAAAACCAACCCGTGACCAAGTCACGAAAGTTAGGTGTGGTAACCTTAGTGCGCATGTCTAGGATTGATCCTAAGAGCTTGGTATTTAAGCGCCCTCGTGACTCACCTCCTCTTCGCGGGATTCCTACCTGGTGCGTGAGTTTCTGGCTCACCCTAACCAAGAGGACTCTGGCCATAGGCTAAACACGTTAAATAAAACCCAAAAGGGATTAACCCTGCTTTGTGAAAGATCTAAGTTTTAAAAATCGTTATGATACTCATTTCAATAGCAAGAAAAATTTACTTTCTAAAATTTTCAAAATATTCTTCAACTTACCAAAATTACTAAATGTCCCTAGTGGCAAAATTACTAAAAATACCCATGGTTTTCAAAATTTTTCCATACCTTTAAATTGAGAATTTCTCAAAAATACTCCTCATTTTTAGAAATTACAAAATGTTTTAATTTATAAAAGTTTTCAAATTTCTTCGGTTTATTACAAAAATATCCTCAGAGGAAAATGACTAAAATACCCCTGGATAGAAACTGACAAGAATGCCCAAGAGTGCATAGGTATGAAAGGTATAGGGAATGGATGTACTTTTCTTTGTAAATTAGGACAGTAAGACTTAAAACTTTGATTGATCGAAAGAATCTCTATTAAATTCTTTTCATAAAATTTCTTCATGATAACCAAGTGAAACATGTACTAATTCATAAAATTTCCTAATCGACAAAGCGATAGTTAGAATGAGCTTTAGAGGACGGGCCGCCATGGACGCGGAAGGGGTAGGATGACCGCAGTCGTAACCCGCCGATCGGTCGTGGATCCGAGAATGAGGTACCACCGCCACCACCACCCCCAACCTTTGGAGCCGAGGAGCAGGATCGACGGTGATGACGCAGTTGTCACGCGGCGCCGCGGGTTCTAGAGAGAGTAGCCGGAATGGGTGGAGGTGGAGGAGCTCTAAGCTCAGACCGAGAGACTTCGAGCCAACTGAGCTGAATTTTTCCAAGGTGTGTCCGGTGTAGCGCCCAATACGACCGAGTATTGGCTAGAATCGATCGAAAGAATCATGGATGAGATAGATCCGATGAATGAGGAGAAACCGAAAGGAGCGTGTCGCGCTTCAAGGATGAGTCATATCGATGGTGGCTCACGGTTCGAGATGGTGCTACGCAGATGATCCGACTTGGGAATACTTCAAAGCCGCTTATCGTAAGAAGTATGTGGGCACAAGCTACATTGATGCACAGAGGAAAGCTTTTTCGGGTTGGTACAAGGAAATAAGTCCGTGGTCTGAGTATAAAGCGTAATCTTGAGGTTGAGCCGCTATGCTCGTGGTATAGTGTCAACTGAGCATGATAGTTGTGTCCGCTTTGAAGACGGACTTAGGATGAGTTAATGTTGCCGATTGCTCGCAGCAGAGCGTGAGTTTGTCGCCTTGGTGGAAAAGGCTAAGGTAGCCAAGGGGTCAAGGAGTCCGTGAGACGTAACTATGATAGGAACAAGCGTAAAAGAGGATTTGGGTCGCCTAGATCGGGTGGTAATGTTCGTAAAAGGGCGAGGCATAGTGGGCCGAATCAGTGTGAAGGCCCATGGCTACTAACCGCAGACCGGCCACCGTAATCGCCGCGGGCAAATCGCATTGGGGAGGTTGTTGGACCGGTGAGAAGGGTTGCTTTGAATGTGGGTCTTGACCACCGTAAGGGATTGTCTCTGGTTAGCCAAGAATCACCGAGGGTCGTAACCGTGCTCGTGCTAGAATGTAGGACCACCACAGCAGGGTCGTGGTAATGGTAGAGGAGGAAATGGATCTAATCGAGGTTGCGGAATTTCGGGCAGAGGTACAGCAAAGCACGTAAGGGCAAGGCACTGGTCTAGTCTCCATGCGGCGAGGCGCCGAGAGGAAGGTGACGCACCTGACGTTATAACCTGTGACGCTTCTTAATCTTTGGTGTTCCATATAACGCTTTGATTGATGTGGGTTCGACGATTCATACGCTGCTAGTAGTGTGGTAGAGACTATGAACTTAGACTTTAGACCGCTTTCTAGGAGATGACCGTAATTAGTCCTTTAGGTCACTCAGAGTTGTTAATAAGCTATATAGAGATGTACCTCTAGAACTCCAAGGGGTCGTGGTTTGTGGTCGATCCGATGGAACTACCGCTTGGGGAGTTCGATTTGATCCTTGGTATGGACCGGTTGGTTAAGTATCGTGCAAGGTTGGATCGCACGCTAAGTTTATGGTTCTTAAGATGGCCGAGGGTGATGAAGTGGTCGCGATAGGTAATAGAAGAGATTACCTATCTAATGTAGTGTCCGCGTTGAAGGTCGAAAAGATGGTCGTGAAAGGTTATGCAGGCGCTTTTGGTTCGAATTTGTGCTTTGGAAGCTAAGGAGTCGCCGTTGAGAAGGTCCGAACAAGAAGGGAATTCACGATGTGTTCCCGTAAGAACTTCCGGTCCGCTCCAGATCGGAAGTTGAATTTGGTATAGACTTGCTACCGAACGGCACTGCGTGTCAATAGCACTCATCGAATGGCACCAAAGGAATTGGTGGAGTCAAGGCTCAAATTCGTGGAGCTTTTGGACCGAGGATTTATCCACCAAGTATATCTCCGTGGGGAGCACCCGTGTTGTTTGTTAGAAGAAGGATGGTTCAATGCGGATGTGTATCGATCACCGCCAATTGAACAAGTTAACGATCAAGAATAGGTATCCGCTACTTCCTGATTGATGACTTGTTTGACCAATCAAGGGTGCATCGGTATTTTCAAGATAGATCTTAGGTCGGGATATCATCAAATCAAGGTGAAAGAGGTTGATGTGCACAAGACGGCATTCCAACAAGGTATGAGCATTACGAAGTTTTTGGTGATGCCTTTGAGTTGACTAATGCACCAAAGCAAAGATTCATGGACTTAATGAATAGAGTGTTTCAAAGAAGATTTTGGATCAATTTGTCGTGGTGTTTATAGACGACATATTGGTTTACTCAAAGACTGAGAAGGAGCATGACATGCATTTTGCGATAGTTCTACAAGTAATCGAGAGAGAAGTAGCTTATATGCCAAATTCAAGAAGTGTGAATTTTGGCTTAGAGAGGTGGCTTTCTTAGGTCATGTGGTGTCGCCAAGGGATTAGAGTAGATCCTCGCAAGGTGGAAGCGGTGTTGGATTGAAACCCCTAGGTCAAGCAAGCGTAAATTCAAAGCTTTTTGGTCCGCAGATATTATCTGAGGTTTGTGGAAGGATTCTCTTTAATCGCAGCTACCGCTGACTAAGTTGTTAAGAAAGGGAGTTCCATTTGTATGGTCGGAGAAGCAACAAGAAAGTTTTGACAAGCTAAGGAAGATTTTGACTGAAACTCCTGCTTTAGTACAAATTTCGAGGCAGAAAGTTGTTTACGGTTGCCATCGTGGACGCGCCCCATACTGGTTTGGGATGCGATTGATGCAAGAAGGAAGGTAGTGGCCTATGCGCCCCGCCGCCTAAGACCGCATGAGGTTAACTATCCAACGCACGACTTGGAGTTAGCGCAGAGTTTTCGCTTGAAAATATGGCGCATTACTTTGTATGGGGAAAAGTCAATAGTCTACACGGATCATAAAAGTTTGAGGTATCTTTTGACTCGTATGATTTGAATTTGAGGCGCTGGCTTGGTGGATTGAACAGCTTAAAAGACTACGATCGTTTCGATTGAGTACCATCCGGTAAGGCGAACGTGGTGGCCGATGCCTTGAGCCGAAAAGTCGTGGATAGACTTAAGAGCGATGTTTGCTCATCTCGCCTATACGACGACGGAAGTCTTTGGCGTAACCGCAAGTTAAATGCACTTGGATCGAGGAGATTAAGGAAAAGCAAGCTTGGTGGATGACGCTTGAATGCAAGGAGGTTGCAAGTTCAAGACGGTGGTTTGGAAGGGTACAGCTTTGTCTGGCGAGGTAGTGTTATGTTTTCAAGGGCTAGCTTGTATGCCGAAAAGATGTGGAGTTGAGGCAAAGAATTCTCCAAGATGCACATAGCAGCCCATACGCTATGCATCCGGAGGTAGCAAGATGTATGGAGATTTGCAGGAACAGCTTTGGTGGCTCTCGGTTGAAGCGTGAGGTAAATCGAATTCGTGGGCAAGTGTTCAACGTGTCGCCAGTTAAAGTCGAACATCGCTTGCCATCGTGGTTACTCCAACCGGTGAAGATTCTCGCTGGAAATGGGAGAGGATCACTATGGATTTTGTCGTTGATTACCCTCACGCCTAGTAAGAAGAACTGGTTTGGGTAATTGTGGATCGACTAACTAAGTCGGCGCATTTCATACCAAGCAGTGGTAGATTATTCGCCTGGTGCTAGCAAAGCTATATGTAGCCGAGATAGTAAGATTGCATGGTGTGCCAAGATCGATTATCTCGGATAGGGATCCGAGGTTTACATCAAGGTTTTGGAGAGCTTTGCATCGTGCCTTGGGAACGAGATTGACTTCAAAGACACTTTTCACCCAAACCGATTTTGACAATCGGAAAGAGTGATACAGATTTTAAAAGATATGCCGAGAGGTTGCGCTTTGGATTTCTGAAGTGGTAGTTGGGAAGAGTATCTACCATTGGCGTAAATTCGCTTATAACAACAGCTTTATCAAGCGAGCATTCAAATGGCACCATTCGAGGCAATCGTATGGACGGAAGTGCCGACTCCTACGTGTTGGACGGAATTAAAGGAGTTTACATGTCTTGGGTCCAGATTTGGCAGCTAAATCAAGATAAAGTTAAGTTAATCCCGACTCATCTCAAGGAGGCATCGATAGGCAAAAGTCTTATGCCGACCTCAAGAGCAAAGAAATGGAATACGAGGTAGGAGATAAAGTCTTTCTCCAAGGTGTCGCTTGGAAGAAAGTGTTGCGATTTGGGAGAAAAGGGAAGCTAAGCCCTAGGTTCATTGGGCCATATACAAGGTTGAAGCGAGTGGGACCTGTAGCTTATCAGCCCGAGTTGCTTCGGTAGAGTTAAGGCAAATTCACGACGCCTTCCATGTGTCAATGCTTAGGCGACATCGGTCCGATCCATCGCACGCCAGCCCGTAAGGTAGATTGAGGTTAATTCGCACTTATCTTTCGAGGAGGAGCTAGTTCAGATCTTAGATCGTGATGTCAAGGTTCTGCTGAGGAAGTCGCACTTTGGTGAAAGTATTATGGCGAAAACCATGGTATGGAGGAAGCGACGTGGGAACCCGAGAATGTGATACGGCAAAGAATACCCCCACCTTTTCGACGTAATTTCGAGGTCGAAATTATTTTAAGGGGTAGAACTGTGAACATCCCTCGAATCTGTGGCTATTTGTGATTGAATTATTTTTCATGTGTTTGAACTTTTGTGTTATTAATTGTGGTGTGGTAAGGCTTAATTATGGACTTTGAGTAGGTTCGGTTTAGTAGAATAAATTTTTGTATGGTTTATTTAATGAAGTGGGTTAAGTGAGCTTAGCACTTAAGTTAATTTAAGTGTTAATTAAAGCACATGAGGAATTAATGGCAAAGTGGTTATGGTGTTTGAACTTATAGCTTGGGGTTAGAGGTTCGAGTAGCATGTTTAACATTTTGAAGGTTTATTTTTGAATCCTTGCATTGATGGACGGTCAAACTTATTTATGATAGGTTGGACTATTCCTTTGATAAGTTGAAAATTTGTTATGGAAAGCTTGAAGATAGGATAAGAATCTTGAGTTTATGGTATAATGAGGGGACAAAGGCATGGAAGGTGGGGATGTTTTGGAAAGAAATCCTATGCCTTAATGCATGAATGTGGACTGCATGTAAGGCTAGGGGAGGGCCAATTTTTGGTAGGTAGCTTGGAGGGGATGTTGACCAACCTTTGTTTTGTGCATCATTTTGTGTTTGTTTTTCCTCTCCAAAAACTCTCATCTTTTGGCCGAATGTATAGGGTACTTTTGGTGCAAAATATTTCTTTGATGACAACTTCATTTTGTTGGAAACAAAATACCACTTTCTTTCTCTCATTTGTCTTTGAACCAAACTACATTTTTGCATCTGTGCATTTTCTTCTTTGGTAAAGTTTGTGGTGACCGAATATCATTTCTTCCATTTCTCTTTTTCTTCCTTTGATCAATTTCTTTTTCATTCTCTTTTCAAATTTTATCAAAACTAAAAACCATTCTTTTTTCTTTCTAAACTTTGGTCGAATCTCCTACACCATTATCTTTCATCTACTACTTTTCTTTTCTTTCTCAAAACCGAACCCTATTTCTCCTTTCTTCTCAATAATTTCTTTATTAGCCAAATATACTCCTTTTGGTGTGCCAAACTCTTTCTTCCATTTAGAAGTATCTTGGTCTAATATTGAAGGTGGTAAGGATTTATTTTAAGGGGATTATTCTTTTTGATTATTCAAAAGCCAAGGCTATTATATTAATGGTTGCCGATTGTAGGGAAGTAGGAAGGCTGCATCCCTGTCGTGTAGTTAGTACTCGAAGGCGATTAGGTGAGGTTTTGGATTCAAATGATAACCCCTCGAGATTATTTTGTTTGGCCGAATGGCCTTGGTACTAACTTTGGGTAATGGCTCAACATAGGTGTGTGGAAACTTGTGTGGTCGATTGTCTCCTTGTGGATTTAGACTATCGCAGACAAAAGCATACACACTTTATAATTAATTAACGCAAAGTATTATGTGTATGCTAATCTTGATTTGTGTAGATTTGAGTTTAATACTATAAAGGTATAGCAAGGCTTCGTAAGTCCTTGACAATATGATTTGCTATTTGATGCTTTTTTGGGAAGCATGACATATTT